>WBNH01003961.1:71170-188453 GCA_013401255.1 Urocolius indicus
CTCTTACACCTCCTGCCTGGCACCTCCAATTCCCGTCCCTAAATAGTGATGGCAGAGGCGCCAGATTGGCCCAGCCAGGCCAGGGGGTGGGTCTGAACCCAGGAGTCGGGGGAGAGTCTAAAAAACTTTTACCAGGTCTTCACTGCAACCCGCTCCCCCTGTTACTAAGCAAAAGCAACTCCTTGCTAAACCATGACATGGTGAGGTTTGTAGAGCTGCTGTGTGCATGACTCATGATGTGACTAATCCATTCAGGGAAATAGAATTCTGTGTTACTTCCTTGTACAGATGTAGGGGGAGGTTCTTCAATGACCCTTTGAAATACTGCTGTGAGACTGACAAGGCCTGTCAAGAGCAGTCATCTTACAGAAGATGATGAAATTCAGGGTGGAGCTCACCAAGTTTTTAATTGCAAGGATTGCAAACACTTTGCCTAGAGGTAAAAGTGTTGCTTAATGGTTTATGAAACTCCCATTCAGAAATGATCCAGATGGCATAGGGATCCCCCAGTTGTGTCGTTCTGAACTACTATTGGTGGGGAAAAAAAATGTTATTGAGAGAAAGCTGCCTATGTGGAAGTGAACTCTTACATTCACTAAAGATGCTACTCTTGCTCTTTCCTGCTACTGCTTCCTTGGTACCCAAGACATCTTCCAACAGTAGCTGCATACGAGAGGTTGAGCTTTTCATTACACCATGTCACTGGCATAAGACCATGCACAGAGTAATCCATGTTTATTTTATCCAGGCAGTTGTGTACCATCTTCATGAAATCCATGCAGAGTGTGCCACCAGGACTTCATGCTGACTCAAAGCAAAACAACTTTGTGCTTCTGTTCAAAGCCTTGAGCTTGTCTTCTCTTGGACACTGGTGTCATGGGTGTCTGTGCAGCTCCTGAATGGGACAGGCTGGTGGACTGGCTCAAAACTAGCCTTAAAGACCAGTTGGCTTGCAAGTTGATCTGTCTTGTTGTGACACCTCTCTTGGGATATTTACCACCAGGCTTTGTCATCTCTGTTCTGCCCTGCCATAGCTGCAGCACTAGCAAGTGTCAAATTTACTCGTGTTAGGGCAGGCTGGGCTGCGGGTCACACAGAGACTGGAATGGCAGCTGTCCTGTAAGGGCACACAACCATGGCCGGCTCCGTTTGGCATCTGTGGTCCATTTTTCTTGTCTCTTTTTTTTTTTTTTTTTCTTTTCCCATGCTTCAGCTGTATTAAATACTCAATATTCCTGCCTATGGTGTCCAGGGAGATGGTTTTCTCAGGTCAGAAGGTGGTTGTTCCTTATTTGGAGAAATGTAAAGACCGTATAAGAGTTGAATAAATACAAAGAGTAAATCCAGATATAAATGAAACATTTAGAACCTTTTTGGGCCAAGATCTTTCCAGCAAGAGAAACACAGTTTCAAGTAATTACAGAGAGTAACATTTCTTGACACTTGTCGAGTTTGCCCAAGAGTTTGCCCAAGGCAACTCTCCTTTGAGAAGCAATGCCCTGACCTATTTGAAGCCTTGCACAAGATTCTACCATAATTCTCAATGATGTTCCTATAAGTGGCTGTATATGCTTGCAGTGCCAATGGTGATGAGTGCAGTTTGATTCCTGTCTGGCTGATTTCCTCTTCTGTGTAAACTTTGCTTTCCATGAATCCTCGCGAGTTTCCAAAGTTTGCTTTCCGTGAGAATCTGTGTGTCCAGAGCTGGATTATTTGCCTATTTGAGAGAAGCAAACACAGCTGGAACAAATTCATTGGTTATTTTAATCAGCATGAGTATTTGTGAAATCTGACTGCATGTATCTGACTGATACATGCACAGAAATGTGGAAAAAAAATCCTGTTTTATTCTTTAACTAAGGCCACTATATGTCTCAGCTTCTAATTGTGATAAAAAGCCTCCTCTGGCAGGCCTGACAATTTAAAAGTCAACCTCAGTTTATTGAAATGAAAGAAAGGAATTGAACTTCAGTTCTCCCAGAGAATCATTCTTCTCATATCCCGAGCACACATTCGTTCTGGATCTCTGTGGAATACAATAGGAGAGAGGTTATTGAATTGAAGTTTCGAGCACAGAAGCAGAGCTCTGACCAATTAAATTTTGTCAGAGCTGAAATTGGACTAGTCAAGAAAAAAAGGATATCAAACTACAAACCAATATGATGCAGAATCAAATAACTTCTGAGATGAAATGCTTCTCAGTCTGGAAAGGTGAGGGAAGTGATGCTGTGCTTTTGTCTTTAATATCTGCCTGCTCTTCATGCTTTGCCTCCTGACTTTGTCTCCTTTTTCTATTGTGATTTCTATTGTGTGGCTGCTTCGAATTCAGTAATGGTACCAAGTGTTAGATGTCAGAGTGCTTTTGCTTTATAATTACTGAGCTTGTTGAGGGTGTGCTGGACAGTAGATGTGAAAGCTCAAACCATGTGCTTCTTCAGCACCTCATGAGGCCAGCCCCCAAGCAGCTACCAACACAGGATGGGAGGAGTGACTGCCAGTCAAACATCCCATTTACTGCAGTGAGGCAAAGTTTGGTGATCAAGCGTTACAGAGTTGTTTCTGATTTTCCATATCTCCCTTCTTATTCAAAGGACACCTATGCTCTCTGCTTCGTATGAGATGTCAAGCTACAGTTTTCTTCAAATATTTAATTTTGTGGCAAGTTTTACTACTTTTGCTTCCCTTCACATCATACCTTCCCCCAGACATCCTGTGCACCTCTACACAAAACTCAGATACACCATCTGGGAAGCAGTCTGTAGGTGGTCGTGGAACCCACACGTATAGCTACTGGCTTCAAGATGCTAATGCCTGCATTAATCATCCAATTGACTCTTTGGTGTTGCATTTTTAAAAAAAAATTCTAAATTGCTTAATTTGCCTAATTATTTACAGTCTCAATTATATCAAGTTTTCCTACACAAATTATTTCTTCTGATGCAAAGAAAATGACTCAGTTTTTACAGACCTTTGGGTATGGTGCCATCTGTGTTTCTGTTACTTCAGGAAATTTTCATGTTGTGATTCCATTCATGCACACACCATAAATGTGAAACACACGATGCAAGAAGTCATCACTGGGTCAGAACTAACAAGACAGAGGTAACCTTGACATGCTGAGATAAAACGTTCTGAAAAAAAATGACTCAGTGACTTGCAAAAATGACTGTAGCTTCAGAGAAAGTATCATTGCTCTTTGTGTCAGGGAACTGAGAATTCAGATGGTGCAAGTTCTCTATGAGTAGTATTTGCTTATCCAAATGAGATACCAAACTGATCCATCTGTGTAGTTTATACTATGTTTAAAAAGTTATTTCAAGGTTCTGTTAACTGAATGACTTTGGATGTACCCGATGCTGGGGGCCTAGTGTTCATACTGTGGATATTTCAAGGATGTTTCCTTCAGACTACTTCTAGTCTGTTCTTACAACTTGGAAAGCCACTAGCAGTTGAAGCCCCTCTTCTGCCTTAGCTCATCCAGATGGAGACCAGTCTTCATGGTCCACTATCACTCAGTGATGGAAATCAAAGTACGGTTAAGTAGGGGTCATCTGGAGATTTTGCTTCAAAAGCAGGCTCTTAATTTGAACCAAAATGTTACTGTAGAGTCACCTAGATATTGCTTGTAATGACAACGGGAACAATGTTTTCTGTCAAAACCATTTCTTTGTGGAATATAGGAATTCAGAACAAATGAAATGGTTTAGTGAAAGTGACTCCTTTGTACCATTCTACTCTTCTGTCAAAGGTTTTCAACTAATACTGACAGATTTCAACTCATGTCATTTCTGGCAATCCCAGCCCAGGGCATTGAGCATGTCCATGGAGATGGGTATGGACTGAAGCTGAGCAAGAAAGACATCAGCCAGTGAGTCGGAGTCAGGATAGGGCATGGGCATGGCTGCAGCAGAGCATGCTCTGGCAGAGACCAGGGGCAGGAGGCCAGCTCAAGGGCAGCTCCAGAGAAGAGATGTGACCCTGGCCCAGGCTTCAATAGCCCTTTTACCAAGGCCATCAGCTGGCCCTAAGCCCAGGCTGACAGCCCCCCAGGAGCAGGGGGAAGCATGCTCAGGACCTGACATATGTAGCATAATTCCAAATATCCATCTCAAAAATCAAATGCTTTGCTTACAGTGATAAGTGAGGTAGAGATTTTCAGAATTATAATAGGATACAGATCTCCCACTTGGCAGCTTTCTGCATTATTGCCTTAATCTGGAAGGATTTTAACTGCAGTGGAACAGATGTCACATATTGCCCTGGAAAAGGCTGCATATTGCATGAAGGAATACTGTGTGAGGGGGGAGCTGGTTTTAATATACTTTCTAGAGGAAAAGTACCACTTTGAGAGTCCATGTCTTCAGAAATATTGGAGACTTCAGTCTTGGCAGCTGGAGATTCTTAGTGGGTGATGGACACCAGGCAGCCATAATGTGGAATCATGAAAAAAATAACTTTTTCTTTTTTTTCTGTGGTTTTGCACAGAAACAGTAATGGAAGAGTAATAGACTCCAAAGAAGGTAGCCAGGATGCAGTTTGGACTTGCTATTCTACGTGGACTGAATTACTATTTTAGAGAGAAAATTACTTGCCTGAGGCATGCAGGGAGCCTTGAAAAATCAGGGAGCAAAGGGAAAAGGTTCTCAGACATTTGATTGATTGAGACGTTTCCCATGATTGTTAGAAAACAAAATAAAATTGCTCTTCTGTAACCTCTAGTCAGCTGGGAAGAGACTGCTTACTGAAACAGCAAGATTCTGTTTGGAAAGAAGAAATTAAAAACGCTCTTTGTCCGTTTAGTCTCCTCAACCTTTATATTAAACTTGGGTGTCATTTTGCAGTTAGAGTCTTTTTTTGAAGAAAGAAACTTTTGTTTTAAGTGAGCATAAAAGAGAAAGCAACAACGAAACAAGAATCTCACGACTCTGGACATTGAAGGCTTTCAAAACAGTTATTGGAAAATTTGCAAGGAAGCTGTGAGGAGAAGAACTGATGGACAAGAAACAGGATATGGTGTTCTCCTAAATTAGCTCAGCTCTCCTGCATTAGAATACAAGCCTTTTCCATCAACTATTAGCAGAAATTTATAACCTGGATAAATTTGGCATGCTTATTTCTTTCAGCATCTTAATTAGTTATGATACCCCCTTCCTAAAGACACTACAGGATCTGAAACAGCCTCTGAGCTAGGAAATGTTATCTCATATTCTGAGTCCCTGGGGCAGGATGCTGACCAGATTCAGTCAGTGTTTAAGTGTGGCACATCCTTGTTTACACCATCAGCTTTTTACAGTTCTGGTGGGCACGGGTATGAAAGCTTTTTTATTCCAATATGGGGAAGGTTATTTTGAAGAACCTCCAGTCTGGAGCCTCAGAAAATGTGCATAAAGAAAAAGTGAATACAACTTTGGGCATCTTTGGGGTATGGGACAGCACTTGTCCCAGACAAGTGAGGTGCAAGCAGGGTTGTGATGGGTGTATGGGAAAAAAATAACCCAGGGAACAGGCAGATACCTGCATACCTTGGCTAAAAGGGAGGACACATTTGGGCTGCAACGCTGGTGTGGCTGGGAAGAGAGTTAACATGGAGCAGTACTGTGGCTGTGCTCCCTGCAGTATGTTTGCAACTGCTAAAGCTGTAAGCAGTCAGAAATTAGTGGTGCAAAACCTACTCTGCCCATAATCTGGATGCATCTGTACTGCTTTAAAAGGGCAAATACTGCTTTTTAGCTAGGCCAGTTTACAGAGCAGGAGAACAAAGCGTGTATGAAAGGCAGGAGTAGGCCATCTCATGGAAAGGGCCATCCCTGGCTCTGCTGGCAGGACAGCCATACACCGGCCCATGCAGCCAATATGTTTAGCTGCTCAAGAGGATTCAAACAGACTCATTGGATTTGTCACTTGAGGGGCTTTATCCAGCAGTCACATTAAATTTTACAGCTCTCAATGCCTGTAACCTATTTTCTACATCTGTATGGGGCACGTGGAAAGCAGGGAGGGGTAGGGGAAGCATCAGACTTGGAAAGAGCCGTTGTCAATTTAAACATCATTTAAACTCTTGGGGCTGAAACAACAACAGAGCAGTGCAATGACTAACACCAGCTGAGTGCTAACACAAGGACTATCGTTTGCTGGTTACTGTGCTCACCTTCCCTGCCTCTCTCTCCTTTCTGAGACACAACCTGCTATTTTGTTCCGTCTGCTTTACAGATTAGAGCTGCTATCTCATCCATTTCTCCCTGCCCAGATGGTCCCACCTACAGTTAATTTTCTCTGCTGTGAGAGTTTTGGGTTTCCCAGCCTTGGCTGAAGTTTACAATCCCCCTGCTCATTCTTCCCACCTCTCCCAACATCATTTGTGTGCTGGCTCTGCCCATGCATGTTCCCTCACCTCCAAAATGGGGATTAAACCTTTCAAGTTTATGCAAGCACTTCTCTTCCCCACAGTTATCTCTTAGCCAAGTTATCTAGATTTAATTGCTTTAATCGTTCCTCAATTCCTTCCAGACACACAAGTCATTATTGTTCAATTTTTGGTTTTAATTGCTTCTGATTTTTCGACATTCTAGCTTTTGTTTTGTGCTGCAGGCATGTCCAGGGACCTCAGAGTAGATTTTTCTGATCTTGCAACTGGACTTTGTGGGTTAGCCTAGTCACAGGGTGCACTAAATGATTCCCCTTCAAGCCAAGTCACTCTGGTTGGTACATGGCAAAGACTGACATGCTGCCACATTACTAGCTGACTGAACAGATAAAAGGTAGAGAGGAGTTTGGGCTGGAGATAAAACAGTTACACAGGAAAGACTGTCCCAAAATAAGATGTTTCTTGGTATGTTTTCTGTGTCCCCAGCTCCCAGTGATGTCGGGATCAAACCTAAAGCTGCTGTTTTTCCATGTGCAGAGACTAGGATGTGTTTGGAACAAACGTTTTGAATGATCTTATGACACATTGCACCAAATCTTCAAGGTTTTTATGAAATGTTCAATGCCAAAGACATATTATTTGTTCTTAGTTTATTTTTAATTTATTGTTTCTAACTCCTGACATTGTCGAAAATATCCTGACGCAGAATCTGATGGCTCAATTTCAGAGCCTCGCCTCAGTTTGAAGCCAACCTCACAGGCTTCCCAGGGCGAGAGGATGATGAGGTTTGACTGTGGAGCTTCTTATTTTTTTATTGTCAGTACTCCTCAAATGGTAAAGGGCAAGCCTGGCCCGCACAGAAAGGACAGCATTGCTTAACATGTGGTGAGGGGCATATCTGTGTAGAACAGGAAAGACACGGAGTGAACCCTTCTTTTTATATTTCTTTCCTTGTATTTTTAATTTATTAAATATTAATAATTTATTGCATCTGGAAATTGACATTAGGTAGAAGAAATAGAATAAATTTTTAATAAATATGAGGAATAAATAAAACATTTAATGAATTATGTATGACAAAAGATTACTGAAAGATTAAATAATGATCTTGTATACATACTCAAGCTATTATTTATTAATAGCTTTTTTCACTGCAGCATTCATGACACTTGGGGAAAGCATTGTTTCTCCCTAAAAGTAAGCCAGGAGAGAGAGGAGCTGCAAGTTTCCATCTTTGTACCTCAGTGGCTTTTAGAGCAAATGTCTCATATTGACGAGTAAAAGAAAATGTTTCTTTTCCCTCATCCTGGCCCTGGAAACGGTGTGCCCCAAACCCCAGATTTTCCTTCCCTCCTGATGCCAGGTCAAGGCTTTCTGCAAGCTAACTCTTCTGATCCTGTTGCTCCCTTCTAAAACATGTTACACTACAAAAAAAGCCCAGCACCTAACTAGTGAAAACATCAGTCAATTCTTTGGGTTTTTGGAATTTGGATATTAGCCCTCTAAATACATTGTATTTTCTGATACCACTGTTTCTTGCTTAGAGATTCAGGTGGTTGTATCAAACATTTTATCTGTCAGTCCTGGCTCCCCAAGGCCTAAACTCTGTCATGAGGCAACTGATTTATCTGTGGTGACGAGTAACTTGTTTCTTACCGCAAAGGCTTGGCTTTCAGCAAAGAGGACGCAAACACACTTCAGTGGAACCCCCTCACTTCCCAAATGTTTTCTTCTGTACAATATTTTCTGCTACACAGAAAAAGGGTTTGGTTTCTAAAGCTGAAAAGATCAATTTACAAGCAGTTCTATGTATTTGTTAATGAATTTCTGATACAAAATATGGGGGGAAAAAAAATGGTTTAGTTTAACATATGTAGGCTGAGTTTTTCAACAGAGACCAAAAGAGTGGGAGGGAAAAATCCCATTGATTTTTTGTTTTTTTCAGAAGTAATTGTGTGTCAAGAAATTGTGTACCCTTTCAACAAATTTTTCATATTCCAATTGCTTAACTGTAGTGCTCAGTGGCAAAACAGTCTGGAGCAGCAGATTGGGATGTACTTCGGGCCTCCCAGAAAGTGGCCATGTCTGCCTGCAGTCTGGCACCTCCTTTCCTTCCACTCAGAATCAGCTCAGTGATAAATATAACTACTAATTATATTTTAACCTACATATTTTTCTTCTTTTTTTTTTCCCCCTCATGCATTCCTTCTTAGACCATTTAATTGTCAATGGAAGACTTAAAAGAGGTATTTTATGCAGTCTATGTTTAAGTACCTGGTTATCAATCATATTACTTTGCTATCTCACTGGAAAAAAAAAAAGGTTAAACAAAGCAAAGGGCAACTGGTGGCCGAACCTGACCAGCCTGTTTCTAAACACCACCAAGTAACACATGGCTTTCACATGTGCTGGGGTGAAGGAAGGCTCTGTGCCACTTGGCATGTCCAACTGCTTCACCCGAATGAGGATTCAGATGGGGCAGCATCACAAACAAAAGCCAGAGACTGATCCTACTTCTGTCTCACACACTCTTTAATGTGAGTGCAATTTAAAAGTGCTTCTCTGCATTTTGCATCAGAGAGGTGGACAGGATTACACATATAAAATCAGATTAAGAGCCTAAATGCAATAATAATATGTAAGAGGGAGACCTGGGGGACTGGACCCTGCATCAGAAGCTTGCCTTGTTGTTCATGATTCTGAGATTGCTCATTGGCTGAAAAGAAATCTCCCCACAGTCTTTTTTTTGTTCCCAGCTCATCATTATTATCCTGAAGGAAACCAAACTAACATAAAAGCATGTTTTTTGAGAGGCAGAGAGATTATTTTCCAGCTTGTTCCAGTTCCACACTGCTGCTGCCAATGTTTGCAGGTCGCTTACATCAAAATTAAGCAGATTGTGCTGAACTTGCAAACGGAGATGGCTAAGACTGTGCAGTGCCTGGCCATATCAACCATAGCTTTCTGTTGAAATACAGTGTCTGAATCTCTTAAGCAAGTGCCTGGAAGTGATCAGCCCTTGGTATGTGCCAAACAATTTCAGTAATGCTGCTTCTGGGAAGAAAGGTGAAAAACAGATAGGTGCACAATAAGTCATGTTGCCTTTTTCCCTCGGTGCCAGTTATGTTTAGCACTGATCCATCCCTAGTAGGTACCGGGCGTGACAGTGTGTGATTGACAGAGCCACAGCGCTTTACTCAATTCTACCTGTGGTTCAGGATGATTTGGTTTCTACCCTGTGAGTGGGCACACCAAAACACAAAGCCTTGAAGATCAGCTTCCTCATGTGGAGACAGCCTTTGTCCAAACCTAAATGTAAATTTTGTCAATAAGATGTATTTTTGTTATGCTATTGTGAGCAACTGGAAGGACCAAGAAACCTCCCAATGTCCCTCTGGGCTCTGTTTTCTCTGCTTTACAACACATTCTTGGGAGATATAAAGTCTAAGGGAGCTCAGGAGCTTGAGACCACTCCTGACATTTGGGTAGAAATGGTATCACATGACTCCATCCTGCATACTCTAGAGAACCTAGAACCTGCATCTCCTGGGAATCCTGATGGCAGTGCCTTCTCCTTCCCCACTGTATGGCTGTCGGCTGAGGAACAGATCCAAGAGAGCAGCAACACATGTGCTGTGAAACCTGAAAAGGATTTACCTCAACATCTGGAGTTTCCACTGGGAACAGTGATGTCACTTGGTTATAAATGTATGTTGCAGATGATATTCAGAGCAGAGATGAAGAAAGGAGGTGTGCAAAACCACTCTTTCACTTTTCAGGTTTTTCTACTTAGACATGAAAGAACATAGTTGCAAAGAGAAATGCAGGGGGAGTTTTAAACCTGGCACTTGAGAAATAATCCTTTAGATTAAGAACTGTATTTTTAAACTCTTAGCAGCAACAAAACATCTTCTTACATTACATATAACACTTTAGTTCCCCAAGGTAGGATTTTTTGATAAGAAGTACTACAACGTGAAAGCTGAAATAATGACATTTTTCTGAGACTTTACCTTCTTATTCTGAGAAAAGAAGTTAAAAGGGTGTTGTGGGAGAGCATAAACAAGGGTGTTTGTTTGTGCATGTGTAGGTTCAGGGAGATGGGGATAAAGAGACACTACCTCTGTGTGAGAAGGCATTTAATGGTTTTAAAACTGTTAGAAAAATGTGAGATGAAATCTTACCCTCACTTATGGCAATGGGCTCTTTAACTTGAATGGGAGAAAGATTTCACTGCTGATGCTACTTAGATCCAATGCTTGCAAAACCAATTATTTTTTTCAATTTTTAAATGGAAAAATTTCCCCTAGGACAGATACTCAGGGATCAGTGGTAGCAACGTCTCCTACTGTTCAAAAGATTTACTTTGAGATTACCAGCTATGATAACTTTACAAGGCAGTTCAATTCTTGAAGACCATCCTAGTTCGAAGGTGAAGGTGGTTACTAAAAAATACAGATGAGTATAGCTTTGGTAAAAGTCTGTGACCACACTGTATGTAGGAAGCACAAGAAGGATTCAGACTTACGAATTTTACATGAAAGGGTTGAATTATTCATGCACTGAGCCAGTAAATGAGGTTACAATGCCATGGGTGCATTTGCCCTCATAAGAGAATTATAATCAATGGTTATTAGAAATTTTCCTCTCTTTGTTCAAGGGTAAGGCAGCTCAGCAGCTTTTATGATGAGATGCTAAAGCTGAGTTTTATGATGACATGCTAAAGTTTGCCCTCCTGGAAGCTACCAAATAGTCAAAGAATGATCTGGAAGATTTTCCATGGTTGTGACACGTAAGTATTGAAAGCTTCTCAAGGACAAAGAGCATTTGGAGATGCTTGCGAAACTGGATGGTCCTCAGGTCCTGGAAAACATCCTGTGACTGGGCTTGCCATAGCAGCCTGCTCACACTCACATCGCTTTAGTGGCAACTTTCTGGTCTGAAATGTCCATGTCCCATCGACAATCTTGGTCTTGTCTTAAGAGTTCAGCCTGGCTTGTGTCAGTTTCCTCCTCAGCAGTCTCAGGAGATGTGATGAGCCAGAATGCAGAGGAAACAAGGGAAATAAATATAGCTAAGTATTTTAGGTAATCTTTAAGGGTGAAAGTGAGTGCCAGGGCTGTCACACGTGCATGAGGGTTGAGGTAAAAATACTTCAGTGAGATATGAGTAAAAAAAAAAGGCCGCAATTATTTGTGTTACTTTCCATTGTGAAGTGGAAAGTTACACTGAGCTCTGTAGCCCATACTGGACACATCCTCATTCCTGGATCTTCTCCTGAGCAGCCTCTGGCTGCATAGCCATGTTCAAGGCACTGATGAAAAGGGCTTGCCTACAGGAGGGCAGCACATGCTCTAACAGGACACATTGCTGTTCCTGTTTGACGTCACCAAGTCCGTTAGATAACGCTGTTTCTGCAGTAAACCGCTATCAGCCAGCTGTGATTTAAGGAGCTTTACTCTCCTTTTGCTGTGACTACTGTTTGTGGGTGTGAGCATCTCTGTTCCCTGGAAACATATGTGGGAATGGTGGGCTCAGGCACTTGGTCCAGCAGTACAGATGTCCACAGCTGGACTCCAAACTTACAGTGTGACTATTCTGCTTCAGGCTTTGCCTGGGCTGTGGTGATAATTTCTCCTGTCACTTTTTTTTTTAAGGTGTAACATCAGTTCAATGTTTCTGTGTGCTGATTGTCAGCTTGTGTTTCTGTTTTGCTTCTGTTTGCAATCACTGATGTGGATGCCATTGAATTATAAAAGAGGTGAAGGATTTTAATGTGTTAAGAGGAAAGCACTTTACTGATAATAGTTTTGAAGAGCCTACCACTTGTGTGAGATACATAGAGAAAAAGAAAATTGCTACCATAAAACGCAGAAGGCTAAAAGGTACTTTCATGCAGAAATCAGATTAATGTAAAGGCATATTACCCTTTGGTTATCTGTGCCAAGTCTTTGTCCTTATATCTGTTTTGCTGAGAGGTGAGGCATTAGCTGGTGAATCTGAGCCTAGAGACTTTGCCAGTCTTATCCATCAACAGTAGCAGATACACAAAAGGATGAGGCCAGCCTAGAAAAGTCAGGCAGGCTGAGAGTGGGCATCCTGATACCTCTGCTGGGTTTCAGTCTAGGACTGACAGTAGTGTAGGATCCCACATGTGTAGGAAAGTGTGAGTCCCAGTGCAGTCAGTGGGAGTTTGGCTGACGTGTGTGGTAGAGCTTTGAGAGCGATCCAGCTGAGCAACTGGAGAATTTTACAACATACTGGCCCCAGCGAATGGCATCCATGGGCTATGGTGAGACCTTCAGTACCTAGTGTGCCTGCAGGACCTTGTTTGTGTATCCCCGATCCCCATGAATCCCATGTCTGGGATGCATACATGTAATTTGTTACTCCTCATTCCCATCTGTGCTGGACCTGTGTCCTGCAGCCTGTTTCACAGCATGGAGGAGATGGCTGGATCCTGTCTGCTGTGTGCAAACAGTTTGGTGTGTGAGGGTAGCCTTGCTGGCAAGATCTCTGATCCTAGATGTCAAGAAATGCACACAGGCTCTTCATCTCTTAAATAGCTCCAGTTGTTGCCCTGGCAAACAACTTTTCCTCCTTTCCCACTTGGGATTAGAACATATAGTGATGCAGACCTTTCAAATCTGTATCCTGAGAAAGCAAAGTGCCAGGCTGTCTGGCCTTGTCCCTGATGTGGCAGTGGCGTATGCAATGGCATGGAGAGGAGGCAGGACGTCGCTGCTTGGGTGTTCTGGGCAGGCTTTTCATCTTTTTGTTTTCAAAGGTGAAGGTCTAAGCACTCTGTGTTTACAGAGATTGCAGCAGAAACTAAGTATGGTCAAGTGCGTGGATGTCTCTGCTCTCTTGTCTCGCAACAAACTAACTAGTGTGCTTGAGAGAGTGAACTGATGAAAGCAGATGCTTTATTTTCTGTCCTACCATACCTGAGATGCTGTGTAGCCTGTTAGGAAGTAGGTGTGAATTTTGTCAGTGCACTTTGGTAAGTTTTGGACTATTCCCTTTCTCCTAATGCTTGCTATTTTGATGAGTTGCTCTACAGGTGGAAGAATAATTGATTTTCCATTTCTGCCTCTGTATCTTGAATTGTCCCACCTTGGTTTTCACTAATACAGGTAATCTAGTTACTTCTTTTTCCTTTACTTCTGCTTATCTTTCAGGAAAAACAAAACACTGAAATACAAATATCATGACAGAGGTTTTAAACAAAGAGGGAGTTCATAGCTGCATAAGTCAATAGATGATTATGTGTGACAAGTCCGTCACATAGTTTGCCTTGTGAATTGACTAACACTGCCTGTGAGAGTGAGAGGGGGCCAAGGGGAAAAGAAGACAAATGCACAGTCAGGCAGGGATTTGGACAATGGATGAGATGGTTCAGGTGAGATCAACTAATATCTGTCAAAATACTTCCAAAAGCTACAGTGAAGCTGGTGTGATTCATAGCTGACAGAGTTGAGAACAAGGTGCCAACCCACCCGTTTTGCTGGTGCACAGATTTGGCTGAAAGCAATATGTGTCTCACACCTTTCTATCTATTGCTGCTAAGCACCAGGAGCAGCTTCAGGAGCAGCTATCGGCTTTTCTGGCAGTGAGTGCCAGAAAAGAAAGGGAGAGGAGGTATAGAACACATTATGATGAAAAGCTTGTCAAAAACCTGAGATGTCTGCAGATTATGTATGAGTCGTTATGGTCTTTGTTCTGCTGGAATTGATAAATGTTGACCTGAAATGGCTATACTTCCAACTCCAAAGCTGCTCTTGATAGTAAAGTACACACTCCAATTATCTGTCTCGGAAGACGCTGGAGAAATAGCTGTGAATACAAAATCTCAGCCATAAAGCCAGTACCAGTGATCACAAATGGTAAGTAGAATGGAAGTACATCAAAAGCCCTGATGCAAAGACTGAAACTCAGTAGCTCTGCAGGGCTCTTCAAAACACTTCTGAGGTTTTTAAAAGTGCTTCAGAAGACTGGCAGCTTCAAGCAGCATGCTCTGTATTTGGGGATTCAGAAATCATGATTAACATTGGAACAATAAAAAAGATGCCCCATTTTTAAATGCTATTCACAGTCAGAATGGCAGCACTGTAGGACTAGGTCTCAGAGCAAATTAGTGTGTTAACCTTTGCATTATTGAACCCACATCATCACAATGTCCAAATGTCCCCTGAAAGCACTACTGAACATATCCTCCAAGAAGCACACTGGTCATATGTTGCAGATGGGGAAATGAGGCAAAAAGGCTTGATGATTTAATGAAGGTCATGGGGTGGATGTAAATCCCAGAAGCAAAACTGAGATTAACCAAGAGTCATTAATGCATCTACATCAGCATGTTAGTTCAGCTCAGAAAGACACTTCTGAGTGAATCTTCTGCTTATCTCCAGCTTCAGAGATTTGGTTGCCAGCAAGGAATCACATTGGATTGCACAGTCCTTTCATATGGACTGAACCATGAGTGTGTCTTCCTCTTGGTGGTGGATGTCCAGTCCTCAGAACCAGAGTAAAGTTAGGCTGAAGAAAACATGTCAAACATAAATTTACTCTTCCTGCTTTTGCAATGTTTGCTAATGGAGACAGCCTTAGTGTCTGCTAGCACCAACTCTGTAAGTGCAAGCTCAGGCTTTGAGGATGAAAGGCAAGTCAGACATAATGAAATCACCATGAAATACAACAGCTTCCTCTCAGCTAACGGCTAGTTATTGGAAGCACAGTTAGTCCCATGCCTTTGATCTTCTTGAGGGATCACCAGCAAGCAAGTCTGCACTCAAAAAGTGCCAGTGCTATTCCTGCCAGAGCATGGGTTTCACGCTAGCAGCTGTGCAGAGCCAGCTGATCTAGTGATTTTGGGTGAACAGAGCCTAAACCACGAAGTACACAAATGAAATTAGAGTGTATTTCCGGGGTAAATGCTGTTTAATTAATATGGAAACCAAAGCTCTAGTGAGTTAATAGGATGCAGAAAGCCGATTTGTTTTGGGTGGCTTGGAGCTTAAATTGAGAAGTCTGGATTTCAGCCACATTTCTGACTGAATATTTGGTCAGAAGAAACCAAACTAAATACCATTGATATGATTCCATTTGAGTATTTCATCAAATAGTCAAACCAAATACTCAAATGATTCCATTAGAGTATTTTAGCATGTTGTACCCTGATATGACATGCTATGTACATGTATGTGATATGAGAGATCACGGAAGAAAGAAAAAAGTAGTATTTCATCTCATCCATCCTCTTGATTCTCCTTACCTTGTATAATTCTTAAGTTCAGCTGAATGAATGGTGAATAAAGAAACCTAATAACAAAAGCAGAGAGCATAAGAGCAGAGCTGCTCTATGTTTGGTGGATGGGTGGCATACAGTGTCTCAGGCATGAAGCATCTCTTCTTTATAAGGCATGTGAGCAGAGGTTGGGTGGGGGGAGAATACTTTGCTGTCATCAGGCTGGAGTAGAAATCATCTGCGAGCAGCAGCTTTGCTTGTCCTGCTTCTCAGATTTTCTCCATTTATAATGGGACTGTGTGATCAGGAAAATGGCTGACATGCATTTGCTAAGCAGCAGCTGCAAGGGAGATAAATTAGCTGCCTAGAGCCAAAGTGACTCTTTTCTGCAGCTGAAATGCCAGCGTTAACAAAGGGAACAAGATTTCCAAAGCCAGACTGTGAAATTAAGGCCTCACTGACAACCTTGGCAATGTTCCCGCTGACTTCAGGAAAACTGAATTTTACCCAAATCTTCTAATACAAATGGGAACTTCTTGAGCAAAGAGTATTTAATACTGGCTGTGCCTCTGCTGAGTGGACTTTCAGATCATGAGATTATGTTTTTTATTGTCTGTCAGTAACTGCTGTAATTTGTGTCCACACCTTCAGTTTTATTGTGATTTAAGCCTGCCCATGCAGTAGTGCTAATAGCAACGCTGGGAGAGAAGCCACAGTAAGTAAGTCTGTCTGAAAGGCTCCTCACAGTGCATTGAAAACTCTGCGCCCTGTGATGCAAAATGCCGATCCAATGTGAACGTGCTGTGCTGGTTCAAAGCTATTCAACAACTGCTGAGAGGCCGATGTTTGCACAAGGAGTGTGTGTGCTGGATTGGGTATTCTCCGCCCTTTTGTCACTTGCATCAAATCAGGGTATAAGCATGATGTCAGCATGAACATCATCCCATGTGCTGGCTCATTTGATGGCAATGCCTTTCTCAGTCTTCTTCTGATCAGAGTCAAATCTGAATTGCCAGGGTGGACCAACAATGTTCAGAACTTGTATTCAAGAATCATGGTGCTGTGTCAATTGAATAGCTGACTTGAGCAGGACACTGCTGGTGCCTTGTCTTATCTTTCTCATTTTTTTTCATATGTTTTTATTCTTTTCTCCTGTTTTATTGCCACTAACATTAGTTGCTGATTTAGTCCCCTTTGTGTGTTGTCAACTAACTGTCATCAAGTAATTGTTCCATACTACATTTATGTGATAATTTAAAATTAAGACATTATCATCCAGTGAACCCTTTGGCAGATCGCCTCTCACTGTACAGAAGCATATTGCAAAAAATATCCAGTGCACAAATAGTTGTGTTACCTATGACAAAATTTCTTGACTTGATAGAGGAGAGCACAGGTGTGGTACCCATTCATTTTTGGTTTAATTTTTCCTGCCATTCACAGCTAATCTAGTTTGCAGAAGCCTGCTGAGGGCAGAGGTGTGTATTACTGGAGGGACATACGTTATTACTGGGGCTCCAGCATTTCTAGCAGTACCTCTGGAATCATCTTGCATTACAACCTGTCTTTTATACGTGATGAGTAACATATTCCACTGCACCTTTACAACTGAGGGAGCCTTCCTTTTAATTTTGACAAATGGGTAGGAGGAAAGTAAAAAAAAAAAAGTATTGACTAGAACTACAATAAGTCATCCTTAGTTGCAAGCTTTATAATAAGGTGCCAAGAAAGCACAAAATATTTAGTCAGGTCAATGCTCATGTTCAATTACCACATCTTATTAAAACACTTGGGACCATCCAGTAAGGAGTAGTTAAGCCAAAGCCCCCTCATCGTGGAGTTTGTTAACAGATAGATAGCAAATGGCTTCTGTGCAGCGTTCAGCATAAGACCAGATTCCTGGCTGAGTACCAACCTGCAATCACAATGCAAATGATCCTCAAGGTCTCTTGTGGTCTTCTGCTGCTTTCTAACCCTCCAAGGACTAAGCATTGCAGCAGAACATTACCTTCTTCTCTTTCACTGCTCTGTTGACTGAGTTTAATGTGAAACCAGCAAAGCAGATGAAGATATTAGTTAGCTCTCTTTACCTTTATATCCTTCTTTGTGTCTGCCTCCCATGGCTGCTGTGGCATTGCAACACCCAACCTTGTGACCAAGCATATATGTATGTGAGTAGGCCACAATCCTACGAGGATCTGCTGTCATAAGCCATATTTTGACTACCTACTGACATTGGACTCATGGAGAGTTTCTCTGCCATCAGCTGTCATGTGGAGCGATGACATCATGTGAGGATAAATGGGGAAGCACAGTGTGTTACAGAATGTCCTGTGGCACAGCAAACCCCATACTGATGCACTCCTTCCCCTGTGTCGATGTTGATTCACCACTCAGAGATTGTGGGTAGAAGTCATTGCTATGGATAGTCCAGGGCTGTTGACGAGCACCTCATGTCAATAGTCTTTGAATGCTCTCATCAGCTGGCAAGTCACAGAGAGGGACAAACCTGTATCCCTTTGATCTGCAAGTGACTGCCTGACTCCATCTGTGCATCACACCAGATTTAAAAAGAGAGGTGGGCTGTGAAGGTTAGCCCATGCATGCTACAGCATATTTCTAACAGAAGTAAATCTGACCTTTCTGCAGCCAGCAAGGTCATTTTTTAAAATTTCAAGTGTAAAATGTTAAGAGTTGTATCCTCCTTGCTAAGTCTTTCAATGCCAGCACAGCTCAGATAAAGTGAAAGGAGAATGATAAAGAGGCTGCACTGGTAAAGAAGGTGGCAACACCCTGAATTGAAATCTCTGTTTTCCTAGATTCAAATTAAGTAGTTTGAGATACCCAGATCATTAATTAGTCTTGAAAATACTGTGTAAAATAAAAGCTTAGAAAATCATATTACATACTTCCAATGGCACTGATATTTCCTTTAAGCTTCTTGAAAATTAGCCTGTATTTTCAGGAGGAATTGTGAAACCCTGCTTATTTTTGCTTGAAAAATAGGATCCTTTAAAAACATTGATTGACTCATTTTCATTCAAAAATGGCTCTCTCTGTGAATGAAAGCCAGTTCTAAATGGAGTGTTCGGAAACATTAGAGTAATTATTGACACGGCAAAATAAATATTCACATATTGAAACATAAACATGAAAGAGGAGCATTCGTTCTTCCCTGTGAAATAATTTTTCACTGTCTTGAATGGTGATTGGCCACACAAGCCAGGGAAAGGCTGCACACGCCAAGATTTCTCTCTGCAGAATGATTTTTGAAACCATTAAGTCTGTAGCAAACTCTGAAGTGCGGGGTGTGGAGGGAGCGAGGGTGTATTTTTGCCTCTGCAACATGTGTTCAGTGGGCTGCAAAATCACTCAACAAAAACATGATTTTTTTTCTTACATTTTGGGAAGTGATGCTAGTCCCTTTAGTCTGAATGTGGAAGCTGTGCTTATCCTACTGAAATTCTACTCTCTAGACCTTTCAAATGTATGAATCATATCCACATATGGGGTTTCTGCCTCGGCACGTTGTTTCACTTCATTAATAGCTTTATTATCTTGCTAGCACATGGACTTCTTTCAATGGTAAAGCAAGTGAAGAGTCATGTTTTTTCTGTCAACCCATCCGAGGTCTCGTTTGACTTGGGGCACTTACCTATCTCAGGCTCCCAAGATGGCACAGACCCAGGACACAGACAGTCAGAGTGGCTCTGCAGGTGGGGACCGGTTGATTGTGCACCAGCCAGAGCACTCCGATGCTCAGCTGGAGGTAGCACAGAGGCCTTCCTGTAAGGAGATGCTCCTGCAGGTGCATTGCAGTTGGAGAAGGCTTTGCCATTACCAGGAGAGCTTTCACCCTTCCAAGCACTTTCCAGGAATATAATGGCTGGGGCTCTTTCCTCAAAACGGATTTTTATTTCCCCTTTTTTAAGAGGCCCAATGGAATTTTTCCTTCTGGTCAAGATACAGCCATTTTGCAAAACTCTGCAAAACTTGATGTAAACTCATAAAGTTGAGAGCAGGATTTCTGCTTAAGACAAGATGCAGCCCTATGGTTAGGGATCTCCACAGATCCAAACGTCTTCATCTTCTTTATCTTGGGAATTTGAATCTAGGTGTTTCATATCTCAAGCCTATTACTTCAGCTACTGAGAGGCCAGAGACAGGCTGTCCTTCTCTATATCTTGCAGAGGTGCACTTATTAAAAGAAAAAGAGCAAAAAGTCTGGGGCTTATCCCAGTGGGGAAGAGATCTGAATGCTGGCCATTTCCTTTGGAAACTGAAACTTCTTTTCCTGGCCACCTACTGGCTTTGAGCGCTTCAATCTGGAATTTCATAAAGTCACGGTTCTGCAAAGCAACTAAGCAAACAGTCCCCTTGAAGTTAATCTATACTAGATCTGTGGGCTAAAATACACTTGGCCATGTTGCATTTAAAGCAATTTTTTAAAAATAGCTTTAATACAAAAGTGACTTTCCTTATTTTGCATCACTCAACAATTCAATGTCAGGATATTCCACAACTGACCATACAAGGACACTTGTCTTCTAGGAAGGAGGAGATCTCCTGCTATATACTCACATGCTCCTACTTTGGCAGGACTCCATGGCAAATCTGCTTGTCTTCTCTGCAGCCTGAAGACCACCCTGGGAGTTGCAGCTGAGTCAGATGGTGCTGGCATTACAGCATACCCCTGCATTTGACTTAAGGACACACCTAACAAAAGACATCAGAAGTCCCAAGGGTATCCTCACACAAATCTTTTGCTTCTCGTAGAGTTGGGAAGACAAACCAGAACTAACTTACATAAGAGATTTTTTTTCCCCCCATCACACAACTTTTTTGCATCAAAGATGACAGACAACCCCCTGCCCTTGACTTCATGAGAATGTTGTCCCAAAAGGCTGTCATTCAGAAATGCCAGCACTGGTGGCACGTCTGCTCCGGCTGGCTCATGTAGCCCTCGGTTGCTCAATAGAAGTGCTTAGACACTCAACAGATGGATGCCACGCAATTACTTAGACACAGCTTCTTAGACGCTACACAGTGCCGGGAGGATGAGGGTCTAGCAGAAGGCAGTGCTGCCAGCATGTACTTTCTCAAGTGCTTGTTTAACAACAACTGAAGTTGTTTTCTCACCTACAAAGTAAGAATCGGTATGGGTTTGGATAGGCTGTCGCTGAGTAGAGTTGAAGGGAAACTTTTCACATGTTTGAAATGCTCTGTCTGGGACAAGCTGAAACCACTTAGAGTCCCCAAACGTGGGAGAGTTGGCAGAGACCTCACTTTGTTGACACAGTGGATTATATAAGCACTCTGCAGCTTTCTGCTTGTGCATGGGTGTGTTGTGTACATGTAGGAGAAGAATAGCAGTGGTCCAGACCAGAGACCATGATGCATAGGCATCCCATAATAACTTTCATACGCTGAACTGTCATGTTAAACTGCATGAAATGGGGGAGGGGGGTGGAGGAGGGAGGCACAGCTTGATTTTAACCTCCAGCAAAATTCCACTTTGTTGCGTGTGGGTGAACCTGCCATTTAGTTAAATGCAACAAGGCTGAAGCTGGTTCCCTCAGTTCCTCAGTGGTATCTCGCCAGCTAGCTGGGCCTGGTGATAACATTTAATGGGAGCAGGATTGACACTAGCACAACCAGGAAAAAAAGCTTCAGAGATTTTGCCTTCTGTCCACATAAGTGGTATTTTAGGTAAGCAAGGGAGGCAATTCCTGTCTCCCTGCTTAAGCACAAGGGTGAGCCTATTCAGATGGCCAGGTGCACAGGCTGGGTTTCTGGGTCCATAAGGAGGCTGATGCACTGGGTATCAGGGTGTCCAGGTCACGCCTGAGCTTGAACTTCTTGGACTCAGTTTCTTTGCAACTAAACCGGGATTTCTACTTATCTGTCTCCCAGGCTTGTTGTGATTAAATGGCTTTGAAGATGATTAAAGGATTAAAGGATTTTTAATGTGGAAATTGCCATGCTGGTTCAATTCTCTGTTGCCGTTGCAGGCAACACTACGTGGTGGTTCAGACTGATCTCCCAGCTCTCCGATAGTCGAGGGAAAGGATCACTGCGCACACGGTGTGGATGGTGCTCTGTCTCTCTCTCCCCCTTTATTGTTTATGTTATGCCCTTATATCTGCTGGCATAAGCACCTCCTCTATCTCTGCCCCGTGCCAGACCTCTCACTTCCTTTTCACCCCTCGCGTTACAATCCAACATCTTCCGGACGCCTACTACAATTCTCTAACAAAATCTTTGAGGATCAAGTGTATTAATAACTTGGGAAGTCACTGTAATGCTCTGAAAGGCAAAATAAGGTGACAAGACAGAAGCCTGGAAATTCAAGATGAACATGGCCTTTAGGAAGCTCCTTTTGCTGAAGCCTCTCAAATACTCTTTAGCAACATAATCAAAATCTGAAGGGTGGCCTTGACTCAACAGGCATGATTACATGGGTAGGTGATGAAACTCTTTCTCTCTTGACAGCACAATCCAGTAGTGCATCTTTCCTTTGAGTCCTGTCTATCAGTCAGTGGATATGTATTTAGGGCCTATCTGCCTTTGGTTGGGGACAACCACAGAAGTAGGTCATAGCAGAGATACCACCTCCCATAAAACAGGCCCTTAATAGCTGAGCCCAAAGTGCCTGGGTCTTGTTGATGACTTCAATGGGCCTCAGATGTGAATCTCTGTGCATGAAGGAGGAAGAGGCACTTCCGTCTCCTTAGTGCAGGAACCAGGAGAGATGGGTTTAGAGTTACTCCAGGGCAGCCTGGTAACATTGGTTTCCTCTGCACGGCGGCCTGGGCTCGTTTGCATTGCCTGAGTATCTGTCAGTAGTGTTTGACTACTGGTTCTACTAGACTACTGGACTACTGCCCTGGTTCCCTTGCAGCTCTGCAAAGGTAAAGCTGTGCAAGCCTTCAGCACTGTGGCATGGCTCCCTAGAAAATTAAATGTCTGGTATAACCTGATACCTAAAGATAGGTATAAGCTGAGAGTAATTCATCCTTTGTCTCAAGGTGTCTCAGGCACTTGACATTGTCTTCCACTGATGTAGAAGCAGCCTAGATGACAATTTTAAGTCAAATACGAGACTTCTTAGTTCAGAACTAGCTGAGATGAATCGCCTGAAATGCCTGGCCCCCAGTCTGTCTACTCATGTGGATAAGAGATAGATGAAGGACTCTCAATAAGCTTAAGATCTTTTCTGGTACTCTCAGACCGTCTTCACATACATCAGTGGCTCACTAATTAATATCTCACTTGGATTTACATTGATCACTTTGGCAGTCCTTGAGTTCAGGGAACCACAGAAGACTGCATTTGGTTTAGAGGCCTTTCACAAACTTGTCTAGGGAGACTTTAACTGTATAACTTGACTTCCCATTTGTAAAAGTGTCTATGGCATTTATTCACAAAATAAATATAAAAAAGGAAGAAAAGAGTGTTGAATTGCAGGTGTTCTTTGTAAATAATTCTCAAGGACTTTCTAATTTGAAAAAGCTACCAAAGGTTCTTTGGTTACCCAGAAGGAAAGAGGAGGCTGAAGGTATGCAGCTATCCAGGGGACAGACTCTTCACTCAGTGACATTTCTAGATTCCTGAAAAAAAAAGTTTTTAAAATCTCTTCTCCTGCTTTACCCTTGCATACAAGTCAGAGAAACATCAAAGTACTTTGGCCTCCCTGCTGCTGGTCTGTGAAATAGTTCCGAGGCTCTTTGTGACTGTGGTTTTTATGGATGATGCTGGTTATGAATATTTTTAGCAACTCTCATTGATTACAATTAACAATAAAACTCTGTCAGCTTGGCAGAAATTATGCTTTGACTTGATTTGAGAAGTAGCTAATTATATGGCCCTTACAATCTTCTTCAGCTTGCTTTCTTCCCGTGTGTGAAATGGACATTGTGAAAATTTCAGAGTCCGGGAACATATCCATAATAGTTTTACACTCAAGAGGTTTGCAGCAGACCTTGACTGACTTACCACACATCATATACAGAGGAGATGTTATCCTTGTGCAACTCAGTGTTGTCTCAGATTGTGGTTGGTATTGATTATATTTCACATTGTATTCTACTCTAATAATCCTCTTTCTTCAGGATCTTGTGATTGTACAACAGCAGAGTTTATCCAGTTTGGAGGTTTCTTTTCATAACAGGGATTTTCTTGTCATATTGCACTGTGCTCAAGAGAGCTGAGAAAAGGGATCTAATCTCCATAATATTAATTTGCCTGCACATTGAGGAAACAAAGGCAGCACTAAATCTGCACGTTTGAGTTTTTGTTTGGTTTTGTTGGTTTTTTTGTTCAGCAATTCAAATGATTTATGTAAGGAGTTCCTGGGCAGGGGGAAGAGAGAGGCAGCCAGTGGTCTCAAGTTAACAGTGAGTCATAATGTATTTAGCAAGGGATAATGCAAATGTCAGAAAAATAGAGGAGGAGGCAAGACAGAGAAAAGTGCTTTTCCTGATAGGAAAGCTATTAAAATTTTAGCTCAAGAGAGAAGACAGTATGTGAGCAGCTTTCTTGGCCTTTAGAAGGGGAAGCCCTGGAAGACCGAGGGTAAGGAAAAAAAGAGGTTGTGAGGAGGATGCTAAGGTCTTGGAAAAGGAGTACACCTGTCTGAGGTCTGTAAAGCAAACAATGCAGATGTGTGCCCCAGAAAGCAACATCTAAGGACAGAGCATCCCTTCCTATCTGGTACAAAGGCCTTTGTTTTCCAGACCTTTTCTGTCAAGGAAAACTACTTCTTCACTACTTCTGATTTTTCATATAAATCTCTGCTAACTCCCTGGAGGGGAAGGTAGATGACAACTGCTGACTGGGTGAGCATCAGCAATGGAATCAGAGGCTGCCGGAGCTGAAAGCATCCATGTTTAGAGCTTGTGCTAATTTTGTTTTTCTGTCTTATTCCCTTTGGTACTGATGAAGCTGGACACACAACCCAAACCAAGCATGGATTTACTGGTGCTTGGTGCACATCCTCCTTCTCAGAGCCAGTGTGAATCCAAGGACACATCACAGCTTGTGCTGTGGTCAAGGGCATCAAAAGGTGCTGCTGCAGGAGTTTGCAGCCCTGTGGTCCCTCCCACAGGATCTCTGGGCAGAAGCAGACATTCAGCAGTTCTGTTCAATCTCCTGCCGACCTGTTGCCTGCTCTGTTGTTCTTTGAACAGGGCATCTGGCCCACGGAGAGGAGATCAGTGTTTTGTGTGATGGGAAAAGATCTTGTTTTGTCTTATTTAATGTTTATGTAAATAGTTTTATGCACTGTTTTTTTCTTCTAAGGGAGGTTTATTTTCATATATATGACCTTTGTCATGTCTACAACCCTCTGTCAAAAAGCAAAAGCTGGAGAGGGTCCTGAAGAGCAAGAACGCAGGATCAACGGCATTCTGTTAACTGGACAACCTAGGAGTAATGAAAGAGTAACCCAGCACTGACACTAAGTCTCTTATTTGGAGCACAGCGTGAGTCTCTACTCTCCAGAGCCAGTTCTGGGCATGAGAGCTCTCCTGAGCACGCAGATGGCCTGATCCATTAGACAGTTTGTTGGGTGGACACGGTAGCCAGTGGTGGATGTGCATGAAGAAAGCCATCAGAAAGGCAGTTTCTGCTCTCTCCTTCTTTGAGGCATCCCCTGAGTACACATCCTTTGCTTCTCTAGGGCAGGGAACTGCTTCTGGTTAAAGGAATTGCCACTGCCTCTGGGGTAGCTGCCATATCTTACAAACAATGAGAGGGTTAATAGGCCAGGGACTCATTTGCAAGGGACAGGGGTTGAGAATAAGCTGAAAAGAGCTGAAAATTAGGCTTAATGTGGTTGTGGATGCTCCTATTAATAATTCAAGAGAGATAGATCTGAGACATCTGAAAGACATCTACCCAGACAGGCTCATGGCTTTGTGAACTGAGGCTAGTCAGCAGACATGGCTGCTGCAACACCGTGTGCTAACACCATTGCTCCATCTTGTCACTGCAGGACGATGAGAAAGGGCCCAACAAGAACTGTCTCCACATCCCACATTGGTGTGTAAAAACAGCATGATGAAAAATCTTGGTGTAGCAGTAGCTCTCCTGTCTGTGCAGACTTGTCTTAGAGTGCCTCAGTGACACCTGTAAAACCAGACAAGTCTGCTGAAGTGATGAGGGTCAATAAGGATACTTGCAAGGAGGTAGGGCTGGGGGTCTGCATGCGAGATATGCAAGCACTTCTCGGGATGCCTCTCCTGTAGAGCAGTGCAGCCGTGCTATGGGGTCCCACATCATTCCTTCTCATACCAAAGACACTGAAGTGACATACTGCTGGCATAATCCTCCTGGTCTTCATCAAGAACCAACAGATAAAATTGGGGCAAGGTATAGAATGTGTATCTGATTTGAGAGGGTGAGCTGCCTTACCTATTTGAAATACTTATTCTGAACAAGTGTACTCCTAACTAAGGCACCACATCCAGCTTTGTTCTGTGTGCTGCTAGCAAGATGCCCTTCTCTCAGCTGCCTTGCTCAGCACAACAGATCATCATGCCAGGACCATGGCCTGAAATTTTGCCTTGGTTTTCTTTAATAAGAAAATTAAAAATCATGTAATTACCTCAATCCTTTTTCTCTCTGGTATGTACATATTATATGCATTTTACCATTTTTCTAACATAACTTGTCATCTTAGTATCTCACCTTTATGCTATCAGTTTTGCAGGCGTTTCTCAGTCTACTGCTGATGCTTTTCTCTGTTGTTTTTCCTGTTCCCAAGACCAAACACAGTGCTCTGTGTAGAGATGTGTCTGTCATGGCTGTATCAGGAAAGGATGTCACTGGCATCTTTGAGTACTTAGCCTACGCAGAGGAGAGTTGCAGAGGGAGCTTTTATTGCTGCCATTTGGATCTACAAAATCCTGTCACATTGCCTATCCATACCCATTGCTTCTGGTTGTCCAGAAAGAAATTTCCTGATGCTTTTTGGGTTCTTCCTCCCAATCAAGGATCTATGTTTGTGTTTACTTTTCTTTCTTCCACATGGTCCTAACTCAAGTCTCCCCAAAGCTGTGCTGTTCGAGGTCTCCCTCGGCCCTGACATTGTAGCAGGTAGCTGTCAGTGCAGCCTGCCTGTCTGCAAATCAGAGAACACTCCACAGAACACAAATGGTCTAAAAACTTGTTTGACCTCTGATAATGTCCTGGAGCTTTCACACAAGGATCTTAATTTCCTCACTTGCAGCACTTCTTTGCTCAGTCTTTTCTTGTTGAAAATGTTGTGGCTTTTTTTAAAGTTTTGATGGTCTCAGCTGCTTTGAGTGACTGGCAATTTCACATTCATCTCAATTATTAATGGTTTTCCTAATCTACTACCTCAGCTCCCTTGATACATTTAAAAACTTCTTCACATCCTCTTGAAATGCTTGGCTGCTGTGTAGTGCTGATACCCATCAGACTGGTGTAAATAGACTAAAATGGAATTTAAAGCAACAGTTAATCTGAGATTACAGCTAAAGTGGAATTTGTCCTTCTCTTCAGCTGATACTGATGTTGAAGAGACTATTTGGATAAAAGCTAAGGAGACTTAGCTGTATCAGGCACTCTTAATATTCCTGCACAGCTGAACAGATCAGCACTGACACGAATCAGAAGGCAGAAGAGAGTGTCATCTTTGAGGAGCTGTTTTAATTACTCAGGGATTACACAGCTGTGCTGAAATAAAGGGGGAAGGTTGACCACAGAAATAAGACTGAGTTGCTTTCAGTACTGCTTGTTCAGAAGTCAGATACCCGTCAGCTTTTTCCTTGGCTTTAGAATGGAAAAAACGCTGTTTAAAGGAGACGTCACAGGAGCAAAGCCAAGCCTGATTAACCAGGAAAGGGCCATCTGATATTTACTTTTATATCTCTTACAATGAGCTCCTGATGTCTTGTGGAGAATTGAGCTATGTAAATACATGTTCCTCTCACTGTGTCCTATTGTCCCTCCTCTCTCTCTCTGCTCTTACATCTACTAGCAGTTTCATCAGGCACCATGCTGGACCCTAACTAAGCCTCTCAACTTGTTTGGGTGGGCCTTGAACTCTGGATAGTGCACAGCAGGATGTGGTCCCCAGCTCTCCAGGGACTCTCCAGCTCTTGTTCAGATCATGGCAATGCCCAGAGACCAGCCAAATGCTGGCTGGGATTTGCATCATTGGCACTTCGTGAGGGACATCCTGTGCCACCTCTGCATTGGAGCTGCAGGACTCTTCGGAGCAGGAGGAGTTTGGAGGGAACTGACAAGTTGGTTAGATACAGCCACAAGAGAAGAGCAAGGCTGCTTGCAGGGACAGCCTGTGGTGAGTGAAAGGCAGCGCATCTGCTGGGGTCAGTGAAATGCTGCTAGTGGTGTCAGCTGACTTGACCCAGAGGGTACACGGTGGTATGTCATGAAGAACTGAGACAGAGCAGCCCGCATTATCTCCACGTGTCTGGTTTTAGGCAGCCTTCAGTACTGCAGTAAGTTTGTTCAGGGCTCGCTGATACCTCCACATAGCACTGCAGTTTTCATACTGTCTGTATGGCCTGTTGTCAAGAATCAAAGGGGTGCCAGCTCCAAAAGACAGAATTCTCTTGTTAAAATGAGAATGGATGGAGAGCAAGATCCAAGACAGAAGCCTGGAGCACAGTTTAAAAAAATATTAGATCCTGCACTGAAGGAGAAGCATTTGCAAGGTTAGCTGGGCAAGGGAGTAGCTAATCTCGTTGAGTTATTTCTTTATTGAGTAGAGTACATCCCAGCTTTCTTTGCAGATCAAGGCCATAGATCAAAGTGTGTGAGTAGCTTCAGGGATACCAATAGATCAAAGGGTTGCTGAAAATATTTCCTCAGAATATCCTGTATCACCATAGCATGGGTTAAGATGATTGACAATTACTGTTTCACCTGTGTATCGAACATCAGTAAAATCGGGAATTCAACCAGAAGGTTCATCCCAGTGAGATTTTTAAAGTTTGGATGATGATTTTCCACTTGCAGAAAAATAAGTGTGTGGTTTTTTTCTTTTACAAGAATTCACTAAAGATCTCAGATCCTCATCATGCCAGAAACCCTTGCCATCATCACCTCTTTCTGTAAAACACTGTCCTGCCTCTGCTGCTTTCCAACATTTTACGCTGATACTGGCTCAGAAAACACAGTGACATGTGCATATCTGTAGGTGTAAGAACACTCTTTGCAATTAGTGTTGTGTATTTTATGTCCAAGCTATTGCGTCAGGCACAGCACAGCAACATCACAGTGTTGGGTCATATGTGGTCAGCAGATTAAACTGGGACCACTGAGGTGGGCCCTGCTTGTGCCCTAGAGGTCATCACGAGGACACCTGGAAGGGATGTTCATCAACTCCTGAGTGACTGCAGCTGACAACAAGTTGGGTTAACTCCCACACCTGCCTCAGTTTATTTTTGTACTCTGTGTTGAGCTTGCAGTGGAGCTCAGGAAGAGGGAGGTGAAAGAAAACCTTTTTCTTTTCCTTGTTTAATTTCTGTCCACATGTAAGTCTGTCTGGAATAAGTTCCTTTCACATTGACCAGGAGCTTTCTGTATGTTTCTCTGTCTTTCTCTCCACAGACACTCATATCCCCATGATATTGTTTTTTGCTATGAAGCAGTTAGAGATTTGTCAGAGAGCAGGCTATGTATGAAAATATTGTCTTGTGTGGGACTGTCAGCTCTCCTGAGAACATCACCTTTATTATTGTGGTAAGTCTGACCTGACAGCCTGAAATGGTCTTCACTGTCATTCTGGGGAGGGGACTTCCAAGAAGACAAGTTCAGCCCAAACTTGAAATATAACTGTGGAGGTTATGAGAAATTTATTTTTATGAAAAGCATGAAAATTTCCTTCGATTTCAGTGCTGTGGTCTTTTATCGTGGGAAGATCAATCTCATTTATGGGACTGGGAAATAAGAGCTAGATGCTATTCCCTGTGGGCATGGATGAAATATCAAGAGCTATCAACAGCTGAACACTTATCTCAGAGAAATAATGGCAGACCTGTGGTCAGGTGTGGGCTTTTAATGATAGGCAGCCAAGGCAAACAGAGTGATGTGAACTCAGCTGTATGCTCTTGAGACTACTGCAATCCTTCTGGAGACCTAGGAGATAAGAGGGATGCTTGGCATGAGCTTGTGTGCATATTTTTCTTTGCTAGTCTAACATAAGAACTTCAAAATGCTCTGTTTCATTTGAAAGCTGCCTGGCTTCAGAAGTGCCAGTTTCCCAGTGTCATTTGCAAACAACTTTTGGTTGTGTATAAACACTATCTCTAGCAAGAAAGTCAGTGTTAAATTAGAACAAAAAAATACTGAAGCCACTCTGCTTCTGTGGAACAGAATTAGCAGTCTCTTCCTTTAAAAAGGGGGAGCTAACACTAACAGGAGACTATAGACTGAGCATGAGGATATTAGGGTGGGAGTTCATGGCAATGCCAAAGACCTTGCAGTGCATGAGTTTGTTTTTTTTTACAGGGGACACCAGTAACTCTGGTCAGTGTTAAGAGCCTGTTATGCTACAGCAGATACAGAGCAAACAACGATAGTGTGGAGCCAGCTTTTGACTCGACTGTTTATTCTGATACAGTGAGAGGTTTATACATAGCCTGTGGACCCACACTTAAAGCCCAGAAATTTTACGCACGTGTATACACCCACATGCAGCCACGCTTGTGTCTTTCATAAAGTGTGGTTGTTGTTGAAGAAAAGAATTTGGGTAAAGATTTGTATTGTTGGAGGGTACAGCTACAAGCTAAACCTTGATCTCCTCTGGGAGCAGAGTTGCAGTAATTGTGTTTTAAGGATTAATAATTAACACCTCAGATATCGAAAGGAAAGAGCCTGACTCAGTTACAGAGTTTATACATTAGTGGAATGACATTTGCAGAAATGTCCCCAACAAAATGTTTAAGCCTCCTCCCATAACTCATCACAAACTGCCAGAATGTCACTTTCATCTTTCAAGGGAGAGCAGGATGACCAAACTGCTTTTACAACCTTTACCATTCATAGAATCACAGAATGGTTGGGGTTGAAAGGTGCCTCTAGAGATCATCTAGTCCAGCCCCCTCACTAAAGCAGTTTCATCTCCATCAGGTTCATGATAACTTCATTCCAATAAGAGGACAAGGGGCAACAGGTACAAGCTCGAACATAAGGGGTTCCAAAGAAACGTAAGGAAAAACTTCTTCATTATGAGGGTGATGGAGCACTGGAACAGGCTGCCCAGATGGGTTATGGAGCCTCCTCTCTGGGAACAATCAAAGCCCACCTAGATGAATCCCTGTGATGAAAGTTCTGTTCTGGCAGGGTGGGTGGACTGGATGTTTTTTTGAGGTCCCTTCCAGTCCTTAAAATTCTGTGGTTCTGCGATTGATTCTTTTTATTTACAATCTTCTACAGATATGGAGTCCAGAAACTACATGCACCTCTGGCCCAAATGTATCAAATTCACCCATGAGCAGTGCAAATGGTGAATGCTTTCCAAAGGCATCACTTCCCGATGGTGAGAATCTGCCCCTGGGCAGAGGGACATGAAGCACAGCAGTTCTTTCATGGCCCAAGATGGATTCCATGATGGGCAAACAAATGCCTGGTCCAGCGCAGGGCAGGATTGTGCAACTTTCTCAATTGTCCAGCTAACACAAGCCAGTCCCCAGAATGGAGAACCTCAACGCGAACCCAGGGCAGCTTTCAGCATTCCTTTCCTGTGCAGATGCCCTGCAGCTTGGTGAGGGTTGCTGGAGAGTTACTGGCCTTGCTTTGCTCCTCAGGCCTTGGGCTGCTGAGGGGACTGTCAATCAGCAGTGAGTCTCATTTCTGCACTGTGGAGAGTCAGAGTTGTCACTGAGGTTGATGGATTTTCTTTGCTGGTGACAGGCTGCTGTGTGGCAGTATGCTGTGCCTGCTCCAGTGCTCCCATCATTGCCTGCCTTGGCTCTCAGGTGTATTGCCAGAGAGGCAGGAGCTCAGTTTCTGCATGGAGTTATGAGCAAAAAGGAGGAGCCTGCCATATCTGGGCAGTCAGGCATGGACAATAGCATTCATTGAGACTGGGGCATCTGCAGGTCCAGAAACAGTCCAAGGTTCTGAGCCTTTGGCAACTTGATATTCTTGGTAATACTGAAGTTAAAAAGCCTTAGCTCAACTGATAGAGTTGTGCTAAACACCACTTGTCAGGATTCCATCTGGCTAAATCAGAGTGCAGTGCTCACTGTTGTTCTGATAGTCTCTCACAGGCTCTATCTCAGTGATGCTCTGGACTTGACAGCAGGATGAAATTTTCAGAAGCATTTATTATAGATTTCCACTACGACATTAAATGTACTAAACTGTATTCAGACATTGGGATCAACTGGCACACACACACATTGTCAAAATTCAGTTCCAGACCAGGAAGACTTGTAGCCAGAGGGCCTGCTGGGAGCAGTTTCAGATCTGTGCTACCAACTGCTCTGTATTTGGGAAGGGTTTTGCTGTAGTGTTTTCACAGGCTGCAACCATGCCAGGGCTCTTCTAACAGGCTGAAAGTACACATTTCCATTTCCATTGTCTGTCTATATTACTTAATTATTGGTATAGAAGCTGTCTGTGTGAATTTAGAGCCCAAATCCAGCTTTAAAACCTGAATTACAGCAGCCCTCCTTAGAAAGTTGCCCTTTAGGAGTGCCCCAGACATAGGCACTGGACTTGGAAACTAATGCTGGAACAGAGCATGTGTAGACACCTCTCATGGACAAGTACCAGAAGGGAAATTTGTCTTGTGCTCAATTAGTCTCATTCCTGCCAGGCATGTGTCTGGCTATGAGGGGTCCTAGGATGAGCAACTGGAGTTGCCTGGTAAATCTGCTGTAGTTCAGAAACTGCAGACACTTTTCTTGCAGATATTTATGTCCTCATTGCATCCACTACTGAGCAGGTGAAAACAAGTTTCTCTGCTCACCAAACAAATGTTCTTTTGAAAAACTACCACAGAGTATTGTAGATCCATAAGCATGAAAATGTTCTCTGTCTTCTTATCTTTAATGCAGGAATACTCTGGGTTGAGGGTGAGGATTTGTTCCATACCCTCAGTGGCACCACTAGAGCTGGAAGAACATGTTCAGTAAAGGAAGTTTTTGTCAGCCAGCTCCACTCTTTGATGACTTGGTTCTTTAAAAGCCTCAAATTGACCAGTTACCCATCTAAAGACGATTTAAATTCCAGATGAGCTTTTTTACTCAAATGACTCAAGGCTGTTATGTCGTTAGCATTATAATTACATCCCTGGATAGCAAGGCCTCAGAGTGAAGCACTGGAGTAGCAATCATATTTCTAAGAAAACTTGTTCCTGCAAACTCCTGCTGATTTAAAGCCACCCGCAATAGTCGGGGATCTAGACTGGATGAGTTAAATCGCTACACCTAACTGAGGACACACAGACTTCCAGCAGACAGTTTATTTATATTTTATGTATGATATTCTCCCTTGGATTCTACTTAACCTCTGTCTGTCACTGCACATTAGTTGCTATGGGATACATATATGTCATGGGCCTGAGTTCAGAAGACAGAAGCGAGCCCAGAGTGTTGTAGGATGTAGTAGTGTTCTTTCAAGAGGCCAGTATTCCAGCACAGACATTGTGTTTTTACAGAGTGGAATGGTTTGCTGCACCCTGTGCATTTCTGACGAGCTAAGGACCTAAATTGTCACTAAATGTGATCAGGAATGAACCCATGCCATTTTTATAGATGCCTTCTGTTATTGCAGCATTCTGTTCAAATTCCAGCCCATTAATTCTATTCTGCCATCTTCAGCACTTGCAGTTGTAGGTGTAGAGATCATTCAGTCACTGCTTTCACTTTTGATGTAGGATTATCAATCCTGTTAAATCACCATTTAATATTTCTAAGTGCACACTCGAGCCAACTGCATCTGCACAGTCCCTGCACGGGCTTCACCACTCATCTTTAGTAATGCCCTGGGCTTTTACAAGATGGATTTTTCCTTTTGTAATCATTGCTGAAAATGAGTTGAGCATCTGTGGCCTGGGCACATGGATGACACCCTAAAAATTCATTTTCCCATGTGACCTTTTGGACTAGAACACATCTTGCTGGAATGAAAAAATAATGCATGGCTAAACTTCCAACAAATTTTCGTGACACCAAGGTGTATGATTGAGTTGGTTTTCTTGACCTCTTTTCAAAGGTAAGTTTCAGAAAAGTATGACACTGTGACGGTGTGATTTTCCTTTTGCCACATCAAGCCTGTGACTGAATTGTGTTGCCTTTATCTCTTGCTTTTGTTTTGCCCCCTATTCACCCCTTAGCTCTCCGAGGAAACAAGACTAGGAATAGAAGTTGCAGTTTGCAAAATCAAAATCTTGGAAGCGAATCTGAGAACATGGCTGAACTTTTCACTCAATATTGCATCCTGAGGCATACGGATTTACTGGTTATATCTGTGAAGGCCAATCTGACCTTTGAAGCCAATACATTACTCAGCTGTCGTCACCAATTTTGACCAAATTGTAAAGATGTCTGATTGTCAGCACTGACTTTTAGCCAATTTCCCCTTATTTTTTTTTTAATTCCTAACCTCTTATGGTCTTATTTATCCCTTTCTGATATGTAGAGTGGGAGAGAGATGAAGAAAAATATATTCCAGAATAGTGTACAGTAGGTGTCCCACGATGAATCATCCTTCCTGCCTATCTACCTCTCCTAAAGTGAGTCATTAGAAGTAGAACACGAGCCCTCTTAAGGGTTAGGCTTTTCTTAGCAAGACAATCACTCACTGTGTTCTCATGTATAAGAAGATCCCTTCTAGTTAAGCTATTATTGTGCCAACATGAAATAATTGCTCAGATATTTTAAGTATTTGTCTAGTGCAAATATAAGGAAGATCCATAATGCTGGTGCTCTGAGAAAAAGAAGGCTTATGGTTTAGTAAAATGCCATAAATTTATTCAATAGTTCAAGCTTCAGTTGGTTGTTTATTTATTTGTTAAGAAGCTAAACTATTCTGCCTTTTACCACAAAGAATAGTGGGAAGTGGCAGGTGGCCATCTCTTCCTTGAGATCCCACACAAGTTTCAAGCCAGAGATGGCTTCTGGCAGTACTGAATGTTACCTGATGTCATTTGTATCCAAATACAAAGGCAGAGGGCATCATTCCTCTTTGAGTGACAGCACCATGTGTACTGTTGTATCATTTCCCTTGCTACTTGGAAAAATGATCAGCCACATTCAAGTCATCCAAGAGCCTGTCTGAACCACCACAGCTCATAGGCCACTGAAGCCATTTTAGACTCATGACTGCCAGACCATTAAGTGGTCAAAGGAGAGAATGCTTACACTGGGCACCCATAGATGAAGGGCTGAATGTGGCCCATGTTATACTTTTGCTCCCAGCTTCTTTCCTTCCTTGTTTTAGTGTCTTGTGTAGAGGTCAGTGATCCTCCTATTGTTCTTATGCCTCCTTCATAGTGTGATTACCAGTAAACTGTATCTTCAAAACTATTTGAGCAGCGGAATGCTTGCTTTGAAAGAGCATTGAGTGTGAGTAAACAAACTGTGAAACAGCTGAGGAAAAAGCAAGAACTGAAATTTGCAGAAGGTGTAGAACTGCATGGTGGCACCTTCAAAAGCCTCTGTCATGCCTGTCTTCCTTTCTCTAGATGCTACAATAATCAGAAGATAAATCCATATTCATAAAAACACCATGATGTCATGTGCAATGAATTCATGAAAGTGAAATGACATACTCTTGAAGCAGCTCAGAACAAGAATTGGGAACTGTTAATGAGCTGAACCCTTTCAGTCTTCACGCCTCAGCCGTGATGGCTCTGGCTCTGAGCACCATGCCATGGCTGCCAGATATCATGACTGTGCAAACAAGTTAGCAAATCTGGAGACGTGGGATAAATTCATCTTCGAATCTTAAACTCAGAATTCCACCAATGACCTCCTGTTTAACTTTATTCTCCTGCAAGGTAAAGCTGAAATGCCCAGTGTGGTGGAGTTCAACTGCAACAAATATATAGTGATGGCATTCTCTAGGAAGTAAGTTAAGTGGGAAGGTTTTAGTGTTGTGTTTGTTGACCTAGGATTTGATGCATCCTAAATTTTTTCTAGCTCTTTACACTTTTTCAAGATAATCCAACTGAACATTAGAGAACACCGTGTGACATTTATGTTTTGCCAAGTTGTTGTGGTGATAAGGCACATGACTGCCGCAGGCAGTGAGGCAAATATTAAAATGTTTTGCCATGCTTTCCTCCAAATATTTCTAAATCGCTGAGGTACATTAGCTTTTGGCACAGGGAAGGAGGCACCAAATGCTGTAGACTTTTCACCTACTGTGGTAGAGCCCTGGAAAATGTTGAGGATTGAGGACTACACATGTAGAGTAATACATAATGGTGAAGGTTGTTCTCCCTGTGATCAGTGCCCAGCTGTAACATTCCTGTTTGCAGCATAAGCCAGGTCCTTACTCTCCAGGACACTTCTACTACTCCACATTCACCTTTGCTGGCTCCTCTCTGTTCCCCTTCCTATAGAGGGAGTAGTGCATTCTTCCGCTTACCTCTTCCCTTGGACAGCAGAGCCCAGTTTTGCATGCTCTTACAAAGAGCTGTGAGTTGGCCCTGGCTGAGAGCCCAGTTTGCATTTACGCTGCAGCCTACCTACATTTGCTTGATTTGCAGACTCCTATGACCTCTCTGCAACAGCAGAGCAGTACCAGTGAGCCTTTTGGTTAGTAAGAGCCATCTTGTAGAAATATACGCACATTTTTCAAGGTTTTCTCACTTGCAGCATTCTTCCAAAGAAATATGAATAAACCTCTTGTCTGATAGGACCACGCATCTGCAGCTCAGGCCCTATTCAAAGAGTTAGTTCTTTAGTATATGATGATTCTGCGTACAGGATAGAATAAAAAAATATTCCCTTGACATTATTTCAAAGACAGTTCAACTTGAAGTAAAGAAAGGCTTTAATGGAAAATATACAAATACCTCTTTAAAATGTTCGTGGATTTTTCTTGTCCAAAGTCTCTCATCTTTTCCTGTCAAGAACATTTCTATTTGCAGTTTTCGGAAGCCAAAATCTTGTTGATTTCTTTCTATAACCAACATAATTGTATGTCTGATATGCCAAAAATGTAAAATTGCCAGGCAGCTCTCTGTATTTATGTCACCATAGCACCAGTAGTCCTGGCAGGGGCTGGAAGTTTTTTTCAGTATGTACTGTATGTGCTTCTGAAGCTTCAGAAAGGATCTGTTTTGGGGATTGGTTCTCTACCACTGAAACCCAGTGTTCTGCCACATTACTTCCATGAGAAGAGGGGATGCTGAGACAGCTATCATCATGCAATTATTAAAGACAGTACATCACCAGCTGAAGGACGAGGCTTATCTCGTCTAGTTCCAGTAAGGTAAAACCAACAAGATCTTGTTTCTGCTGGGATTATATGTAGAAACAGGATGGTACATCGAAGACCATTACTGATATAAAAAAAAACACATCATTTTTGATGTACCAAAGTAGGAACAATGTAATTCCTTAGGAGAACTGTCATTGTGTGCAGCTGAACAAGACAGTGGATGCTAGGGTGACAAGGGATGACAATGACAGGAGATGGAATAATTTTATTTGAGAAAGTTCACTGTTGGATTTATAGGAAGCTCAAGGCAACTCTGTCTTTGAACTCTTGCCACTTACCTGGATATTCCATGAGCTTCATCTTAAAAAAAGGAAGATGCTACAAATCTAGTATAAGAGCAGAGGGGAGCACACAAAACAAACGCAATGAAGCCCTCCTCTGCCCCAGAATTCTCATGGATGATCAATGAAATGCCAGAAATCAACCCCCCAGTGAGTGTGAAGCGAGTGCCAGAGGAAATTGTCACTGTCCTGCATTTGATGCTTTATTTTACCTCACCTTAATGTCACTGTCTTAAAGATCCCAACTGGCACACAAAGAGCAAAATGGCCTGGGTCTTTTTTTTTTCTCCTTTCTCTCCATAGATGAAACCTGATTTCTAACACAATATCTTTGAGAATTTGCCAGACTTCTCACGTGGTATTAGTAAAATCTTTTAACTTGAATTAATTTACTCTGTGTTTAACTTTGCCTTATATTCTTAAGTAAAAGGATGAGCACAATGTTTGTTACCTTGGGCAACCCAGAACTGACTGCTGATAATTTGTTTTTATTCTTTAGCATTTTGTTCCTAAACAGAGCTGAGCAAACAATTAGCAGTAGTCAATTCATCCATTTAATTTAGTATTTTTTTTCCTGTGTTTTCAGATTCCATTTTTTTACAGGCTTGGATTTGATTCTCAGTTGACTTGCATTGCTGCAACACTACTGCTGCTGCTGTTGCTATACAGATTTACCTCATCTAGACTAGACAGTCTGTCTTTCACTAATATGATAATTACCTAGAAAAGTTCACTATCCATGAAAGCAAACATTTGCACCTATTAGCTGATTAGGATGTACTGTTTCCATGAATGATTTTGAGCTGTGACCATTCTTTATTTGTTTGTGGTGCTTGTGGCTGGTCACCTAAATCACATAGCATTGTTTCTGCTGCTGACAGAATGTCTACAGCTATGTAAATACAGAGCTGACACATCTGATACAAATTGCAATATATGCACATTTTTCACATGTACAAGTATGCATATTTGAGTCTGGAAAACTTTCATGCCAACACCATCCCACTTGCAATAACTTGTTATGGGAAAACCAGACAAATATTGCAGAAAAATCAGTAGGGAAGCCTGAATTCACATTCAGTCACTGCACTCAAAAGCCCTGTTTGTTTGCATGTAGAAATTAAGAAAGCACTATGACATGGACCATGCCAAGGCATATCCACGGCACTCCGATCATCTGCTGTCCTCAGGTTCTCAGAGCTCACCACTGTTTTCATCTTGTAACCTACTGAGGTTGCTATTGTGAAGAGGGGAGTGCCAGGGCTCTGGTCCTGGTCTCCTGTAGAGATGCTGTGGCATTGGGCAAATTTAATCAATTAAAGCAATGAAATTAATTAAATCAATTAAGCTAATTTAATCAGGATTCTCCTGATGAGATGACGATCCCTATTCTCCATCATCTCACAAGAAAATGTATTCAATTCATGTTGAAAGAACATTTCCAGAGCTTTTACCTGATGATGGTAAACTGGAGAGACAGGCCTATTCCTAGAGACCTAGAGTTGCTGTCTTTAAAAGGCTTTTCTGAAATAACTCAATATTTCCCTTACCGTCTACCAGCTATCCCTTCCTCTCTTTGTCTCTGCACCAGTCTCAGTTTTAATTTATGTTTTATTTGACATTTCCATTTTCCTTGCATACACCAGCCATTGGTATATACTTGCTTAACAAAACACAAAGAAATAGAAGTGAATTAGGGGAGACAATGTGAGCTGAAGTTCAAATGTTCAACTAACCTCTGATAAAAAAGAGAAAAGCCTATTTACCTAAAAGATCCACATCTATTTCCGAACTGTCAGTCATTAACTATTCACATGGGACTTAATAACACTATTTACTAATCAATAGTGATAACCATGGTAACCCTGGCACTACAGGGCCTGATATCTTGTGGAAACATTGCTAAAGAAACACAAACTCTTAATCTTTAATACCTGGGTCTTTTGTGTCAGGTTTCAGAGGAAGACAAACTTTCCATTTTCTATCTTAATCCTTTCCTTTAAAGAATAAATCTGCTCTTGGGCATTGTGCCTTTCCTTTCCTTTCTCTTTTAACACCTGCAGTTCAGTACAAGACAAATGCTAAAGAGGAACCAAGAGAGGAATAATGCAACATGCAGTGGCCATAGGGTCATCGGGATGCCTCTGTATCCTTTTATTTACATCTGTGTCTCTACAACTTTATGGCCTAGGAATTGAACCCTCTATGGTGTAAAAGCACTACTCGGCTACCATTTATTCTTCCAGGATCATAGCACTGCCTGCAGCACATTTTTACCTCTTCTGTTGCACAAGAGCGTTCAGCACCTTGATCCTGCTTTTCAAATCTCTGCTATCGCAATTTTAATTGCCTGTTATTTTTATTGTAAAATCATGACGTTGGCAAATGTTTTTTACACCAACAATCAGATGACATCACCTAGTTCTGCCTCAGCCCTGATTTTATTAATATGCTGATAGAATTTTAGATAGATTACTAAGCCATGATTTTCTTCTCAAAAGCCTTTCTGCTTAGTCCTTATGGTATTTGTACTTGAACATTTTATTATTCTATTTTTAGTTAGCATTTCAGTTTCCTGGTATTAAAATGACGGTCTGGCACAAACTCTCAGGGAGATCCTTACAGACCTGCTGGTAGGTATGATTAAGGCTGGTTGAAAATTTTCCATGAAAACTCTCTGTTAATGAAAACTGGTCCATGACTCAGAGCCACTAAAATAAGTGGCTTTTTTTTTTTCCCATGGAAGTTTTAATTGAAAGAAAAACAAATGCCTTTAAGAGAAATTTCCACTGGTGCATAGAAACTCCAAAGACATTCACTTGCAGCAGCTTTCCAGGTGGATGGAGTTGGTGGGGGAGGGAGCAGGGGACAGGGAACAGATTTCCCTGCAGGGTCAGCACCTAAGAGTCCCATGGGCGTTTTAGGTTTTGTTTGGGACTGAATACCCTGTAATCAGACTTTTTTAGGTAGAGGAAGATCTAGCAAGTCAAGATACAGGTAAAATTGCTATAGATGAAAACATCAAACATCATTTATCTTAAGACTTGAAGCAGAAGAAATCATATGGTCTTTCTTACAGACAGAGCACCCTGTGGAACCTGTGACGTCTGTGTCTGGGCTTCAACGGAGTCAGGATGTGTACGTAAATAGTAAGATATTGCCACAAGCCCAATGCAGACCCAAATAATTCCAGGGTTCTACAAGCTGTGACTCTGTGAAGTACACTAACCTTTCAGAAACTGTGATAAGGAAGAAAATTAAATTTTGAGTTAATTACTGCAGCATTTCCTCTTAGGGTCTGGATACTGATAGTAATCCCTAGAAACTATCTGGAGCAAGCTGGAGATTTGATTCCCTCATGGAAATTACCTGTGTTTGTGGGCTAATATTTGTTTAGTAAGCAGATACCCACTTTCCACCAGCCTGCTGCCATGTAACATGTTTTTCTCCCTCTTTTCCTGTGAGCTTAGTGCTAATGGTAAAAAATGCTAATAGTAGAAGGGTAGACTCAGAGAGATTTAGATGTCTAATCAATAATTCCATGGTCACAAGTCAAAATATATATCTGAATTCTGGAGATGGATAAACATCTTGCAGGCTAGTTATTGTGATGGAAATTGTGCCTAACTTTCAGTAACTCAAAGTGCATACAGGTCCTAGCTTCTCCCTAGTTGTAAGAAGAGTGAAATCCCTGCAAGTGTGATACACAGAGACTTACCACGTGATCAAAAAAAAAAAAAAAACAAAAAACAAAAAACTCACAAAGAGCAGTGATTATGTGCTGCCATCGTAGTGGGGAATATTTTTTGTCTGAATTATTTGCATCTTGCTTAAATCCAAGTGAGACACTTAAATCAATTGCAAAGTGTGGGCAGAAGTGAGGCTCCTTACCCAACAGTCCACTGATTGACGTTCTCAATCAATATGTGAAAGACCCATGATCACCTGACAGCATGCAAACCCTCAGTTTTAAGATCAGTAGTGTATTTCTAAAGTAGGATAAAATAGGCCTGGAGGAATCTGTATATTCTATAAACTGTTATGACCTTGTCTTTACATGAGAGAGATGTTGCACCTTAAACTGGAGTATCTTGTGCAAGAGAAACATTTGAAATTCCCATCTCAAAATACATATAACCCAAAGTTAGAGTTGATGGAAGAAAGACAGGTGAAGGAGAACCCTGACATTAGGTTTCATGTATCCCTGGTAATGGTATAGCAGATGTGCATCAAGGCACAGAGCTGGTCAAGGGAAGATCTCCAAGTTTCTGAGAGGACCTAACCTGACCCAACCACCAAACTCCGAAACCACGATTTTTGCTTTGAGTGTGGGTCAAATGGAGATGCCTGGCTGGTGGGAGAGAAACTTGGGCCTCCCTTTCGTGTCTTCTAACGCTGGTTTAAACAGTTCTTTACTACATCTGACAGCTTCTTGTTCTCCAGCTCTTAGCTCTCCCCATGCCCCAGTTCCTGACACTGGAAAAGTGTCAACCACCAATACTCAGACCTGTGGACTTAACCCAAAATAACTTTTTCTTTGGCCCAGTGACTACAGATTTACCTACTTACTTCCCAGTTAGCTAGCTGATTAATGTTGGTAAATGCTCTGGAATTCATTCTAAGTGTTGGTATGTTTATTCATAATGTAGCTCATTTTGCTGCCAAATATTGCTAGAGATTTGGCTACAGTCTGAATGTCTACAGAAACTTTATTTTTTCATTATGAAAAACAAACACAGTATTTTCAAGTTTAGAATTCTTGGGCTAATGTTTCTAATGAAAAATTGATACTATATGTATAAAGGGAGCAGGGTTTTTGCAACCAATTATATGACAATGGAAAGATTTTTTTTTGAAAAGTTGAATTTTTTCCTGCCACTAGTCCTAATTAGTCTATCAAATAAGAATGAGCTAATTATCAGAAGTCATCTCATCCTACAAAAGTAGGATAAGAAAGTAAATTAGAAACGCCACTGAAACTAAAGCAGCAAGGGAATTTGATCAAGTGGAAGTCTAAAAAGTAGAGAACATGTTTATGTTGGTAAAGCAAGAGCATTGATAGTATTCTTTTTTATTTTTCCCTTTTGGATATTTAACAGTAATATGAATTTTTATTACTTTTAGTAGTCAAACTTTTGCCAGATAATGAATTTCACCCCTCAACATGAGCTAAAATGTTACTTATTTCTCACAGCACATGACTTACCTTACCAATGAACTAATTAATTAAACCAGAGCTGCAGTGGGAACACTGTTCATAGATGGACACATTCAGGCAGGATATGACATCTCTGTATATTTAGTGCTTACATATATAGCTGCAAATATAATGTTGCAGAATTAGATATGATTATTTAGTCTCTGCTTAAGATTTGCTGTTTGCAATGTTTCGCTGTCTATAAGACACTAACGAACTAATAGATGATAATTCAACCCCAGCTGAAATTTATAGTGAAACATGGAGCAAAAATATGTCTGGATGCATACTCAAACTGTATTCAAAAAGAATAAAACAACAAACAATGTATGGTGATCATAGAATTGGTTGAAGTGATATGTCGATAATTTTAATTCCACAATATAGTATCTTCTGCAAATGCAAGGTCTGTGCTGCAAGCATCTAGCTGTGACATGATGGAGGAGGAATCCTGAAGCCCTTTTCTCCAGGAAACATCAACAGATGTTAAAATACAACAGATGCTTAAAATACTGTAGGAGAACTTTCCAAAACCACAAAACTCTAATTTTTCCATCTGAGTGTTTGGACAGGTAGAAGTTTTCAAGTGACTACCTCGACTTTTAAGAAATGCCTGGTTCTCATTCCAACAGTGACTTCAGAGGTGTCTAGACTCTTAGATTCTTTGAATATCTGCTAGGTACCTTCGGGCATTTATATATATTCAGACTTTGTCCTTTAGCATTGGTATATCTCAGTGCTTGCCGAAGCCAAAGGCACATTTCCTATTCCCTTTCAGAAAATTAAGCCATTGCTTCAAGCATTCTGGAAATATCAGAGTTTTGGTTTGTTTCCAATAGACCTCTAAGGACAGATAAGTGCCCTATCATGCAGTGACATGTAGCAACAGCTGAATATATATGGTCATCAAGATATAGCTGTGTGGTTTTGCCTAGTTTTCCAAGAAGGCATAGATTTGGCAGGGAAAAAAAAGAAAAAAAAAGAAACAAAAATCATCTGTTTGTTTCAATTCTTTATTTTTCTGAAAAGCTAGAAAGTTTAGCGTTTGAGCTTGCAGCCCCCTCACGTAGCAGTAATCTACCAGATGAACAGAGATGAAATGGCTGATCAATGTGCTCTTGCTATAAAAATTCAACTCCTGCTATAAAAATTTAAAAATGTGGGATAAACAAATGTTTAGTAAAAACAGTGAAATGTTAACGTAAGAGCAAAAGCAGTACCAGGCTCAACTGATAGCGAAAAAGCAGAGGCACAAAAATGCTCCTTTTTTAAAGGAAGAAAATATTGATTTTGTGCTAAATGAGGAAGGAATAGCAAATTCTCTTGAGGAACCTGTAACCAAATTCCTAGGTTATCTTGTTCATTTTTAAATGTTTTCAAAGCTTCATCTAAGTACCAGGTACCACAGGAACTGGGAGCTGTTGAGTTTTTCTGCTTGTAACAAAGAATCTCCAAGGTGATATTTAATTAATAGAGCAGCTATCACCATGATGTCTAAATGCTAACTGAGCCTTTCCTGGTTTCATCTACAGACAAAACATGTTGTGGTAGAACTTGCATTTGCTTTCTCCTTTGTTCTAGAGCTTTTCCTTTCTGTATGTATTGTGTGTAAAATTCTTAGCAGTTTCCAGTTCCTCTATACAAAAAAATGATGTGGTGAATGAATAGATAGTACTAAAATGCCCACTGACTTTGATAGGGCCAGGATTTCACCCAAGAAGTTCTGGTTCCAGTCCATTTCATATGAATGGCTTATTTTTCCCAGTAAACAAATGCAAATTGAAAACCATCTGATCTCTCTAAATGAGCTTTTACTACCTCCTGGTTTCAAAAGAGGTTTTAGTATAGAAAAATATCGTCTTTTGGTATGATCCTTCATGTAATGAGCTGTCCCAACATCTGGAAGCTTAGAGGGGTATATATCCAAGACATAGAAACCATGTCAAAAAAAAAAGGCAAGAGGAAAGAGAAAGTGTTCTGTTTACACATGTGCATAGAATCATAATCACAGAATCACAGAATGGTAGGGGTTGGAAGGGACCTCTAAAGATCATCTAGTCCAAACTCCCTACTCAAGCAAGTTCACCTCAATCAGGTCACACAGGAACATGTCCAGGTAGGTTTAGAACCTCCAGAGAAGGAGACTCTATACCCTCACCGGGCAGCCTGTGCCAGGGCTCCCTCACCTGAACAGTAAAATAATTTTTCCTTGCATTTAAGTGGAACTTTTTGTGCTCCAGCTTTTGCTCATTACCCCTTGTCCTGTCACTTAAGATAACAGAAAGAAGTGTTGCCTCATCCTCCTGATATGCAACTTTTAAATACTTGTGAGTATTAATGAGGTCCCCTCTCAGTCTGCTCTAGACTAAACAGCCCCAGTTCCTGCAGCCTTTCCTCATATGATATATGCTCTAGTCCCCTGATCATCTTGGTAGCCCTGAGCTGGACTCTCTCCAGAAGTTCTCTGTTCCTCTTGTGCTGTGCAGCCCAGAACTGGACACAGGACTCCAAATGAGGCCTCACCAGGGCAGAGTAGAGGGGCAGCAGAACCTCCCTTGAGCTGCTGGCCATACTCTTCTTGATGCATCCGAGAATGCCATTGGCCTTTTTGCCCATGAGGGCACATTGCTGGCTCATGGTTAGTTTGTTATGAATCAGAATTCCCAGGTCTCTCTCTGCAGAGCTGCTCTTCAGCAGGTCAATTCCCAGTCTGTACTGATGCATGGGGTTGTTCTTTCCCAGCTGCAGGACTCTGTACTTACCTTTGTTGAACCTCATGAGGTCCAATCATAGAATCCTGCTTGCCTGAGGACTTCAGCGTGAAAAAGTCAGACTGGACAGGTCTTTTTACCAGTAGGTGTGAAATGAAGAAATACCCTCAGGCTTTGGAGGTATCAATGGTAAGAAAGGCCCTCAACAGGGACCTGCCTTGCATGATTTGACCTGCTCAGAGCCCTCAGTATCAGATTCCAGATATGTGCCCCAACAACACCGCTGCACAAATTCTAATTGTGAAATGAAAGTGGCCAAAGAGAGGCCCTTCAAGTGGACAGGTCACCTGGGAAATACACCAGCACTCTGTGTGCTGGCTCTTCCATCTACATGTCTAGGATGTGAGCAAAGTATTTTAAGAAATCAAGCCTCATTTCATAAAAAACAGGGTTGTGTTTTATTCCTAACAGTGGGTGGTTTGTTGTATTTTTTTTTAATTTTTAACATTTTCCTTGCACCATATAATATTTGTACTTACTCTCTCCTATATTTTTCCTCACATTTGCTGTGAGACCTGTCTGATACTGTAGAGAGAGAAGAATGCAACCAAAATGCCAGAGTTGGGTTGCTATATTTTCTGCAATGGAAGACACTCCTAGGTGCTGTTTTTTTCCCAGGAAACAACAATGTACTTCCTGTTAGAAAGGAGAAAATATATTCTGTCAGTCATTGTAGAGTCAGTGCTGGAGCCTATGCTGACAGCTGCTGGCTTTTGGATTGAAGCAGATGGCAGAGAGACATCCAGCAGATCTAATTAAACCATGAGGCATCACAATAACTATGAAGAAAATGTAGTTAAGTCCATCCCTGTTACAGTTGGAAGAAGTTCTGTCAGGGTTTGGAGCTTTGGAAAAAAATAAAATAGTGTTATTATTATCAATTTGAATCAGTTCTGGGTCTTCTCAGGTGTATCAACATGGAGGGTAGCCATTCCAATCCATGCTCATCTGTGCTATCTTCTCTAGAATGGGAAGGTTTTGTCACCAGTAGCAGCTGGTAAGACTTCATCAGGAACCATTGTGAAGAGTACAGGAGGCAGGAGCAGCAAGATGCTAAACTGTGGCATACATGATTATCTTCTGCTGATTTTCTTTTTTTTTTTTTTTTCCTGTGCTTTTGCTACTATTGTATATGGTCAAAAGGTTACTGTCTCTGTTCTTCAGATTGTTTAAAAGCCTCATTTTCCAAATCTCACACTGAGAATGCTTGGAAAATGCAAATTATTACATAATAAAAAGGGTTTGTGTAAATTATGTGATTTTTTTTCCTCCCAGAAAAACATAACTTTTGTTGAAATTGTCTCTTTTTCTTTGAAGCTGAAACCCATTAGGCACTGTATGTGGATAGTTCATAGCTAGATATTATGCTTATAACCAAAATATAATCATTAAAGCACCACTTACTAAACAAAGCTTGAAGCCTATTGTGTAAAAATCGTTAGGATCACATACATGCACAAGTACCGATTCACAACGTGGTAGGATAATGAGCAATCTAAGGCACACACTAAAGTGCAGATAATGAGACTCCTACTTATTCACATTTCATTAGCAGTATAAAAGATCTAAATCAGCTCTGTTGTTACTTATTCCATAAAGCAGTCATCACTTTCATTTAAAAAAAACACAGATCTTAGTTCACTATGATTACTTTATAAAAGCCCTAGATATTGTTTCCAACATATCAGGTTTACTTTCCAGAAAGAAAATGGGTATGGACATCATAATGAGCTACATATCAATTAGTCAGGTTTATTCACCCCTACAATGTCTCATCTTACTCTGAAAATAAAAGGACCTCTGGCTGACCTTGCGTTTCAGAGTTCATGGGCAGGGAGCCTCTTCTACAGCATATTTGACCTCCACCTAGAAGCTACGGCAGCTATTAGCAAAATTCTCCATGTGTGAATGTCTCAGCAACTTCTGGGGACAGCGAGGTCCAGTGAAGTGCTGAGGCTGTGAGGAGGAGGAGGTCTTCACCTCTCCGGGACCTTGTCACAGGAGCAGGTTGTCTGTCCTTGTGTTGCAATCCCTACACCCTGAAGTGCTCATTGCTACAGCTGCAGCAAGCAAATGATACCTGCACTGTGATGTTTGGTGGGACCTAATCTGAAGGAGCTTTGTTAGTGGCTTAAATCTTCAGCAGATAGCTCAGTTACAGTGAGACAGAGGCAGACAGAGAATCTCTCAATAGCACTCAAAATCAAGGAAAAGCTTTAGGCTGCAGGTCCAGGAACACTTACTCCTGCTGCACATCTCAGATGTGCAGATGATGGAACATTTCTTCCCCATGGAGGGTCCCCAGCCTGGGTGGGTTCTGACCACTGTCTGCCAGAATGCTCCCCAGATCCCTTGGCTGCCTTAGCCTCAGGTAAGGTTTGGGATCAGCAGGCCTCAGTGGCACAAGGTGCTGTAGTGGGCAACAAGAATAATGCTGGCTGCTTGACAGGAGCTGAGGCTTGAATGACCAGGACTCATGGTCTGCTCATGGCCCGTGCACCGGAGAGAGAAAGCAGGGTGCCACATGTAAGGGAGTAATTATTGTCTCAGAGGCATTTTTAATTTATGAAATTTATGAAGCAGCTGAAGCACATGAGCAGCATTGTGTGTTCAATTTATGCTGTGTATATTTAAGCAGGTATCCTGGGACAATTTTGAACAGGATATCTTGCTGATGCAGTATAGCAAGTGTCTTCTGCCAACTTGTATTAATTCCTGATGGATTATGGACATGTGCTCTCCTCAAAACAATTCTCTATTGTGTAGCCCTTCTTGCCACATTCCATATACCTACCTCAGATGTCTAGGGTAAAACAAACAAACAAACAAATAAATAAATTACTCATCTCAGGGTTGGGCTTGCAGATAAAAAGATTTGCTCTGTCTCTGGCATTCATTGCCTGGACGTGTAAGCCATACTGGTTTTATCATCTCAAAGTAAAAATAGGAAATAATCTGTAAGAAAGTCATCTCTCACAGTTGTGAGAAGGACATTCTTGCTGTGGGAGATGCTCTAAGGTTTAGTGCATCACTGAAGGAAAGCGTGGCCTTTCAGTGAAGGTGCAGAGTCAGAAGCCAGGACCTCCATGTTCTGCATAGGCTCTCTTATGATGCCAAATAGTTCATGTAAGGTTTAACTGGTTGATACATTCAGTCTCACAGTATCTAATGCAACCAGTATCTGTACTTTATTACTGAACAATTACACTGTCCCTATCCTGTCTGTTTTCTACCATGTCGTGTTGGTTTGCCCTGATAACATGATCTTTCCATCTCGATTTCCTTTCTCCACTTTAAGACACTGTAATACTTACATAAAAGTAACTTTATTGTTTTCATCCTTTGTCAAACAGCTCCTAATTTTGCGTATGAAAATCTAGATCAGACTCTTCTGAACACTGCCAGACTGACCTTTAATAACTTTTATACACTTTCTTGCCTAAATGTGCTCTATTTAAAAGCCTGATAGCTCTTGCTTGTTTTTATACAGCATGATAGGAAATTCATGCTTGATTAACTGGTACCTTTCATCCTGAACCTGCAACTCATCATAGACATGAATTATTAAGCTTCAATATATTTATATGAGACATACAGTTAAAGTGTAGTAACTCTACTTTTGCATGAAGGTTGCTCCAAGTACTGAGTGAAGGACTGAATTTCCCAGATATTTGCTGTAGGATTGTGGCTAAGACAGACAGAAGACGCTGTCCTGGGATTTTTGTGAAACTGTGCAATCTACTGCTCTGAAAAGATATTGTATGCCTTTTGTTTAAAATTCACTGAACTGATCAATAGAACATTGCTAAAGAAAGATTAATTCGAGTTCACAGTCCTTCTTGGAAAATATTCATCGTGACTGAACAATTGCTTTATTAAAAAGAAAATGGAAAATTGTGGTTATTTAAATGTACCTGGTTTATATAACAATCACTTTATTTAGTAATGGAGTACTATTTTTAAGATCACATTAGGAAGAAACAGAGCATTTTGAGGGTTACTAGCAAAATTTGAAAGCAAGAAAATATTTTTTTTCTTTATTGTACCTCCAGCCTATTTCTGTCTTAGGTTGATTTTTATTCTTCTTGGTTCTAAGGCTTTATTTATTTATTTATTCAGTTTGCATAGGATTAAGGAGGTTACATATTTGTGACATGGTTTCATTCAAAATTTGTCCATGTGTTTCTGCATTGAGAAGAGCATGAAAATACTTGCACTGGCACTACCATGGCTTATCCCAGTTTGATAATCACATAGCTTCAGTCAAAGAAGCTTTGGCAGAAATCTTGTTGATTCATCGGAATACAGCTTCTGTACCTGAAACTGATAGTGCGAGTCCTGCTTATTAAAGAGAAGAGACAAAAGATTCTGTACATTTTTTAGAGACGGGTATCTAAGAGCATTTAAAAATCCTTTATAAGCCCACATTTTGAACCTTGAAGGGCTAGATCTAAACATTTCTAAGTGTTTTTTCAAGGACCAAAACACAGAAGTTCTTCCTCCTGTGCTTCGTGATTTAACCCTTTAAACCTGTGTGAAAAGAGGTACAAAATACTGCTGGATCTACATTGGAGGGTTTTTTTTACCCTCCTGCTTTGTATCAATAATTATGGCTTCCCAAATGTTGTAGTTAGTAGACTTGTACTGATATTCCCATCCTCTGTGCCAAATTTAAATCAAGAAATAAATGCCTCCATCTAATTAAATAAGGATTGATTTTCGCGATGATGCTTCCATGGAGATTGCTACCTCAATGTAATCTTTGAGCAGCCTCCAAAGGTGGCACTCCAGACAACGTTTCCCAAACTGCAGGCTAATCAGGATGATGGGGATACAGCTGTTCACTGCTACTCCCTTTCCCTGCAAGTTGTGATGTCTTCCAGCACTCCTGTTCAAGCCCAGATAGTCACTGATCTTTGACACCTCAGGACTTCATAATGCTGATGTGTCTTAAACTGTACTCGTCAGGCTGGAATCCACCTGATTTGTTCATTATTGCTGTGCCCTGACTTCATGCAAGTTATGTCTATGCTGGGAAGTGGTTTGAACTGATAGGAGTGGGTTCTACTGCAAATGATGGTGATGGCCCTGGATCCTCACTTAATGTATTCTTATCTGTGCTTATGAGGCTTATTCTGTCCTGGTCGTATGCGCTGAACGTCTGTTAGGATCTGCAGTGCCATGTCCCATTTAGTTTAATCCAAAACTGGTCCAGTTTGGGCATCAAGACCATGTATCACAGTATGGTAAGCAGAGACAACTAGGATATTCCTTTCAAAAGTGCACTGATGATCCAAACTAAAACATTGCATCTCAATGCAGTGATGCAGGCAGAAATTTCAAGAGGGCAAATAATGACAAAACATCCATGTGATTTCAGGGGCACCAGAATAACACTGCAGTTTGTCTTGAGAAGAAAGCAAATCCAGGGATGTAAAGGAGAGTGAATGGGAGGACAGAGAAATTTCTGAGAGGTAAATGGATAATAATAGCAAAATCCCAGAGAGAATTTACCAAGGATTTAATTTTTAGTCTTTAGTTTTGGTTAAATTTCTCCATAGTCTTGTGCTCAGCAAAAGCCCATCAACAGTAACAAAGATGAACCTGCTAGATTTTGTTTCTAAATGCAAACTGGAAGCTATTGTAACGAATAAGGCTTTACATTTGCATGCTGCTTGGTCTCTCAGGATTCTCAGTGAGATATGCTGTCCAAATTGTCTCCTCTTTGTCCTTTCTTAAGCAAGAATGACCTCTCTCCTCTGGTTTCCAAGTGTCCTGTCAGGCAAGAAAACATATCAAGTAATTGTCATCTGTTTGGGTGGAGGAAGTATGTGCAATGAAAGTTACTCAGAAATGCGTCTCGAGGGAAGCAACAGAGTGCTGATGAAATGAACCAGACTTACAGACTAAAATGACTGCCACAAAGCAAAGGAAAAAAAGGAATGGGTATTTAAGCAAATGTGCATTAAAGCACCTGAGCCCTTATGATCTGTTTAGAAACTTCTTGCCAAATACAACATTAAATTTCCATGCCAATGTCAGCCTTCGATAACATCTCTTCTACTTGATGCCAAGAGTTATTATTAATTGCTGTCTGAATGCATTGTGGAGACAGACTAATATAGCATTCAGGGACTTTCAGTCAATCCATATAAATGTGAGTCAAGGGCTATTGCAGGGAACTTCTGTAGCAGGTATGGGAGCGAATTTAAAGTTTATTCACTGGGAAGATATTAGGTAATCATCTTCTTTTACTGTGCAACATCATGTTTGGTTCAAAATCTGAAGTAAAATTACGTTATTGTTATTATTCTGACTGCTTCCATAGTTTGGTAGAGAATGAATTTAAAAATGTAATTTCCATTTTTATAATTTAAAGATAGTGTCAATACTGCTCCCCTATTTAGCTTATTCTAGTTGCTGTCTGCTAATCTCTGCTTTTCATTGTAAATTAAAATTGTTCTTTGCAAATCCTTTCCTTCTTATCTGCTGTTTTTTGAGGGCGAGTTATACTGGCAGATAAATACCTGCAAATTCATTACTCTAAGATATTTTCAGTTCTGCTTATGTTTTTCTGATAGATTGATTGTTATACTTATGTAGTGAATTCTTCAAAACCTGTTGTTTCTTTCTGAAATAAAATACAAAAATAAATACCTCAAACAACAAAGAAAAGAATTCCTTCCTGCCCTGTGCCTCTGATCTCACTCAATCTTTCTTGCTCATGCTAAATAAAGTTTTTTTTCTACCAAGGAGCAGGAAAATTAGGATTTTTTCTTCAGGTCTTGAGGTATTCTTTCCTAGTCATCTGATGCCTCCATTTCTTTGGAAATCTGTAAATACGTCTTGATCTGAAAAGGTACACTGATTAGAGTGCTCCTTCTCTTGTTGCAATCAGTCTGTGTTTTGTTCTCTGAACTTCAAAGAGTTGGTTGTATTGTGTCCTGGTTTCTTCTGGGTCTGGATTTTGATCTTGCTGATAATAGCATAAATAGGAAAAACTTGATTGAAATCACTGTGTCCTATCAACAAAAATAAGATCTGACTTGGATCTTATTAAGAGAGAACTATATTTGCACCATGCCCCACACAATTTTCCATCAGTTTTCTGTCTGCCTCCAAATCCCCACTGCAAAATATTCATCTACTGTACAAACTCCTCGCAAATTCTAAACCTCACCTCTAAGTCTTACATTTTTCATATTTCTTGTTTCTAGTGCTCTTGCCTTTGGCCTGCTCTGTCATCTCTCCATGCATCTACAGGCTTTTAACTGTCCCTTCTTCTCAATCATCAGGGCTCTCTCTCTCCTGAGCTACTTAGCTACTTCAGCTGTTTCCTGGGCTACTTAGCTACTTCAGCTGTTTGATTCACTAGAAATGTTTCCAGATTTCATCCATCTTTCTCCTAATCAGGACATTATTTGCTGTATAAAACAGTGGTTTACAATATTTGCTTCCCTGGGGGCCACAACAATGGACAAATAATCCAGACGCAGTATCGGACGTTTTTCTTGTTTGTTCCAGTTTAATTTTTTGACACCTTATGGGGAGAACTCACAGGAGGATTTTGTGAAGATGTAATCCTTACTGTGGGTCACAGGAAACACTGTGTGAGATAATTCAGATTTCAAAGCCTTTATCTTGATATGACTTTGTGTTTGTGAATTTTGGGACCATAAACACCATATGAACAGATTATATCATAGAACTCTCATGTTTCAGCAAATTTGTTTTCCTAACCCTCTTCATGAGTGGTTCCAACCTGCAATGCAAATAGATCTCTGATGTGTTTGATGCGGCCTTGGCTTTGGGCATTTACTAAGGTGATTTTTTTTTTTTTTAGCCCTCTGGAGAAAAATATTTCTTGCTTGAATCTTCACCCATCATAACAGTAACCATAACAGTCTGTTCATAGAGAGAGCTGCACAACACTTGTCTATTTCTCTTTACTAAGAGCACAGGTCTCCAAATCCTCAAGTGAGTTGCAGCTACCATGACCTCATCACATAGCCTACCTGCTCACCACCTTCTAACATAAGTGACTTTCTTCTGACCAGTCATTGCAATTGTTTGTGTGGAAAGGCATTTGTGGGTTTTTTTGACCACTTAATGACATTTGGCAACCAAGAGTGAGAACAGCACCATGATATTAATACGTAAGGAGAGAGCAGTAGAGAATCCTTAAAGAACTTCCACACAGAGCAGTGTGGGACAAAGGATGTCTATTTATTTCCTGGAGATGCTTCTCTAAAAGAAAAGCATTATGAGAAAAAAAATCCATCATCTATTGAGAAGCAGAAATCCTTGAGAAAAAATGGAGTAATGCAATTTATCTTTGCTTTTTAAAAAGAAGTGAGCACTAAAGATATTTTCTTATCTCCATGAGAGATTCAAATGCATTCATCTATGTTGCTGGGTTAATGGCTTTTCATGGGTCCCTAAGGGCAACTTGGCCTCATCCCAAGCTTGGCAATGATGGGGAGACTTTCAATTATCTGAGCACAAGGAAAAGGTTTGTTTAAATAATAAGGCATAACATGAGGCCAGTTCTGTAGAGTTTTTTAGAGCACTATCTTGCAAGACCATTTGTTTATTAATGGCATTCAGCTTAGATGTTCAGAGATCAATCTTGTGGGACAGCAAACATGATTGAGATCTGCATTCACCCATAGCTGCTGGAAAGGAGAGATATCTCTGGAAAAACTTGAGGAGGAAGTAAACAGCTGTAAGTTTTAAAGATTTTGAGTACTCTGAATATTACTCTGCACTATGTGAATGTGCAAAGTAAAGTATGCTATCATTGCTGATCAATGAGACAGTATTTATAAAGCCTGTGCTCCTCCATTTTTCTGGAAGAATGGCAGTAAGAAGTATTTGGAAAACTAGGGGATGTTCTAGACTCAGTGGAGGAAACACTCAATAGCTTTATCTTCATAGTGAGATGGTTTTCTGCATAACATCAGTAGTCCAAAAGCCTGGTGCTTGGCCCAAGTGAGTGTCTCAGGTAGGGACCAAAGGCCCCATGGAGGTGCACATCCTCCCACTGACTGAAAAGAGCCTGCATGGATCAAGCACTTGTGATAGAATGGCAGATGCTGAGGGTAGTCCTGCTTTCTCCAGCTGAGGTGGGATCCTCAAAATAAATCTAATCCTTAAAGGCCACATCTCGGGATTCTTTTCAGTTGCCTAAGCAGGTTAAAAGCCTGTGGCCCTTTGAAATCAAGGAACCTATACACCTGCTTTTGAAAATTCACTGATTTGCAGTCAGCATTGCACAAATCTACAAGTTGTGTGGTTTGTTTTTTTTTTTTAAAAAAAAAACAAACCAAAACCAACCCAGACTGGTTTTAACTCATTATTCCAGACCTGAAGCAGGGGGCAATATTTCCTCTCAAGAAATTCATCCCTGATTCTGTTGATATAAAGATCTTCTCCACATTTTCATTCACTTTACTGTGAGTATCTGTTCTTTACCCTGGAACCATAAAATTAAACAGAGAAAACACTGAAGGGAATTAATGTCTGAATTTTCTGGGCAGAAGTAGGGAGAATTTTCCATTTGTTCTTACCCATATCACTAGATTAACTTTGTTGGGAGGACCTTTCCCTCAAAAAAAAAACCAAAAACAAAAAAACAAAAACAAAACAAAACAAAAAAAACAAACAAAAAACCAAACCCAAACCCAAGATTAACACCAGAAACTTGAAATAGGAAACTGTATTTTAAATGTTGGCCACTTGGCTCAGATGTGAATGTCTTGCCACAGACAACTGAGACAGAGATCTGGATTTGGCCATATCCAGATGATAGACTTCTAAATATCTTGGATGTTTTGGAAACTGTTGACTAAAACATTGAACTGCTGTAAGAAAAATTTGAGAGGTTGCTTTAGGGAGGAAAAGGAGAAGACTTTCCCATAACTGTTTCTAACCATATTCTGCCTACAAATTAAATAATGTCCTTCCAGGTTTTTGTGAGCAATAGACATTTTCTTTTTCCAACATTGAGATATCAGTACTGAAAACTGTGGAAGACAAACGTGGTGGGTTTTTTTTTTTTAAGTGAGTTTTTTGCAGCTGAGAAATGCCAAAATGGATACTGAGCTACTGCCACATATATCCATCCAAAAGTCATCTCACTTTTCTGATTGATTGTTTCATTTGGAAAAAAAGATTAACATCTTGTCTTGTGTCTCCTCACTTTACTGGAGTTGGCATTGTTACAATATGGAGCCTGGGCAAGGATCACAGCTTTCCCATTCTCTGGTGGGGTGGGGGTGGAAGCAGCCCACTGAGTAGGCTCAGGCTTCCTCAGTGGTAGTAGAAGAATTCAGAAGTGGATTAAGTGGTGAAAATAAAATTTGTAGCAGTCTCTAGAATAAAAACTAAGAATACTAATGATATTTTGAGGATGTCTGGCTGAAAGTCAGAGGTCTTCCTGGGAACTCTCTCTGGTACAAAGGACCTATTGGTTTTTAGGATTTTGATCCTGCTCCTCAATTTTCATCTGCTCTGGAGGAAGGATCCTTACTAACATCTTGGATGGCAAGGACAGACCATCCCCATCCACTCAGGCATATGCAAAACAGATAGTCTGAGAGATGAGCCAAATTTCTTATGGATGGTTTGTCTCCCAGTAGTTTTCTGTGAGTATGCCTTGAATAGGCTTTAATAAACAACAGGAAAGATCTGTTAGCTGCAAAAATGTGGCTTGTTAAATGGGATAATTCTGCCCAGATTACATGCCTACATTTCCAAGTGTGGGACCTCAGCTCACCTGAAAACTGACAGATGGAGGTTTGGTCAGGAGATGTGGGGCTTTCAGCTGCCAGCGCAGATGGTTGTCTATGGCACAGTATTCAGGCAGTCAGGGTAGCCAAGGAGATGGCTCTGCACGTCACTGCTCAGCCTGTCCCCCAGTCACTCCTGGGCCCTGGGCGTTGCTATACTGTTCAGACACCACTGTCAATCTGCCTGCTACTTTTGCTTGTTCCTTAGCAGCCACTCTCCTTATGAACATATTGTACCATCTCTCGTTTCTTGGCCAAATTACAACCCAAGCAATTCCCTTGGTGCTTTCAAATAAACACGTTTTCCTCCATCCCATCTCAAAATTTGCCACACAGTCTTTTTCCTTCTGGCAGCTCTCTCCTCTTGAGTTGGCCGAGTTTCAGTAATGAATGAACAAAATACTTCTACAATGGATGATTAACCAGCATCAGCCAAAGCAGCTCTACTCATTATAATGGAGTTTTTCTTGCACCAGCATATGATCTTATCCAGGTTCCCTAAAAGAATCTGGGATGCAGGTGATGAGAACGCAGTATTAGCTCAGTGCTTACTGAAGCTTGATAAGATCCCCACTATAGCCATCAGGACAATTTTTACAAGCAACAAGCCTCTTAACAAGGTTTTGCCCTGTGGGACATGTTGCTCAAGACTATGCTCTAGTTGCAGCCCTGCTAAGTCCTGGGCCAGCTGCTGGACTACAATGGAACTGCCTGTGCAGGTTCACTTAGACTGAAAGGTCTTCAGGTTCACAAAGCCGTTGAGGGCCTCATTCTGTTATGCTCTGTTCATACTGGTACTAAGAGATGATCACTGCCCCAAGAGCTGCCAGAATAAAAACCAAATGTTCTGTGAACAGTGCAGTTAATGAAGCCTGATTCGAAGCTTATACATCTATCCTTTTCCAAATCACACACACACACAGAGAATTTCAAGGGCTGGAAAGGACCTTAAAAGATCATCTAGTCCGACCTCCTAGAGCAGATCACACAGGAACTCATCCAGGTGGGTTTTGAATGTCTCCAAAGAAGGAGATGCAACAACTCATTTGGGAATCCTGTTCTAAATTCTCCCTCCCTTCCCCAGATCCTTACTGTCCCTCCTATTTTGGCTACAGGGACATCATTTTCTCTCTACAGTGACTTTCTTTTTCTTCCTCAACCCCAGGCACAGGCTGAGCCAGAGGCAAAGTCTGCCCTCACTGTGTAGGGGATGGAGGCAGCACATACCCTGTCTGTTTCAGAGCTGCATGCTTAGTTTGGTTAAGAAGCATGCACATGCTGAATGCCTAGCAAAACCCATTCAAAGCTTGCCTCTGGTGGGGCCACTATGCTGGCTTTCTTTCCTTAATCTCACAGAAAAGTGATGAAAGCAGGTTTTCTGCCAGGGAGGGTGTTTGAGGACATTAAAAATGGTCAAGTTTGATAATACAGTATGTAGTATATGAAACCATAGTTTGATACTCAAACTACGGTTTGACATATCAAACCATAGTTTGATACCCTATTAAGACCTCCATCCCACTTTTGTAGCAAATAATTCCTCTGTGCCTCTGATTCTCTGATTTGTGAGTACTCCTGGACTATAACAGGAATAATTTACTAGGGGAAATGGAGCACACCGAAGCTGTGGAAAAATGCAATAGCAAAGTATGTGCAATTAGTACTTGTAACAATGTCCTTTCCAAGTGCCTTTGTTGGACATGTATCTAATCACCTGCTCTGATACAACTGCAGATGTGTTGCAGTCTCTTAAAAATGTAAATTAAATAAACTACTGATGAATCTGTGGCACAGATTTAGCATATTGATGAAGAAGATTTCAGTTGCAGCACAGAAACATTTTTCTTACAGCATACTTCTGGTCCATTATGGAGTCTTCACAAGAAAAGGCTCTACAGTGGGATTTCTTTGGTTATCGTGAGCACAAGCTCCGCCTCAGTGGCTTTCCTGCACTCAACTGAGTTGCAGTCTAAGCATCAAACATTGTTCCCAGCCTCAACAGGAACACTTGAAGTCCACATAGGTGTGGTGTAGAACAAGCCCTCTGTGGTCTCCAAATGTCTGAGACAAGTCTAATGCAGCAAAACGAATTGAAGAGCCATTTGGCATCGGGTTCCTATTGAATCTTCTGAAACTTTAGAGAGTATCTTTGAGTTTTGATATTTTTCTGCCTCTCTGTAGGTGCTACCTAATAAGCAGTGAGTTTCCTAATCTTCCCAAGTAGTTGCTGGTGTAAGAAAAGACACTCCTGAAATTGTGTCTCTCCTTCGCCTCTGTTGTATGCCTACAGCAACTGCGATCCTAGCTTAAGTACTTAACAGTACATTGGGTACGTTTACACTTGACTTTCATTTTCTCTTTGGTTACAGCATTTCCCTTCCAAGGAGCAAAAGATTTTGCTTTGCTACAATGCCAATTCTGTAGTGTGTCCTTTAGTAGAAGACAGAGAACAGTGATCAGGGAAGGAGAAAGGAAAGCATGGTTGCTAACAACAGAAAAATAACTTCTCCTCATTCTGGGTTATCGGCTTCTTACTAGACCTTCCTGCCCACTCATTCCTGCCTCTTTGGCTGGGCTGGGCTGCAGTTTCTCCTTTTGTTTTTTTCTGCTAGGGCTATGGAAATCAGCCTAAGTAAGAAAACGAGAGAGCTAACAAAATGATGAGATGTTGGTGACAGTTAGAAGAGAAAGTGTAGGTGTGAATGCTAGAATGAGAAATGAGAAAAAGAGAAAGACTGCTTTTTAAAATATAGGAAAAAGATGATAAATAAACCTGAGTAAGGTCTTGTGAAGAACAATGTAGAATAACATAAAGAACCATGTAGCACAGATCAAATGCAGAACAAAACAAATGCAAATGAAGAATGAATAAGAAGAGTAAGAAAACTGAATTTAGATGAGTTAATTTTATTTATACTCTTAATTATAAAGAAGTCTTTCCCTGGAGATATCCTACATCACAGTTTAAAAAACAAAACAACAAACAGCAAAACAACAAACAAACCACAAAAGTGATGTCAGTCAGATAAGAATGACAACTCTAGCTGTCTGCCTTCAACCCTCTGGACAAACATATGCAAACAGCTCTAAGCTTGGAAATCCTGCTGCAGAAATCCTCTTCTGACAAAAGTCCTGCAGGTGCAACAGAGAGATTGCAGCACAGATAAACAACTCTCTCAGCAATGCCAGGCATGTATTCCACTTCATCTTGTGCTGCTTGCCTCTGTGTTCAGGTAGACCTATAAAAATGATTCAGAGGAAGATGCGGGAAGACATACACAAGAAATCACTCCTTTAATAGAGACAGTGGCTTGCAGTCAGGTGTGTATAACTCAGCTCCCTGGGCTTTCAAAGGGCTCCCTCCTCCCTCCACTCCAATCCTTTCCTACTGCTGCTCTTCCCTTGAATGAGTGTTAAGCTACTGCTGGAGACTTTTTTAAACACTGATATGAAACATCCTGCCTCTGTCAGTGTTGCCTAATTTATGCTTTTCCTAGAACCCTTTGAATTAGCCAGAGGAAGGATGGCTGAGGCTTAGTGGCAATTACTCTGAGGGAAGGACTGATTGTTTCCCCAGTCTACTGTAACTCCAAATCAAGCTGGGCAGAGGGGAGAGAGTCTATTTCCTCATCAGGTAACCATGTTTGACTGAAGATAAGCCGAAACAATCAAAACTAAGCTATAGCTTTTCTGTTTCTGGAAAAGAAAGTAGCCTTTCCTTCCAGCTTTTGCTAACTGCAGGAGTTCTACCCCACACAATGTTCTCCTTGATTACCTGCTCCAGAGAGACTGTGAGCATCTGCAGATCCCACAGAAGAAGGAAATAATTGCAGGGAAGAGGGAAGGAAACTTCACCCTCTTTCCTCTGGAGGAATGATGAGAGTGGGCAGTTTTGTGATTCTGTAAAAACATGTGGGAAAGATAAAATCTAAGTATCACCCATAACAAATAAGCAAGACAAGCACAGAAGCACAAATTACTGACTATATGATCCTGATCTTGCCAAGGGCAATTCATTTAGTGGTGTTTAGCTTTAGGAAAGCTGGAAAGAGTATAGAATAGGAGAATAAGTCTATCCAGAAAGCAAATAACATCTTTACTGATATCAGCAGATCTGCTCTGAGTCATGCCCTGGGTTTACCTATGGTGATGAGCTGATGGTCATGGCAATTCAGTTAGATGTTCATTTGGTCTGGTGGTGATGTGTTAAAACCCCTGACTGTGGCAGGGTAACTCTGCAGTTCTCCTTGTCAAGCTGCTGGTTATCTCCTAGGTAAGGAGCATGCACTTGGGTGTGTGGTCAGTCTTACAACATACTAAACAGCATGTCTCTCAGGAATTAAAAAGCAAGGTGCAAACAGGCTCATGTTTACCCACTGGATCATCCTCCTTCTTGAATCTTAGATCAGTTAAAAAAACTATCTCTACATCTTCTGAATTAGCCTTGTAAGCTGATGTGGGGAACAGTGTGACTCCTAATTATAATTGCTTTGTTTGGTGCGACTGATCAACGCCTTTTGAAAATATGGCAAGCTCAGATTAGCTGTGTGTGTGATATGAATGGGAGCATATTGACGAGTTCCTCATACTTGGCTTCAGTCCTGTTTCTTCCAGTAAAAATGTTTGATAGTCAAGTTGCTGTTAAGACTCCCTCCATAGAGCTAGAGGTTTGGGGTCCTGGATTCGGGCAGATGTGCTCAGCATATACGAGCTGTCTGGAGAGGATGGTCTGTAGGTCGTTGTGAAATAAAGTGTGAAATCAAGCAAGTGCCAGCACTAAGGCGGTGGGAGTCTGCTATTCTGGAATTCCCAGACGCTCATTTTGTGGGCCAGCGTCCTCTGAAAATATCCTCACAGATCCCTGTTGATGCCATATTGATACGTTTTGCATACTAGCTTGACTTATCAGATGGTGTTGTAGACTATGCAGGCCAAGGAGACAGCCATGGTTTTATTTTGCTCCCTCTCTTTCCTGCCTCCGCTCCTCATGAAAGAATTTTCCGTGCTTGACTTCTCTGCAGTCATCCCCTTCACTTTTCACAATGCTTTGTGTATTGTGCCTTTCAAGGTAAGAAACCATGAGGACAAGCAGATAATGTTGGCTTGTATTTTCATGAGCTCTAAGACATTTTTGTCTTCATCTATTCCTTTGAATTGTACCATAGAAACTGTGTACTTATGCCCTATTTATTCTATTTCCTTATAATTCCTCTACTCTTTATTCTTCAATGAGGAGGAGCAGAGAGCCCTTCTGATGATGTTCATCTGGGTTTTTTTTTTTTTGCTGCACCAAACTTCTTTGTGAGGGTCCCAATCTTCATATAATTTTAGCATGTGTGTTATTTAGCTGACCCTTCTCCAAGTTGCAATTTGTGTTGCGTTCATCCACATTTGTTTATGGGTTTTATGTGTAGATAAGGAGCCGTGCACATTTTTTCTGACCACAGAGAGCTATCTGGAAGATTTCCTTAGAGATTGCTCCAGTAAACTTTGAATGTGGTCTGCGGTGACACTGACTGAGATGCGGACAACATATTGAGCTCTAACAGAGTTGCTACAGACTCCACAACTGCAATTACAAAGTAGTCTTGGCATGTTAGACACTTTGGATTGGGTAAACTGGGTGTAGGAAGACCAAAGCAAGTCTAAGTGCTAATCACTACACTGAAGTGTACCCTGTATCATATCACATGCACTGTTATTGGGAGCTAGAAGGAATGGAAGCTATTGACTGCAAACTAAATTAACTAAACATTGATAACTGTGGACATAGAAATAAATATGGTTTATAAATATAAATATGATTTATAAATATTGGACTTGAAACTGATATTGCAAGTTGAGGTGCAACTCGACTTTTGAAAACACCAAGCTTTTGGAGATATTGCCTGTGACATGAGATAGATGATAAGAGAGAAAATTCAGAGCATCTGAAGATAAATGACAATTGGTATCTGATACCTATTTTCAAGCTCCTAAATTACAACCTACAGAAATATAGCATGCTGAATCAATTATGCAAGGCCTGATTTTGCTGGCATCTAGAAACAGCCCATGTCTGACTGTTGTGGTAGCAGACATGGCTTTCTCCTGTTGGTCACCCCAGCATGCCTTTGATTGTGCTGGTAACTTTAGCCACTCCTCCTCAAGTCTATAAAATCTGTACAAAATCAGCTTCCCATGACAAGCTGGGTCTTTATCATGACACTGTACTCCCATCTGCTAGTTGCTTTGTCCACTAAGCACATGTTTTGTCCATGGGGTTTCAGTGTACCATGGGGTTATGTCCACAGGGAGATGGTCCTATCACTCCATGGATGCCTGTGCTCTCCGCTGCCACTGCCAGCACGCTGAAGACAGGACAAGTGCATGCAAAGTGGAACATCCCTGCACTGGTATGGAGCTTCCCTTATGGGAGTTCTGGCAAAAGAAATGGCAAACTTGTGACATTTTGCTTGCAAAGATTAAGAAAAGGAATTCCTGAGAAACTAAAGAATGAGTAATAATACTAAGAAGAACAAGTGAAACATGTTTATGAAGCATGACATCTTACCCTATGCCGACAGGAGAACCAAGCCTTTTCTCTGTCTAAAAGCAGTGAAAAAATGATCCTGGTGGGAAATGAGGTTGTGTCTCCTTCTGATTACTTGTCTTGGGGAAGGAAAAAGAGATGTGCAGAGCAGCCTGAATGAGGGAGAGAGCTAAGCTGTGATCTGCCTTTGCATGGAAGGAGGGACATCAGCCCATGAAGCACAATCATCTTCATCTTATGGTCATTAAAACTGTGAAAGTCTCAGATTACTATAGTATCACCATCTACCTCCACACAACGTTTGAGTTTTTGTGAATCGAAGGCTTGAAGTCAAAGTACTAAAAAATGATACATAAAAATATCAAGCTACTGTGCTGGCTAAGCTCAGGTACTCAAAACAGGGCAGATATTTCTACTACTATGGCATTGCTGGATAGGCATTAGCCCAGTGCAATGCAAGCTATCAAAACTCAGCAATGTGTTTTACTCATGTAAAAATAAAAGCAAGTCTCCAGACTGGCTTTCTCTGGGGCAGAAGGAATTACTACTTTAATTTTAATTGTGTGGTGTTAACAACCACCAGAGCTGTCAGGTTTAAAAGTAGGGGGAATGAGGGGAAACTTTTGGTTGTCACAGGAGTAATCACTATAGAATTCCTAACATCATGAGAAGAAGCCAAACCTGCTGATATGCTGGATGTAGTATGTTTTAATCAATGGAGTTGCACACCGTCAGCACTGGGGTGGGATGTGCTCTTTAGCTGACAGATATTGAGAATGATAATTCTCTAGCAGCTTCCAAGTAAACACAAGTGAAAATGAAGTTTGCACTGGGTGGTCAAACTGTATTATGAAATAAAATTGGCTTTGGCTTGTCCCTCCGAACACTTGCCTGCTGCAGTCGCTGGCACTGGCTCACAGATGAGTGAGTTACAATGCTGGTGAGTGTGCATTGGGGCTACGTGGTTCCCATTACTGTATATTATTTGTTTCTGTCACAATTCATCTCTTTTCCCAAGCATTAAAGCTAACAAACCAACAAAGAGTGACAAAAATCTATCTGGCGTGTCTCCAAATTCCTCGCACCAGTCATAACTCATTGTGACTTCATTTTGGGCCAATATTTCCTTCTTGTTGAAAAATTACCCTACCATTTCCCTTCTTTGACCAATGACCTCAAAAGCAGAAGCCTTGGAGCACTGCTTGTTTTATGAGCCCTGGAACCCAATGAAGAACTCTCCAAACAAATCTCTGTGCCAACGTAGGCAAAAGATACAAACCTAATGAAATCCTGTCCTGTTGCCTCTCAACTTTAAAAAAAAATGAAATCTATTTAGGATTTATTGATTTGTCTTTATATGTATCAGATTAAAATGCATTGGGCATTGTCTTCTTTTCCTTTTCTTTCCCACCCCCCCCCACCAGAGGTATTATGAAAATTTCATCAAGATAATATTCTGATCTGCTCAGTTACATTGGCTCTAACTTTTCACCATCTGTGCTATAAATTTCTGCACTCTTTGGTGTCTCTTACGTTTCACTTTGAGTGGCTGCAACAAGAGTCTGAAAGCATATGCAAAGAAATATTTGTGCTTCAGTAAACTTGATTGCTGTTCAAACATCAACCAACCATGCTGTTTATTTTAAGACACTATTGTCAGCATGACCCCATTAACTACAAATTTGTTTGTTACGTTCTCAGAAATCTGAACAATCATCAAGCAAGGACCGTGAACTCTGGAAAAGTGCATCGTCTTTGTGTGGAATAGGGAGGGATAGCTGAAAACAAGAGTACTCCAGGTGATCTCTGGAATGAAGAAGCTGGCCTCTCAACCAAGTAATTTTCTGAAAAAAATCATCTTTCTGAAATATTAAAAATTTCTTTCTTTCCAGAAAATTGGAAAAAAGGGGGAAAAAAAAAAGCTTTCATAACAAAACATGGTGTTTACAGACAGAAGGCAGAAAAGAGGAGAAAGCAATAAACAATATTGATGATGAAACTGGTAATATGTGCAGTCTTAAAAGATGAAAAGATGTAGGCATGTGGTCAGAAGTTTTGGAGTTTGTGAAAATTTGGCTGTAAATGGCTAAAGGCAGGGAGGAGCAAGCTGTCTGTGTGGTTTGTTTTGGTTTTTTTTCCCTTGAAATCAGTCATAGTAAGAGTTAATGAACCTGACTGAAAAAAAATACAGCAACACTTTCCATGAAAATTATTTTTATTACAATTTAGTTTCCTGGAAATTCTGTTGAACTGACCCATACGATTGGTGGGTTGTGGAAAACCAAAACAGCTTCTCCCCATCCCCCTTGATAACATTTACGTTATCAAGACTCTTAAAATTTCAAAAGCAATAGTGGTAGCAGTGTCAATGTCAACTTACACCATCCAGATGGGTCTTTTTAAATACATTTGTAAACACTGTAGCCATTGCACATGCTCTTGTCCTGCTTTAGACATTCACATGCTACAGCTTCTTACAATAACCATGTGCTATTTGAGATTGTGTTGTGTGGCTTGTACGTATCACACATCAGTGGTTCTTCTGTTCTTTTCCACAGGAAGATTCTTGGAGATTTTTCATATATGTTTTATACACATCATGAGGCTGTTGGAAAGCCTCTCATGGACAGTGCAGACTGTCGGGTCGATAGTTTGACAAAGACTTCCTTTTGTCCTAAACTAGTCCCAAAAATTTCCTTCTTCTCTACAGATGGGTCTAACCTGATTGGAAGCTCTCTGGACTGGAGGAACAAAGTTATTGGTGGTCTGCAGTCCAGAGCATTGCAGGGGGCTACTTAGATGCCCTGTAGTACCTAAAGGGTGAGTGATTAGGATCTCTTTTTTCCTTTTTTTTTTCCCATCCATAAAATATTGCACAATAAAATCCTGTCTCAGTTGTGGCTACAGTAAAAATTAACTGTGGTATAGACTCCATTGAAAGCCATCCTTAACCTGACTACTATAAATTACCTGGATATATCTATCAAGTTTATCTATTGAGATACTAAAAAGCCTCAAAAAGAGATTTGTTTTGATCCTTCAGCATCATTCCTCTGTATTTGAGTTGTTTCTGTTCTTCATGATCTCGCAGTTTTCCTATGCTGTTGCATATATCAGTATAAACTGTTACACCATGGAATGCCTGGGATGATAGTGCCATGAATAAATTAACAACATTTTCATGAAAATGCACAAGGAAAGGTGTTTATGGAGAATTTGCCATGCACCAACCAAAAATACCATGGAGCACAGTGTTGTGAAGAGATAGCAAGATGCTGGCAGTACAGAGTAAGCCCAATCTAATCCAAATTTTTCTCAGGTAGAAAAGGAAAGCTATGTGGATGGTTTTGTCTGACAAGAAGTGTGGTCATAATATGGGTCCATGCTGGAACTACAGTTTTTCTGTGTAAAGGCATTTCTTCTTACCACTGAAGCTTTGTTGAACATTGTAAAATTAGAGCTGAGTCCAAACTGCAGGATTTATTCTTCCTTAGTATGCAGACACAGATTTCATCATCACAAAATAAATGTAAAATAAGGAAAACTTCAAGTTTTTATATAATCTGTGCATCTTAAAGCCAGCCACCACCCACATGCCACAGCCCAAATGAAATTATGGCCCTTTTAGTCAAATATCCAAAGTATTTAACCCAACTTTGACCTCAGTAAAGCACTTACTTGAATTTTATGATACTGACTTTGTCTGCATTGCTGCAAGGCTACTGCATTGAATAGCATCTCACAGAAATGTCTAACTTTCTTGCTTGAAGACTTCTGTCCTGAGCTCTATCTCTGGCTAGCAGCCGATCAAGAAATATTATTAGTGTGGGATTAGTTGGAAAGAGTCCAACAGATATATATCATCTTCTTAGATCACCTCAGTGGTTAAAGCTACCTTTCTCTTCTGCAGTGTTTAAACGATTTTCACGGTTCACTTCTTCTAAGCATGCCCAGTCCCTTTTCTTATCTTTATACAACAGTGGTTATAAATTGTACTAGTCAGATCAATAAAAGGGGATTTTGAAGAAGGGTGAAAATAAATGTCATGCTTCATAATTTCTCTCAATACATCACAATCTTTATTATTGTCACGCCTACACCTTGCTAAAAATAAGCACAGGTTAGAAGCCACAGTCAAATTCATTTTCAGAAATGTCCTTTTTAAGTGTTCTGGAAGAAATATTTGAGGCTGATATTATGTACCATCACTATGCAGTTATACGCCTTCAGAAACTCAGAGAAGACAAATTGTCTCCAGGCTTCCAGCCCCAAGGGCTCATGACACTGTCACTCACTGTGAAATTCCATGTGAGACTTTCATGCCCTCAGGTCCTCTCAGAGGAGGAAACAGTTGCCTGATCCTTAATTTGGGGGAGTAAAATTGCTAGTGGTTCCATTGGATTTCCACATGTATAAATATCTGCTGTGGAGGAAGATGGAGGGGGTGTAAGGCACAGGGAACCAGACGTTTCTCCGAGGTATTCACTGACACTGCAAGAGACACTGAGCACAAGTTGACACAGGCAAAATTCCATCTGAACACAAGAAATCATTTTTTTTTCTTGGGAAGGTAGTCAAACACTGGCATGGGTTGCCCAGAGAGGTGGTGGAGTGTCCCTCAGTGGAGATACACAAAATCTGATGGACATGGTCATGTGGAACCTGAAATTTGAAAACGTTAGGTTGGACAAGATGATCTCCAGGGGATACCCAGTTGCAAAGTGCCAAAGACTCTTCTAGACTCATCAATTTTGTGACTCTGCAATTTCATACTGGACTCCAGCAGCTGCGTACAACTTCCAGACACCTCAGCCCATTGAAGTAGTTGGTGCATTTCAGAATCCCTAAAGCTACATTATAGCTGTATCAAAAGGAAATTTCCTGTCTACCTGGGAGTCTCCATTCATATGCCAGGGAATATTTTTTTCCTTTGGAATATGCAGTATATAGACTTTAACTCCATCAGGACTCATGTCTAAATACACAAATATAAAAGCAGGTAGGGAAGAGGAAAATCTTGCTGGGCTGCAATCTTTACCATGAGCTTTAGTCTCCTGCAGTGATCAATGAAAGTAGAGAAAAGCTTCTTCCTGTTACAAATTACCAGATCAAATCTTTCATCTCTGAAGACTAAAGCTGCTGAGAGAACAAACAGAGGTTATATTAGAGTTATGGATTGAAACCCTTCGTGTGACAGCTTGATACCTTTAGGTTTACAGAGGCAGTGTATTTATTACCTCAGGATTACATTCCTTTGAATGCTTTTTGTGATCCAACTGTTGATGTGTAGTGCAAATGCATAATTTAAAATCTTGTATGAAAGATCTCAGGCCATTTAAGCACTTTCTTGGTAGTTGCCCTGTCTTTTCGAAAAGATGGGTTGCTGCATGTATGTGGAGACTTTTGTTTTTGGAGTGCCTTTGCTATACCTTTGTTACAAGCTTTATGATGGATAAAATAATGTTTAATCAGCCTGAAAGAAAAATGAAGGCTACAGAAACAGGGCTTACCAATGCCTCCTCTGTGGGTTCATTCCTACAGCTCTGGTCTGGGGCTTCAATAAAGAACACTGCTGTCTCGAGTGGACAAAGTTGGCAGGGATTCAGCATGCAGTAAGCCCACAAAATTTCCTGAAAATTAAACACGGGTGGAAGAGCCAAGAAAGTTGGAATGGATCAGAGTAGACTGAGCTTAAATAAGACCGCCTGAGAGGAGATGTGATGGTGACAGGTAGACAACAGGAAACACTAAAGATGTCAGGGATGGGCTATCAGTGTTAATGAGTGAGGACGGAATGAGGAATAATGGGCTCAGCATGTGGCTGGACTGAAAAGGTGACTGTGAAAATGGGACTGTATCCAGGAAGTAGCTTTTTTGTTTATGATGTTCAAATGACTCTCACAGGCAAACGGCTGCAGAGCGGCTGTAACGGTAAGTTTCTGCAGTCCCTTTCTTGTCTGAGAGAATGTATTTGCAGCAGGGACTCGCTTTGCAGGGCAACTTCTCTGCTTGCTGGTAGACTGGAGATGCACAAGGACCTTGTGTAGCAAGGGAGCATGCACCAGGGAAGATGGTGCCTCAGGGAAGAGAAAGTGTCCCTGTCCCCTAAATCAGCATATCACAAGGGTGTTTCCTGACTCCCCAGTGCAATGTGATCCAAAGGAGAGACTTGAAGAGTTCAAAGGCTCCTTGGAAGGTGGGCAAACAGCATTTGTCCTCTTAAAAGTGTTAGAAGTTTGGGCTTATGCTTTCTGAAAGCTTGTTTGCAACTTCAGTAACAATGAGTTTGGTTTCCTCCTATAGCAGACAATGATGTCTCATTATTAAATGCATTGATTCCTTTAAATGGAGATAGATAGTCCTTAGATCTGCTACCCCATCTCCAGGACTGGTAATCATTTACTTCTGTGCCACCTATAGACTATGAACCACTTTCCTTCTGTGTATGCCTCGTTCTGTGATGTATTTAGAAAGTATAATTATATTTCTTCTCAGATCACAGTCAGAAAAACAAGCCATTCTTTTCCACTCTTTGTGACAAGTTATAGTCTCCGGCTCATCCTAGTCAATCTCCCTCTACAACTGTCCTGCTTTTAACCCCTCTCTGTGGATTGTAGTGGGCAGAACAAAGCACATAGTTGTACAATAAATCTAATTTTCTGTTACTACATCCTTCTCATACTTGCTGGAAATCTCTGATGGTTTACTAAGTGTCCATTGGACAATTTGTTGAGGTTGGTGAGTGTAAGTGGAATAGGTCTCATTAGTCTAATTTCAATACCAGGAAAGACTTGAACACAAGTTTTGAAGAAAAGATTAAATGGATAGGAACATAAAGTAAGGGTGGATCATGCTAGATTAATTTAACCTATCCTTAGCAAATGAGGCAAAGTTCCACTGCACTGTGGACATATGGAATGGGATTGCAGGGAGAAATGATAGGGAAGTAGAGAAGACTGGTGCTGCTTCAGGGACTTTCCCATCTGCAAGGAATGGACTCACAGAGAAGGAGATGCAGTGAGGATGAAAGCTTTGGCAGCAGGAATTTGCTAGAGAAGTTTTCCAAAGCCTCTCCCCGTAGGAAATCTCACAGGAGTATTTTCAATAACAGCCTTGACACAAAAAGGAGTGTGCTAACGAACTGGTGTTTTTTTGCATCTTCAATAAATAAGAATGGAAGACCACCAAAGAATAGGTCTTCAGAATGAATAAGGTAAATGGATGAAACAGCACCACACAAAGGTCTGGATCATACACGACCTGTGGAAATATTAGTGGAAAATAGCAGAACCTGGGGCTATTGGGGTTCTAACTCTACCAATGGAGCATCTAGAAGCTTTCTTGGAGGGTCTCAAACAGCCTCAGTGGCAACTACTAAGTTGCGTGTGACGTACAATATGTTGTACAACAGTTTTTCTCATGTTCCTATTGATACTTCTTTTTCTCTGAGGAAATTGAACACTGTGTCCTTGCTATATACTCTGTATCTGGCTGGAGTCTATGAGTTCTTGTGGGGCCCTGAGCAGGCAGAAAAGCTCATTTTTACAGACAGTCCCTGGGCTGGACAAAGACTTCTGTCACTGCAGTATCCCCAGCAAATGACTGCATGGTACCTGCAGTGGATAGGAAGCAACTGCTTATCCCCAAGGAGTTGGAAGACTCTGGGATGAAAAACACTGCTTTTATCAGTCTTACACATTCATGCCTCTCAGCATTTACTTTCACAAATATGTTACTTAAGTCTCTGGTTGTAACAACTCACTTTTCCTGTCTTTGAAAGAATTATTTTTTCCTGGGAAGGTATTACTGCTTGGTAATATTTCATAGTGAGGTGGGATGTAGGTGTTCTTTATTTTAAGTTGTTCTCATGAGTGCAGGATCAATCATGATACCTTCTGCAAAGTATGACTAAGCCATGTGACTTTATGAGATTTGATTTACACTCTAAAGTCACCCTGAGAAAACCTAAATCTTTAATAAAGGACAGGGAGCTTGAAAATGTCTATAGGAAAAAATATTCTCATTTTGACCTTACCTTGGATTGTCCTGCACTGCACGTTCACATTCAGGGTGTTTTCAGGTGGGAAACGTGACTGGAAAGTAACTATTTCCTGGCATGTACTTGTGTTCTGCGCTGCTTACCTGTGCTAGAAGGAAGGACACTACTACAGAAGTCCATTAATGGCTGTGCAACCTGACTAGCTACCAGCAGAACCTTATGTTTCCATTGCAAAGATTTACTGGTCACTGCACATTAGACAGGACCTTCAAGAACAGTAAGCAGACAGATTCTCCTGGCAGAACCAGAACTTTTGGCAAAGGCACTAATGGAACTGCATAAATTTCCATCCCAGCTGAGCAGCTCATGGACATGGAGGCAGCTGAGCCACCGATGCCTCCATCACAGCCAAGAGAATGAAGCAGGATGGTGGTACAGCCTTGTGATGGAGCTTCCCAGGAGCCTAAGATAAGGACTTGAGGAGAAGGGAGATGAAAGTCTTAGGCATTTAAGAAAAAACAAGATACGCTAGGGAACAGATTCTGGCAATGCTCCACCTGCTAGAAGGATGAGGAAGGTGATCAGAGCCAGGTAAAGACCAGGGAATAACTGATATGCCCCTGGGAAGTACTAATTTCTGAATGACTCAGTCTGTAAAATCGTTGCCCATGGCTGCTTCATTTCCTCAAACAACAGTTTATGTTTATGCAGTGCATTTAAAATCAGATTTATGCAGAAATGATTTCAATAGCCACTAAAAGGCAAAAAGATACACCTAAAATGTTTTTACAGGGTGAGTCACCTGCCTGTAAGGCTATAGCAGAATGACCATGTCAATATGACTATCTGGTATCTGAAGCTATTATTGATTCATAACCTTGTGTCACATCCTAGATGTTGTCTGTATGGGAACAGTTTCCAAGATCTCTGGCCCTGAAATAAAAAAGATGCAGAGCAGAGAGAGTAACTACGATCTAGGCTTGAAGCTCTGTGTTCTTTATATATTCCTAGTCATTGAAATTACAGCTCCACCTAAATGAAGACCACAACACTGGTGGTTGTCTCAACTTTTGAAGACTCTCTTCCTGAAAAGGGAGGAGATTCACACTTATCAGTGAGCTGAGAAACCTTGTGCAGACCTGTGAAAACAGGAATAATATAGCTTACACAAATTTTACACACTAATTTTGCTCATTATGGGATGCCAGCTGCAAGAGTATGCAAAAGCGACCAATAATAATTCTGTCATTGTCTAAGAACTAAACTGTTAAATCATTTTGCCAAGCAATGTGAACGTACAAAAACTATTGACTTGCAGAAACGGTGAAAGGGTGCCACAGATTATTCCACTGTTTTTTATATAGATCATTTGATTGAGAGAGTAAATTTCAAGTGATCTCACTATATTCACCACAGCCCAAGTCACATATCTCAGCTGGACAAAAACTTTAGAACTACAGAACGTGTGGAAATGTTAAGGCATGTCCAGCTGAAAGGCTGTTAAACGTTTTCTCTCTGACATGGATTTAGGTGAACCTTACTCACTGCAATATTAAATTCCTCAAAGATTTTCTTCCTTCCCTAAGCATGTACAGAGTAATGATGGACAGATACTTTATTACTGAGTACTATTAGCTTTTTCACAATATCCTGAGTACGTTCCTGCTCTCGTGTTAAATTTAGAAAAAAAACCTGATAGTATGTGCTGTAATTTGACATGAAAATTAAGTTGAATCAAAAAATATTGGAAAAATATTCATTTAATGAGGCATATACTACCTCTCAAATACTGACTTCACATTTTCATTTCAACAGTGTTCATATGTTTCAGGAATCTTCGAGTTACAAGTGATTTGGTATTTTTATCTCCAGCTCCTGGCTGTCTCCACTTCTTCAAACTAATAGAAGTTGCTGCTTTCATTTCTGCTTGAAATTCAACAATGGAGAAATCTTTTTTTGTGTGTGTGTGTGTGTGTGTGTTAACAGACTTGGAAAGATTATATAAACCTGCTAAGTATTGATTCCTCAAATGCTCACTTTCTAATTTGAGTTATCCCTTTAAAGAGCTTAGGCACTGATTAAATATGCTAAATACCATATTAAATAATAAATTGATGTTTTGCATGATTCTATATATCAATATAACTGCATATTTTATGACGGTAGATAAGTATGCATGGCAGTAAAAATGCATACTCTGTTAAGGGCAGTGGTTCAGCTTTCAATTTTAAGAAATATTCCTTATTTCCATCCCAGAGATGTAAATATGCCACTAGTGAATGATTCCAAAATTTTATGCAGGATTAGGAAGCCCAAGCTCTCTTTCAGCTCTCAGCTGATGGAGTATAGCACTACCCACCTCTGCCCTGGACTCTTTTCATGAAGGTCCTCACTGCTGCAGAGGATTTACCAGTGGGACTCCTTTGAAGGTCAAGGTCCTTTCTATAAATCCCAGAATCACAGAATGGTGGAGGTTGGAAACAACTTCTAGAGATCATCCAGTCCAACCTCCTGCTAAAGCAGGTTCACCGTGATCAGACTGCACAGGAAGGAAACACTTCCATATCTGACACTATTACATTTTACTGATGAAAATACATACATTTTACTGAATAACTGCGTAAAAATCCCTTGAGTAGCGTGTCAAGGGGATATCCAGCCACATCTGGATGTGAGCTGCTGAAGCTGGCTGCTCCAGCCTGGGGTGCAGCAGAGGTTCTGGGATGCACCTTACAGCAGAGCTGAGTTGGAGATCATAGCTGGCACTTTTGGAGATGGGGTCAGGCTTTGCTTTCCAGGGCAAGGACATAGGTGCTACACTTCCAAGTGCACTGTGCACATGTAGGCACTTATCTACATTAGCAGGCAAAATTGACCAGAACTGTTCAGGGGTCGACATTTCCCCAGTTGGCACAGACACTGTAGTGCTGGTGTGATGGAAGCTGCATCAGCTAGCAGGTCTCAGCAGGTCCTGGCTCTGGCTAATCCTATACTAGCTGTGAGTGACAGGGACCTCCAATGAGCCCTCTTGTGCCCTCTGCAAGAGATCTGATACTTCTCAGTAAGTGATCTTTCACAAGGGAAACCTCTGAGTAGCCAAGGACAGGAGGAGTCTGAATTATCTTTTTTGTGGTTCTGTAGAAAAATCACAGGACAAGGCATAAGCATGAGTGATCTGTGGTGGTTTCAAGCCAGTGGGGCCATATCTTCTTACTGTCATTGTCCCTATGAAGAGCTGTTCCCCTATTATGTTCATGCCGTACACTTGTACGATGGCTCTTGTTTGATGATGAGGTCTCTATGCTCTTTGAAGTTCTTGAGTAGGTCTTTTATAAGCAGGAACAAATGTCTATTGTTCCCCTGTCTTGGCTTGCTAGCTGTATTGGTGAGTCAGGATAAGAAGGGCTGTGATATGTTTCTACTGCTGGAATTTAGCCACTGTCTTTTCTGCCTTGTGCAGAGCTGCTAAGAGGTTAGTACACTAGCTAGTCTGGCAAACAGCAGCAATACTCTTGTCTAAACTGACGTGCTGATACAGAATATCCCATCAATATGGAGCGGAGGGGATGGATTTAGATTATATGGAATTCTTCACATAAATATCTTTCAATTTTTTTGTGTTAAACATTTTCTAGATTTCACTTCTCTTTTATGAAAGTGCATTCTCCCATTTCTAGTCCTCTCCACCCAATGCCTGCTTTTTTTCTTACTTATCTACTGTAACATTGTTCCTTAAGTAAATACAGAGATTTAATGAAGTGATATCTCAGAGTGTTTCCTTTCCCTTTGAAGCCTCACTGGAATTTTCTTATGCAAACCATATTATCAGTACAAACAATATATTTTTGACTCCTTCACATATGATATGTTGAAACAATACCAAGTTCATGGCACAAAAGACGTCCCCTTTAGTCAATACTGGAGTCAAATGAAGGAGATAAATAAATTATTCAGTGTGGTTCAAATTTGCTCATGCGAGAGAGTAAGCTCAGAGCTCTTGATCCAAGAGCTGCCAGACTTTCACTCATAAAATCACCTTGTTGTTCCTCCCTGTATTCAGTGTTGCATATAAGGTGTGCTAATTGGCAATAAAACACTGCATGCAAGGCTGGAAGCAGAGCTCTGTGTGCACTAAACTGCTTACTGAGCACTTTAAGGAGCGTTTTGTTTCCTGCCTCTTGGAGATGGTCTGTGAGAACTGTGTGTCTGATTCCCCCGTGTCCTCTCCAGAGAGGGGGAAGGACCCTTGAAAAGACAAGCTCATTTTTGCTAAAGCTGTCTCAGCATATTTTGCAAGCAACAGACTTTCGGAGCAGAAAAAATCACATCTATTGCTCTCAGCAGAGATGGGGACACTTGCAGTGAGTGGACATCACCTTCCTGACATCCAGGCTTGAAAGGAAATGCAAGGAAGTGAAATAGATTTCCTATAGTACAGCCAGATGTATAGAGGAGACAAGGTCAAAAATGGTACACAGAAAGATGGCAAAAAAAACGAGCAGTTTACCAGTCCCTAATTAGAGCTTGGGGTACTGGAAAAAATAAGCTACTCTCATATGGATTCCTAGGAAGCTAGTTTAGAAATCCCACCAGGTGTGATGGATGGAGTAGGATTTCAAAGGCAAAACATGGATTCAGTAGAGAGTTGCTTCATTTTTACTGTATTCCAATTACTTATCTTTGCTTACTCTCACCAAAGAATGAAGAAATATCCTTTGATTTCATCAGAAGAGACAGATATTTCAGGAGCCCTCCAACAACAGAGGCCTAAAGTGCCTAGAATTCAATGACTGACAAAGGTGACAGCAGCTCAGATGAGGAGGAAATGGCACAATGGACTCAAACTCAGTAAAGCAATAATGTTATTATGAATTTCCAAATCACAGACTTACAGCCTTCACAGTGACTTTTACTGCTCTTTGGTAATTGAGCAACTACATCTCTTCTGAAGATGAGGAACAAAGTTTTAATTACATTTCTGCCATCTTTCATGGATGACATTTTGGTTTAATTCCAGTCTCATTCCAATTTTAAAGGCAAGGAGCCGCAGCTGTGACTGCTGTCATTTACTCATCTCCACAGAGAAGCCAAGTACAAGAACCTAATTCAGTGTAGTTGCTAATCCCAAAGTTTGTCTTCTACCAAAGTTTGTGGAGCCTTGAGACAAATATACATGTGTGAGAAAGGCTGTCTTTAATATGTGTTTAACCACAAACCAGAGTAGGATGAACATGTGACTTCCCACTCCAGGTTAGCTGATCTGAGGCACGCTGGTTAAGTGATGCTGAGAAATATATGCCATCGGGACCCCTTCTGTAGAAGAGAAGGCATCTGCAGTATCCAGAGGTGGTGCCTCAGTTCTTTTTCCACCATTTAAGCTGTTTTAAAGGTCTTCAAGAATGTACAGTAAGACCGTGATTTCTTCCACAGGCTACAAATTAATTAGCTTAAATTCCTTAAATTAAATTCCTTAAATTCCAGCAAGCTAAGTGGAAATGCTTCAGAGGTTCCTTCCCTGGAAAATGTAGGGAAGTTATGAGTTAATCCTTTGATTAACTCCCTACTTCATGATAATGAAGACCTGGCTTATTTTAAAGAGGTTGATGTGATTTTTAAATTTGTTTAAGTGTCAGAGTAGTTTTCCAGTCAGTGTTGGGGATTAAACTGGTATTTTACTCAAACTTGGAAAGAATTTACTTGACCACCGACAAGGACAGATCTTTCTACTATGAGAGGAGTGTCCAGCTCTGCCTACTGGCTGAGGCAGCATGCAAAAAAAACCCAAACCAAAGCAATGTACAAGTTGCAGATGGACATGAACCAAAGACTGGGGCTGCGGGCCTTGTGGGTCCCCAGTATCGACTCCATGTGTTAGCTGCCAGTGCTCATGTCCATCTATGTTTTGTCATGAGTCTGGAGAATGAACCCTCAGAGCTGTAAGGATGTTTGAGAAATTTGTGAACTCTTTCCTTGGACTAGGCTGTAGACATGTCCTAACAAAGCACAGTTTACTTTTCCCTGCTGACCAATCATCCCTCTTTCTTGCCATAATCTCTGGAGATTTTGGGATCCTGTTGCCTCCTCCTCAGGCTGCTTTTCCTTTAGTGCTTGAACACTAGGCCATCCATTTCAACTGCTCTCAAAGACAGAACTGGCTTTCCTCTCTTTGGTGCTAGTTTCTAAGGCATGTCCTGCTTCCTCAGTCCACTGGCTGACAGACTTGATGTGAAAGCTCCTTATGAAAGACAGTAAAGGAAAAATAAATCTATTGCTTAGGTAGCTGCTAACTGCAAAGGTCATATCAAATCTCAAGGGATTTGAGAGGCTACAGTGAGTGAGCTGGCTTCTTGGAGCTGCTGAATGAGCCATAAGCCAGCCAGTCCTATGGCAAAGAAATATTGCATTTACCTGGAGAAAAAATAGTCAGAAGGGAGGTAGGATTGCTTGCAGAAGGTCTAGTTCCAACTGGCCAGCTCAAGTGGGCTCATTGCCAGCTCCTGATAGTAGGTCCTGTGGAATTTTGACCATGGAGCTAGAGAAACATAGGTTAGACATTACCCTAGTCACGATCCTCAGACAAGGTCTTGGGAGAGCTCTGCAATGGTGCATTGCAGCAAAGAATTACCAGCAAGTGCAGATAGGGCATATCTATGCCAAAATACACAGCTTCACTGTGAAACAGGCAGCTGAGAGCCATATCTAGTCCTTGATGTAGCAAGTGGCTTCACACAAGATCTGGAGGAGTAGGCACAGCTAGTATAGTTTAAAAATCAACTTTTCCCCATTACAGCCCTCTTCTCAGATCCTCTCTGCAGTGTGTCAGGGCTGGGGAGACATCTCCATGGCCTCCTGTGTCCATGGTCACTTAAGAACTGATAGCCCAAGTCCTGGGGTTCCTGGTTCAATTTCATTAAATTCTGGACAAGAAAACACTCTCACTGAGTTACTTGACATTTTTGCTTTGTGAATCCTGAAATCCTTCATAACCAAAAATATTACACCTCCAAACCGGTGGTATTTATTTTGTGCCAGTGCCAGTAAAGCCTGACTGTAGGAGATGATGCTACACAAACTAGATGCTGTACTATATTATGATCAGCTAGTTGAACTAGTGAAATAGCAGACTGCTCAACAGTTCCTGAAATGCTTAACATTTCTGCTGAACCATAGGATCCAAATAACCAAGTGCCCCTGTGACATCAGAGGGTTCATGTCTGCTCTTTGGGTGGTAATTGCCTTCCAGAACATCATACCACTCACCTCTCAGTATGGCCCTAAATGAGCTGTCCCTTCCCTCCACCCTGCCCTTTTATGCTCAATCCTCATACTTGATCTTTCTTTTTACCTCTACCTGCAGCTGCAAGGATGGCTCTGATCCACATTTGTATCAACTCACTGAGATGTTGTATTTGCCTGAGGTTCCTCATCTTGGCAAAACCTTTCAAACAATGAATGGACCCTCAACAGTAAATTTTAGCTGCCTGCCAGTAATCTTGTTTTAGCTACCCAGTTTCATTTGGGCGAGGCAAATCTTGGCCTGGGTTTGCTAACTGTTAATGAATGCTTGCACTCTTTGTAGAGTGCAAGAACTTCAACAAATACTACTGCTTCACAACTTGTTAATGTATAAGTCGCTAAAATGTGGTTGTTAAAAAGGTTTTGTTGTTTTGCTTGTCTTTCTATTGCTACTCAGAACTAAGTTTCAACCCTGCAGTGTTATGATTTAGTTGAGTAAAGCAGCTAACAACTGAACTTCAACTAAAGAGACTTTCTATTTACTTCATATGCCACAGAATTAAGAATTCTATGATAATCTGGCTCATAAGGGATGAGACTTGCAGGAGATGAAAACTCTTCTTACCTGATTCTTGTTAATAGCTGTGTAGCATTTGATTTTCTTTTCCAGATGAAGCAAAGTAGAAAGCTGTTGAGGGTGAAAGACCTGGGCAAAAGACAATCGAGGGGAAATATGAGACTGTAACAAAATAATTTAAAACTAATTCCTAAAGAAAATACATTCTCAGAGGGTAGACAAAACAAGTACTTGGGCAGTAGGTCATGAAAGTCTGGGAAAGATGACCAGCCTAACAAAACACTCCATTGCTAAAGGGTGGTTGTTTCTGTAATACAGATATTTAAATGCTTTCATCCATCTTCCAAGTAAGAATAATGTAGAAAAAAAATCTTCCATACTCTCAAATTAAAAGGTAATGCTTTATTTTTCCTTCAGCTGAGACATTGTGAAAGGTTATGAAGTAGAAAACATTGCTATGTTGCTGCAGGAGAACTGAGTTCCTCTTCTTCTAATGACAGTTTTGTACTCTAATATGCCTGTGTTTCTGTATCAGCCTGCTGCTCCTCTTAGGCTGCAACGTGAGGCAAGATACGGATTGTTTATTTCAATGAATGTAGCAGTATACAAGGAGATAACAAAAGCCAAAGTAGCTGAAAGCAAGCTACTCAACCTTATTATAAAGGGAAAACTTGCAAAGCAAGCGTGCCACAGGAAAGGCAGTTGTATAGTCTCAGAAAGTAGGTTAGGGTACCCAAGAGACAATTTAAGTGAGCTAGTAAGGAAAAACAGATATGGGACTGTTGTGAGACACTGCTCTCTGTTAATATTGTCCAAATTAGTAAATCCAGGGCAAAAAATATCACATTTCATATATACTGTTTCACATTACGCCGATTTCTAAAGACCTCAGTGAATCATTTATATCTAAACTCTGTGGGAAAAGAGGATAATAGCAGGAGATTAAGATATGAGATCCAATGTAATAATGTTATGACAAAATTTATGAGGGAAGGATGGGTGTTGTTTTCCATGACTAAACATAGGAGAACATTTAGGGGTCTTTGCTTTTGTTGTGCATGGTGTGTATCCCTGCTAAACTGTTATTGTTACTACCAGCAACCAAGATTAGAAGCCTGCCCTGACTGGGATGCCATGATTTCACAAAGTGCACAACAAAAGTTAACGTGATTTCTTGGGAGGGTGAAGGACAGGAGTGAATCATGGAGCAGGAGAGGCAAGGAACGTGAACAGTGTCACGTGAGCTGGGAAAAGCTCTTGCTAAAGCTGCTCTGAGCACCATACCTGAAGCTTTGACAGCAGCATCTTGATATAGTAGCTCATACCATGCAAACGGCAGTCAAAAATCAGAAAGTAAACCTCTGTAAAATCTAAGCCATCGATTTTTGCTCTTGTTAGCCAAAGGCAAGTTTTTATGCCTGAGGCTGCTAATGGAGGAGGCTGCAGCCAGCCCCACTGCAGTTTCCATGCCTCTGAGCACCTCTTTGGGTCTGGCACTCTGGATGCTCTCATTCAGCCATCCCAAGAGGAGTCCACAATAGTCAAGCCTCAAATCTTTTTGCTTGGCAAGCCAGTAACCTTCTTTCCTAATGTAGAAAGGATCCTTCATTTTAAACACCCTGAATTACTGCCAGGCAGAATATCCAGTGGTCTTAGAGCAGCTTTTATGCTTTCATTCAGTTATGCTCCAGTTGTTCCTTCAGCTGAGAACTCGCCATAGGGGAAAACATCACTTACACCCTGTCCTTATACCTTCACAGCATCCCCAGGTGAACAATGCAGCTTAAAAAACCCCTCAGTGTTACTCTCCATCTCTATTGTGATGTGGGTCACTCACCTGAAAATAAGATCTTATTTGTTGGTAAAATTAGAAACTTTTGTGTGAAGTCAAATTAATATCTATAGCAGTTTGTAATAACACTTATTTCATTTGGGAATAAATTCTGTAATTTCCAAAGCAGTAACTGTGAAGGCTGCTGGACCTTATGCAGCAGAATCACCAATCTATGGTAAAACTCCCATCTCAGCTGCAGCCAGGATTACATAGAATCACAGAATCATTGAACGGTAGGGGTTGGAAAGGACCTATAGAGATCATTACAAAAGGGGAATAGAACAATATACAGATTTTCATCCAGATGTTCCTGTGTTTAACAGTCTGGTAGTATCACTAGAGCCAAAGTACGGAGGTATGTGTTTCAATTTGCTTGTAAACACTTGTTTTGACTTAGAAGGTAGAATTCCAAAATTCAAATTAAAATCCTGATGACAAGAAGGGGTTAAAAGCAGAGGAAAAACTCTGTCCAGTGGCAGCAAATGAAGACAATCAGCCTGATCTTTCATCCCTCATTGTTTCCAGCATCAACTGCTATTTATTTTTCTCCCTGTTGTAAGAGAAGAAAGAACAAGCAATTTTGTGTGCACAGGTACTGACGAAGCCTGGTTTTCAGTGGATTTGTTTGCAGTTGACCACTGGCCTCGTGGATGTCCTCTTCCCAGGGAACAGAGGGTCCTCTTTAAATAACTCACATAGCTGTTGTTAACATGTGCACTTGGACTATAGCTTTTCCATTTGTCAAGGCACTTGCTTTCTCTCTCTGCTACACACTCAGCTCCAGTGCTCAGGAAGCTTGAGAAGCTTATGTCAACTTCTGTCTCGGATGAGCCAAAGAGTTCAGAAGTTATTAGGAGGAGGCGGGAAGACAGTGTGACTGCGTTAAGCTTCGTTCCCATAGAAACATGTCTGAAAAAGGTATTCATCACCAAATGGCAGGAAGGGAGAACTGCAGGGGAAGGCTTGCTGTTCCCAAGAGCTTGGCCATGGGCAGTGGGACATGTGGTAGCTGTCTGGTTTGTTTCTTCTTGTGCTTGATCCTGTGTGTTGTCAGCAGGCACAGCAGGCACTGGAGGGGAGGCTCCTCTCTTCAGTTTCCTTGTTCCAGCTGCTGAGCCCTGGCACAGGCTGCCCAGGGAGGGTGTGGAGTCTCCTTCTCTGGAGGTTTCCAAACCCAGCTGGACGCATTCCTGTGTGACCTGATCTAGGTGGACCTGTTTTATCAGGGAGGTTGGTCTGCATGATCTTTAGAGGTCCTTTCCAACCCCTACCATTTTGTGATTCTGTAAAAGCTTATTTTACAAATAAAACATTGCCTTAGAGAGCTGAGAATCTCCTGATGTTTTTCAACATTCAAATTAGATCCACCTCTTAGTTTGCACTGGTTTGTGGTGAACTGGGGCAGTGGTTTGTCATCATGGGGATTCACTGCAGCATGCAGCTTTGATATAGCAAAAAGATGTGCAGCAGCAGAGCGTGGCTGCTTGGCAATGAGAGGAAAAGATTTCATGTTGCCTCAGTGACAAGGACTTTCTACTCTGCACAGGTGTCCTGTGGTCCTTATGTTCTGTCATTGGGAATCTGGGGGCTTTTTTCACAGTTCATTGAATGGTACCAGGTGGAAGTTACCCAGAATGAACAGAGTTTCTGGAAATTTGGGATGAACTTACATGCATCTTTATACAATGAAATTCCAGTGTCCAAGTTACCATATTGTACCAGGCTGTATACCGCAGTATTACAGGTGAGCTGTTGAAGATGCATGTTTTCAGTTCAGTAGACAAGACTCTACTAGGTCTGCAGGAAAGGTATTTTCTGGAAAGACTGTGTAGGGTCTTCCCTAGGCCATTTAATTAAAAATATTAGTCATAGTGGTGGGGAAGAAAGGGAAACACAAATCAAAGCAAATCCCCACAAGGAACATCACATTTTGGGCTTACTCCATTGCTTTTGCTGAATATCTCTTTTCAATTAGTTACTAAAACCTTCTGGGAGCATATTCTGCTCAGCAGAGCTCCTCTTTTTGACATCTTGAGCAGGATTTCATCCCTTAAATGTACTACACTTAATATAAGTTGTCATTTCTGTGTAAATCCAAGCTGACATTTCTGTACATGAATGCTTACTGTGGTCATCTAGGCTCCTTTTGAAGTCAGTCGTTGTCTTTAAAGAACAGAGACACTAGAGCCTTGGAAATAGGGAAGAGATGTAGAAGAGTAATCAAAACGATAACAGGAAAACATACCAACCCAGTTCACGGCTTGAAATGACTCCTGTTGTGATTTTGACACTGCGATTCTGTGAGATATGTCCCTTTTTTTCCCCACTGGGACGATGTTGCAGCCTGGTGATGATCCAGCCTGGCAGGGCTGAAATGCCAGCTGTTTCTACCCTCCTTAGTGGCAATATTGCACCAAAGATGAAAAGTCCTCTGTATGTGTATGTGGAGATGTGGCTGAGGGATAAGCAGTTAACGTTCTGATAAAGAGCCTGATAATGCTGAACCATTAAGGATAGTTCAGAATATGTAGATCTGATTCAATGACTGCAGGCTGTAAACAGTTTTTGTACAAAATAACTATATTTTCTTCCTCAACTTTTTGAAGTTGTTGGAGAATTTTCATCTATTTTTAAGCATTGATCTTTTCTTCCCTCCATGTCGCTTGAATCTAATAACTGCATATTTATTTGGGCAAGAAAAGTTCTTTTTCCTTTACACTGAAGTTCTTGTAACTTATTTTCTGCTGAGGTTTTTTTGTAACCTGTCTAAACTTGAGGAGATGATGAAGATAAGCAATTCAAATGTGCTTAGAGAAGAATTGGGTCAAAAGTTTAGGCCTAAAACGTGCTGCTGATTTTTAAAACCCATTTTCTCTTTGTTACATCCTCAGAAACATTGGAATGGGAATCTTTAGGCTTTCAGAATGGCAATTTATATGCACAAATGCTTTTTTTAATGTCAACAGTTGTTTGTGGGCGTAGCTCATAGTTTTTGGAAAACTAGCTCACTCTCTTCCCATCAGAAAACATCGTTAATATTGCATATGTTGAATTCAGCAAATCACACCTTCCATAGCAATGTAGGCTGATGTGAGATCTTTCCCAGACTATACCCAACTACCTTTGCGCACAAGGTTTATTTATCATTTGTCAAGTGTACCTTCTCTCCCATGTTTCTGAAATTATAGACATGTAGCCATTTTACAGAGTTCACCTTTCTCTTGTTTGTCTCTTTTTTTCCCCTCCTGTCAGTATTCTGGGTTCACCATGGAACTCTTCACCTGCTGTCTGTTCTTACTTAACTGAGCAAGTTGCTTTGCAACTAAACATCCTGTCTAATGATGTGTTTGGGGCTTTTTCTTAATCTGTGTAGGAAAGCTTTGTCTACCCTGACTTTTCTAAATAGTGTCAATCTCTTGATTTCATCCTCAACCAGCCTGTGACACCAAAGCTGCTCTTCCCTCATTTACTTAACATTATGCAAACTACATCAGCACTTGTCACTCTTGCCTCCTAGTGCATGTGCATCCCATTCCCCCTGAAGTACCATCCTTCAGGAAGCAGCATGAAGTTTGTCTGTCTCTTGCTCTGGTTGGGTTTTGTTTCTGCCCAGCAGTAGGATTACATTGCTACAGATGCCCAGAGAAAAGGCATTGCTGCTGGACACTCCCCAGAAGCAGGCACTGGCTGAAGGGCTTGAAGACAAAACTGGGCATGAGGTCACCTTTGATGCAGAAATGCAAGAACTGCTGCTGTTGGTTTACATTTCTTATAGAGACTGAACTTTACCTTACAGAGTTTGGACCTCAAATTTCCCCTAATTATATCAGAACAGCTGTAGCTTTAATAGCAAATCCCTTCGATAACCCTCCTCTGTTTCAGTCCCCTCACAATTTAGTAACAAGAAATGGCAAGAAATGAAGGATTTGGACTGTGTAAGACCTACTTGCACTTCATTTATATGTGCCCATTGGAATTAGCTCTGAATTATAATTTAATAAAATACAAACCTGGATGTACAACTATTCCCATATTTACAAAGACCACGTTCTGCTGGCAGACTGACATCCACACTAAAATAGGACAGAAACAAAATGTTCTCTACTCCATAATCTGAATTTTTTGGAGAAACCACAGTGCTTTTGCAGTATACTGTTTGGAGAACTAGGCCAAAGGTTAGCAAGTGAAATTTTGGGCTATAAGAAACCAGCACTGGAAACTCAAAAATGCTGCTGATAAAAAATCTATAGAAAAATATAAAAAAACAACAAAATCCCAAATAATTACAAGATTTATTTTGAAAATAAAGTCATTGGAAATAAGCTTTGAACCCTTTTGCATCTTTAAAGAACTCTGGGGGAGTAAATCCTCACTCTTTACAAACTGCTGCTTTAGTTTTAAAGGAAAATCACTAACATTTTTACCACCAGACATTTTTACCATCAGACAATTTTGAGATACCATTGTAGTAAGCTTTAAACAGTCTTAACCCCCAAATTTTGCTTCTGAGGAAATGAGAACAGGATGTAAAAGCTGTTAAGTATTACATTTTTTTGTTAGAAGTGATTTTTTCCTTGCTGTAGGGGTGAGTTTTCCTGTTCATTTCCAATTCCATTTTTTTTTTCTCCCTTTGTAACAAATGGAGCATTTCTAGAGGTACAGATTAGGCTTAGAAAACCAAGGCTTATTTAATTAGTCCCTGTATTTGTTAGATTATAGGTACTTGACCAGTGTAACTCAGGTTCTACTTACCTTGCTGTAATTGTTCACTTTCTCTCTTTCTTACATGAAATGGAATAAGACAGAAAGCATTTTCTTCCCTTGCAGTCACAGTGGATAAACTCTGAAACAAAGTGCAATAAAAGCTTCAAGGAAATAGATGGCAGAAATATCTTAGTTCTGCAAATGCATACAACATTGTGTTGCTATTATTCCTGAAACAAATTCAGGCACTAAATTTGTGTGGTCCAGGGATGGTGTTCCCTGACTTCTAGTAGTAAAAAATTGAAAGCATCATAAATTATCTGATAGAAATAAGGAACGAAAAGCACCTTAGAGGTGGATTAGTGAGGAAATAGCAGAAAGCTATAGAAAACCGAGGCCTGAGGGGGGAAGATAGGCCTGCAATTAGGCAGCATGTTGAGACTCCAATCTCAAACCAGTTCTTGTCTCTGTCATAGGCTTTTTTTAAAATACTGGGGCAAATTAATTGTTTTCTGTCCCTCAGTTTCCAATCCATAAAATGTCCCCAGAATGTCTGGCAGGAATTCAAGTGCTATTGGTACTGGATTTCTGTAAAAACTGAGATATTTGGAGTTTAGGTTGAGTTTCTGACAATGCATAAATCTTACCCAATCAGTAGCTCTTGAGTTACTGTAACTTCAAATGGTGCCAGACAACAGCTTCATCTTTTCCTATATATTTCAGGAATTTAACTTGGATGCCTCCTCACTAGTGAGAACTAACAAAGCTCAAATTTGAAGTTCTGATTTTAGTTCATTTCTATTACAAAGCTGAGAGTTTCTGGGGTTTTTTTTCCCTTTATTTTTTCAATGGAAATTCTTCCCAAAATATGTCAGTGATGAAGAGAGTCAGATGCAACACACAGCGTGAAGGATGTGATAGTGGCAGCTCTGAGTACAGGCAGAAACATTCAGCTCCCTTAGTAGCTAGTTACTGCAGAGTGATTAATAAAGCACTGATAGCAACTGACTGGGACACTTGAGAGCAGGGAGACATGATGGTAACACCACCATGTCAAATGAAAAACAATATAAAACCAAAACAGCAGCTTTCTCATTTTCCTTCAGGTACAGTCCCACAGGACTTTGTACTTGGGGAGTCTGTTTTTCTTCCAAAATTAACTTGGATTAAAAGAGACTTTGCAAAGCTCACAGTTTTTACAGTTTGCAAAGAACTGAGGTGCAAAGAGGAGAGGAAAATGAGAGAGTAAAGATGGAGTCTACTGCCAGATGAAATGGCATACAAGATGTTAGGTCGGTCCATAGAGTGGGAGATCACTGTGTTATGAATTTAATTTTATATATGCATGGTAAACATTTATCACTAAGTATTCTCTAAGCCATAAATCTCCCAGCATCCCAGACCACCAGGGATTTAGGCTTTTCCATCCTCTCTCTGGAGCTCTTAGCATGAGTCATCTGTCAGAAACAGGTATCCGAATCTCAGATAATTAATCTCTTGTGATTACAGTGGTGTCATTGCATCTTCATCTGTCTTCTGTTTCCCATAAAAAACAGATCTTTGGTTATTGAAGTAGCCAACCCAAGGGAGGAGGCTGGAGAAATGGTAACAAGAAGCAGAAGAGTGAGTTAAAGTGTTATAAATATGTATATACACTGTTACTTATCAAGCAAAAACTGTGTCTTGGAGTACAGAAAGGGCCCAGTTTAGACTTCAGCATGATGGTAACGATCAGGCATCAGTGATGTTAAGATGGATGCAAGAGAGGAAAGACGATGGAAATATGTCAGCTCTAGAGAGCATGATTCAGATGTAAAGGCTTAACAAGGATTTCTAGTTGCTAAAAACAAGAAGAAAGCTGCCATGAAAAAGGTATCATGTGGCTGCTCTGCATTTTTTCCTGATGAATTTATACTGAGAGGTCAGACATGGTCACTGAACTTTTCTCCTTTTTGTTTTCCATTTGTCACTATATTTTCTATAGTTCTTCACTTTTTGTATCTGTAGTTCTCTTTTTAATCATAGGTAAGGCTTTCTTGGCCTGTGATGTGAGCAGCTTTTGAAACGGGGAATGATGGGATAAGAGGGAATAGAAGTCCCACTGACAGGTCACGGCTAAGTGTCAATGGCACTGCATGGTCAAAGCTGAAGCTGATAAACCCAGCGATCTCTTCTGCCATGTGCTCCTGCTAGTGAGGTACCAAAGAAAGATAGGAAGTTATGCTCTTGCTCTCCTTCTTTTGAAGTAACAACAGCAAATGAAGTGTAGACCAAACATAGCAGTCCTATGAAGAAAGAGGAATTGCAAATTTTTGGTCATGCTGTTGAAGTGAGGATAACTGCTTCAGGTATAATAGCTGTGTAATTGTTGCCATTTAGGAGTATTGCCATTCTTTGTCATCCAGTATTACCTGAAAAAAAACTTCTGATGGATTTCAGCTGCTGTAGCTTATGCCAAGCACTGTGTAGTCAGCACTCAAAATATGATCTGCCGTTTTCAGTTTCCACAAATAATGAAATATGAGGCAAATATTGGAAAGGAAATTCTTGTACAAAGAGATGAATTGAGTCACTTGTGGTCGTGCTATCAGTCAGCTGCAGATCTGAGACCAGTGCTCAGCCCTGAAGGGTCACACCAAGGCAGCTCGGTCCTGTTCCTAGCTTAAATTGACTGATTTTAACTATAACTTCCAGCTCAAAAAAAGTGCTTGGTTGTATCCTGTTGTGCTTCTTGAGATGGTGGCAACTTGGCAGGGCTGGGAGCAATGTCTTTCTAATGCAAAGCTGGAGGGTGTCGTTCTTTGGTGGTTTGAAATTGTTTTCCTATTAACAGGTGGGCTGTGCACTCCATGCATTTCTGACAACATAGCCAGAGAGATCCATGCTATTAGCATTTCTACCCACAAACATCTTTAGTCTTTACTCAGAAATGGGAACTATTTTAAAAACAGGCTGTGAATACAGATTCTATGATGTTGTTGTAATTACTGTACCAGACAAGATGGCTCATTTAAAGAAGGGGAAAGTAGTTACAAATACAGCATCTCATAAAAGAGATTTTAATTAAGTCAAGAGGCAAAATATAATAACAGTCTTTTTAATGTAGACATGCTGTATCAAAGATCCCCAGACTGACAAGAAGATTAAGCTCGTTATGGTTTCTACATCAGCATAACTGTTGAATTCAGCACTCGCCAAAATAAAGCCTGGATCATAATAGGCAAGTTCCCATATAGCAAATCATGGAAAGTTTTCAGGATTTTTCTTTTCTTTTTTTTTTTTTTTCATTTTATTTGGATGAAACAGTTTTATTCACAGTGAGCGGTTTAATACCATGTGCATTTGTATAATGATACAAAGAGACAGAAGATCCCTAAATGAATGAAAATTACACAGGTTCTGCCTCAGTTCTTTCTAATGAAGTTAAATGCACAACTATTAATATATACAGTGCTATTCATATTTGCAGTGCTCCTTCTAAAGCACTGCCAGACATGACAGCAGCTTCAATGACTCTCCCATGTCCCACAGGAGTCTTTTGGTAGTGGTCCTGTTATGCTCCCCCACTAAAACCCGCAATGACCTTTCCAAATCTACCCAGCCCCTGTAACTCCCCAAGGGTGGCTCTACTTCCTACTCCAGCTTGTCTGTGCTTGCACTCTTTCCCTCCTCTGTGTTGCTATTTGTTCTCCATCCCTGCAAGGTGACAGGGCTTCTCTTTAGGCAGGAATAATCTCAGTGGAAGCAAGTTGAACTTTTTCCACAAACTTACCCAGTAAGCAGTGGCTTCCTCATGTGATTTAGAAAGCCAGGAAGTGGGCAGTCCACCTGGCTGTCTCTTGGACATACTGCCTGCTTTCATGTCATGGTTAAAGCACCTGGGTTTGGCTGCTCTAGCAGCAGATGGAACCATCACAGGCTAAAGCTGTAGCATGTACCCCAGGGAGGAAAAGGTGAACTTTTCTGACCAAATAAACATTAAATACCTCTTGCACTGTGGGCCTGTGCTGCCAAGTCCTTAAGATCTTGGCCTGAAGTCTGAGGCATCAGTTCTTGTCTTTGCTGGAGACTTTTTTTTCCAAGTCAGGTAGGTCCGTACCAATAAAGATAACTTCAGGAGCCTGACTCCACTTGGAATGCTATTTATTCCTGATTAACTTCAGTGTGACAAGCACTTGGATCTAAATCTCCTCTATTTTTAAGATGTGGATACTTTACCTCTCATTTGCCAAAGCTGGTAAGTCTGTTCCCCAAACAGCTAACTGTGCATGTGAAACAATTGGTATAATAGGATACTGTTAATTGTTAGTGCTTATACAACTTCATTGGGACTTTAAAGCAGGGAGCAAAGCAAGAATATGGTGCTATAGGCTAGATTGTAACTTCCTGATGATTTTCTCTATAATGATCCTTTTGAGTGAAAGATATCTTGTGAATGTTATTTGTAATCATTCAATACTTCAGAGCTACCCTGCTATTGCTGACTGTCATTACTGGAAAAAGCAGGCCTTTTGGAATTCAAATGAGATGCAGAGAGCATTGTTCACCAGGCTGACTCCACTTTTGTTGGCAATCTATCAAATACACTGCCAGTAGGAGTCCAATTCTGCAAGATGAAGAGCAGTCAAATGCACTGGTCCCTCCACACCCCACGCTGATTTTCAGCCAGGGTTAAAGACAGGTTACTAAACATCCATTCTCATCCACAGCTGGTGGTGGGGTTGATAGTGGCTGCTTGAAATTCTCTCAAAGGTAGGAATGTTTCACCAGCAATGGGAGAGACACTGAAGGCTCCTAGACCAGGTCCTCATTGCAACATCAGCATTTCATCAAAAAGATCCTCAGAAATACATTGCCTCTACTCATAATATTTTGTTGCCCTTTTTTTATCTTCTCATGCTTGCCGTTAGGTTTTAAATAATGATGTAAACAGCATCTATTTAACTAGCAGTATGTGCATAGCATCCTTGGGAGACAAGTAACCTTTGTCTAGTCAGGGTTTGGTTTGGTGGTTTTTTCAATGCAACTCAGCTTTCACTTAACTAAGGAATCACGGGGATGTATTGGCTTGGTTTGGAGCCAGGATGCAGTTTCCCAACACCAGGGTTATCCGCCTGTGTGTTTCAGTTAACACTCCAGGCATGCTCCCACAGGAGGAGACTCTTCAGGTATGTCTGGGCAAAGCCACTGTACCTGTCACAGTTGTGTTGTTTCATGCAAAGGCTGCTCTGAATCCTTCTGTTCTGGGTTCCTCTGCAGAGGAGCTCTTCAGCTCCTTGGCTTCTCCTCTGAGACCAGTTGTGCTCCAAGCATCCCTCTCCTGGCCTCCTTTTGGGGCCACAGGCTCCAGCTCGCATATCCTTGCCTTTCTGCCTATGCTTCATTGCAAGCACTATTCTTATGAACAACTGAAAGTTTCAGCTGAGAACGGGAAACTAATAGTCTAGAGGTTAGTTTCTGAAGAACTCATTCTTGCTTTCACCTCTGAAGATAAAGTGAAGTGAGGATCACTATGTATGGATGACGTGTTTGGAAGCCCAGGAGCATGCAGGTGTGCTGAACAAAGTGACAGAAAAGAATCATACATGAGTCGGCTGAAGGTACCACCCTGCTACCTGCAAGCACGTGGAACTGTAAGCTATTGGAAAGTACCTGGAAGGACCAGTTAAGATAGGCAACAACAAATACAGCCCAAACTCTTTAAATTCCCAAATATTTTCTCTTTCTAGTTAGATAAAAGCCAATGTACTCAAGCGAGAAATAGGTATTGTAGATACTGTCCCCAGGCTTTGAATGTTATATGTGAATGCCTCATCTGACCAGGAATGGAAGCGTTGTCTGGCTGAACCTACCACAACATGCGTGAGGTTGTTTGATAACAGTGTATGAGGTGTAGTAGTAGTTTGCTTCAAAATGTAACGTGGTTGCCATTGGGCATTGCTGCATCTGTCCTGGATGTAGATTTCCTCTGTGTTTTCAGTGTTACCTGGATGATGAACCAAGACAATCTGAGCTTGTTAATCTACAGACAACATGCAACCAGGAGTATCTGCAAGTGCATTAGTGGGCAGGATGGGAATTCAAAATAGCCTCAAAAAAAGGACTAAAACTGTAGGAGGTGAGTCAGTGATGGCAAATGCAAAGTGCTGATGCGTGGAGGCAAGATAAGGAACATGAGGGTGGGTGGCAGCCCCTTTCTGGAGGAGGGATGACAAAGACAGCAGGTTCTCAGTAACCCCAGCATTTGGCTTCTGGGAGAGACAGAAAAGAAAAGAGAAAACGCTTCTTCATACCTTTGGTAGATGCAATAAGAAATGAGAAGCTTCAACTTGCAGGAAGAAAGATTCAGGTTTTATATTACCAAGACACTCTCAAACTGCCAGGAAAGCAAGGTCGTGGCAAAAGCAGGAGGAAATGTTTTCCTTTCTTATGTCTCCCTTCTGTCAGCTGCCAGATTATTAACAGCTGAACTGTTTCCCAAGGTGGACAGTCTAGTTCATCCAAATTGGTTTCAGGCAAGTGCTTCTTGTTTTTCAGACCATAGTGCAGAGATCAGTGCTCAGTTGTCTGTCTCCATGACAGCAAAACACTAATTTTGTGGGGAGGGGAACACTTGGAGAAATTTGAATCCAGAATGCTTTGGCTTTTGAAACCTGGTGGATAAACTCTTGTTTTGCCCCTGGCAGGTGTTCTTAGCACAGTTCTTAAAGTAAGATGTGAAGTTAGGCTGCGACTGAATGCACAGGCAGTGCGGGGGCAATGCACTTGAACAAAACAGGCCAGAGGAGAGATGGCTCTGCCTCTCTTCACAAAGTGCTCAAGAACTGGTGAAACAAAGGGATGAATATGTGCATGGCATTGTTGTCAATGTTATAAATGAGATGCTAATCCAGGAAAAATTAAGAGACCGAGGCATTCCTTACCCTCTCAACTTGCTGCCTTTAGCGTGTCTCTGCTCATCATGCCCTGTTCTCACATCCAGCAACCAGCCACTGGCTTTAGCAGGTTTCCTAGCCCTCTTCCATGATCCAGCCACTGCAGCTGAAGACGGCGAGCTCCGCTGCTGGCCACACTATCCTGAGAGGGTAGATGAAGGCACTTTCCTCAATCCAGGACTAGATGATAACATTCTTTAAAAATAATGGGTCCTAGATTTTGCAAAGGTCTTGTGCCTCCAGCTGCACTCACTCCTCTATGAATCCTTATGCAGCAAAGTGTCCCAGCGCTTGCTGTGGAAACGTGTAGAAATAGCTCAGTTATTTATAGCTGCAAAACAGTGATAATCTTGCTGGGTTGTATTCCTATGGCTGAATTATCTTCTTAGGCAATGTTGCCCGTTCAGTTACTATGAACACCCTTTTCAGAAGGCAAAAGGCAGCGTTGGGTTTCTGTTGTTTTACGTTCCCTTTAAGTTACTGTCAAATTGAAAAATGGCGTTCCAGCCAAGCTGTAGAGATCCCATTTGGATGCTGAGGGTTTTATTCTGATCCTTAGATATACTGAAGTGTGTTTTGTGAGGTGGAGGCAAGCAGTGGTAAAGAATACTTAACTCATTCCAGACTTATTTGATAAATGAATCTGTTATTACTATTGTAGCAATTAGGTTAATAGAATGAGTTTTCTGATTGCTTTCTGATGTCATTTAGCAATTCCAAATGCTTAAGCATCTTCATAGGCTTTGACATCTGCAATACTAGAATTAAACATATTGAATAGAAATGAAAGTAACTCTTGCTTGCTTCTTCATGCAGAGTCTTTCTATTTGATTTCTGAGACGTTACCAGTATCTGCTTGATACTGGTATCATGCTTAGGGAACAGTTTTACCTGGTAAAACGTGACAACTGTTAGCACATTATAGGTTACAGTTTTAGTCATACAGAACTGCTCGTATGCGTAATCCTGCTGAGATGATGATCCATCTCTTCCCAGAAACATGGTGATTTTCAGAGCTGTAGAAGTGAGCATGCGGCAACATGTTCCCTCTCTCTTTCCATCTGCATCTCCCACCTGTTGAGAGCCGCAGGTGGTATTTTTCCAGGTTAATACTCTCCAGTTGGCTCTCGTTCTCCCCCAGATTTGTGTAGCTTCATTTTCTGCACCCACAAACTTTCTGAATCCTGCAGCAAGGAACTCTAGAGATGTTTCATAACCAGGTATTTTCTGCATGTTCAGCATTTTGTCCAGTTGAAGGGCATTACACAAAACTGGTAGGAGCCAGGTTCAGAAACAATCATCCTGTTCACCCTTACTGTTCCACTTCACTTTGTGGCTCTGTGAGGTGCCTCTGATCCATTGTCTCTACTGGCTTGAAGATGACTGATGTGCTCAGCCTTTGTTGCCCTCTTTTGTGTCTCTCCCAGCTGCTGGATGTGGAAGGTACCCGACTCAAACACCACATGCTAGATGGAGATGTTCCTTTCATGGTCCCAGCACAATTTACCTTCCATTCTCTTCTTCTTTCCTTATTTTTCCATTCCCCACTTTTAACAGATGTTATGTTGATTTTTTTCAAAAACTATGCCACCCATTAAGTGTATGAAAAAAGACACTTAAAAATTCATTGTTGTATGGGATTAGAATTTTTTCCCTGTGTGTCACTGCATTTATCCATAAAATTCCTGACAGCCCAGTCACTACCCAGTGATATCTTCCTGAAATTCCTGTTGTCTTCAGATATTTCTTTTGTTCTAAATAACTCTGTATCATCAATAACAGTTTTTATGTCATTATTCAAGTTCTTTACAGCTCATTACATCTATTATAACTTCAGGATCTTTTTCCTGACTGTTAATGGCTTGTTCAGAAATTGCTACAGTGGAAGTAAAGCAAGAACTGTCCTTCCCATGTTTATTTTTCCACAGTGAATTTAATTTACCATTATAGAAAATTATGTTGCTTTAAACTCCAGAAGATACTTATTTAAGACAGATTCCTGTAAGATGCAAAGTCAAAATTGAAGCACAATATAGAAACAAATGATGTGTTTTAAGACATGAAACTATAACAAATATATTAAGTCCAGAATTTGCTATAATATCTGAGAATTTTCGTTGATGTAAATGAAATATAATATTTGAGAATGACATTGCTTATTTCCAAAGTTTGTAAATGGCAGAACATAGAACTCATAAAACTCACCAGACAAGCATCTAAACCAAGTTTTTTGACAGCTTTACAGCCATTTCATCTCAGCAGGAATTCAGTAGGGTTTTCGTTTCAACATGTCCATCTAGTTCAACTCCAAGACAAGTTAATTGAAAGCTGAAAAGCTGTTTTGAAACAGGAAAAGGAAAGTGGGATTTTACTAACACAGAAGTAGGATGTGAGGAGGCCAGCTCTACCGATTTTAATGTTTTAAAGACCTTGAGGTTAGTAGCAGTCAGTTCAATTTTCTTGCCTTAGAAAATACATATTAATAAATCAGAAACTTTTTCAATAGTGATCACATTTCATTACAGATTTAAAGACTATAAAACAAAATTGTTTGTGGGTGTTTTAAAGTTGCTTATAGTGCTCTGTACTTTTAGCAAACAAAAAACAGCTTAATCCCAACTACTTAGGAAAAAAGTCACAAGCAAATAATAAAACTTTAATTTACACTTTAAAACAAGAAATTATGAGGTACAATAAAAATGTACAATGCTGATGTACAAATACCACTTATCCCTCAGTATTCAGAAAGTATCATGTGTACCTCCACCTTTTAATAAGATGTAAAATGTCATACCCTGGTGGATGTCAGACAACAAGAATCATTGGGAGGATGGGGGGGGGGGTTCAAGTAAAATATGCAAAGTATGAATCAAATTAATTTGTTTCTATCTATAGTTAGCAGAACTTGTTGAAACTGGTAAGAATAGCAAGACTTAAGAATAACTAAGAATAGCCAGCTCTTCAGAAGAGAGCTATCACTGTGTAGGTACTTCCAGATCCTCTGGTCAGCCAACAGCTCAGTGCACAATTCTCCCTGGCTGATGAAATTAAAATAATCTCCTAATGTTACTTCCAAGCCTGTAAGCAAGGTACCACAGCTAGAGAGTCACACATGGTATCAGTCTATGACAACAGGTTAAAATCAAGGGGAATGGCTTAGTGACTCCAGTAATATATTCTGGCTAAAACCTTAATGTAATTTAGCAGCTATTCAAGTTAAACCTTAACATGGCTAATAAAGGTCTCTTGATTGGCTAATAAAGGTCTCTTCTTGACAATGTCTCTGCCACCCCGAGCTTGTGTGAGTTTTTGTTGTCGGGCACTGGGTAGTGCCAGAGCTTCTTTGGCATGAGATCTCACACTGAGGGCTTCCTTAATTTCAACAGACTCCTTCTGGGCTCTTTCAGCACAAATCTGAGTCTCAAGTCTGGGCTAGAGCAGATCCATGTAGTCCCATTGACTACAACGAAGGCCAATTAACATCAAACATGGACTGAGCCTTGTCAATGCATACATGTGTTTTACTTCTAATGCAAAAGAAATGTGGTAATTGATCACATTGGTAATGGCTTCCTTTCTTCATCTACTCCCTCTGAGATATGAATTAGCTTTCTTGCTTCTCTGCTGATGAACTAAACAGGGTGGCCTTCTCGGAGGAGGATTCAATTAACATGCAAATATCAGATTGTATAGAGAATAGCTGACACCTCTGTCTAGACCTTTGTCAACTTCATTCATAAAGCACTGTAAGCAAAATAATTGCTTCTTTTCTGAGGCTGTAATTGTCAAGTACATTATACTCAGTGTTCAGGAAGAAATTATCACTCTGCTCTCAGACAAAAAAATCAGGAACTAATAGGAAACACGCAATTTTGTGTCAGGGAAATACAAAACAAGGTCATGTAATTTGTGCACATAATTGTGATAATGTAAGGCCTAATTCTGCAAGACCATGAAATTCACCCACTGAATAGGAGTCATGATCATGAGAGTAACTCAGGAGTGGGCTCCTATTAAAATAGCAAGCGCTAATGACATTTCTGACTAGATTTGAGTTTGGATAACAAAGCACTCCAGTAAGCATTTGGATAAGACGCATGTTAGATGCTATCGTAAGATGCATATTTAGATGACATTTGAAAGTTTCATGGAGTCATCTGACTTGCTTTTATCACATGTAGCTTTTAAAAGCAAATTATAGCAGACTGTCTGATTAGGGAGAGAGTATCTCAATTGCTGATTTGAGGCAGAATTTGAAAGTAGATGCTCTCTCTCCAAACCAATGATCTAGTACAATCAGGAAGGATTATTTTGACTGTGATATTTTTGTGGATGGACCAGATCAAGGAGATGGAGCCAGTCTCCAAAAGCTGATTTAAAATGTAAGAAGAAGAAAAAGACACCTTTTTAGCAAAGAAAATAAAACTAGAACTATGTTGGAAAAGGAGGATGTTAGTCGCTGAAATCTTACTTACTGAACTTCTCTAAGCAAAATACCTGTCACAGAGTTATCAGCTTCAAAACAAGGCTCATGTTGGTAGCGTTGCCCTCTGAGTTACTGCAGTGCTCCTGGGATACCTCAGGCAGCCAAAACACTAACAAAGCTGATTCTTTAAAATATCAGATGAGGAAAAGAAAAAAAGGTCTCTTAATGTAAAGGAGGAGGAAGTAATGGCATGAGGTAAAGTAAGAACAAAAGACTAGATTCCTGCCCAGACTCTACCTGTCTGAGTGGCTTGGAGCAGTTCAGGAAGCATCATGACCTCTTGGGAGCTGCCCTTGCCAGGCACTGGAAGGGGAGCATTTCAGATGCATCAGGGTGTGTAAATGCATGTGTGTAATGGATGTGATCCTTGCTGCTAGCCAGGGCAGGAGAACTGCTAGAAAGATTTCTGGTGCACAGCAGTCCCAGTCCTGCATGGCTGGTGGCAGGGAGGGACGATTGCCAGCATGGGGGTAGAGCTGGCCAGATAACATGTGCCTTGCCTCTTGGTGTTGACAAGGTGAAGTGCTTAACAAGGGTGGATAAAGGCCTCAGATGTCCCTGTCCACACCAAGGACAACCTGCAACAGCCACTGAAGTCAAGTAACTAGCCCAGCTTGGTGCTGAGCTTCCTTGTCTTAGTGCAAAAACATGCTTCATTTTTCCACAAGCAAAACCCTGACGTATTACAGTTGCATTCATATTGAAAAGAGGTAGCCAGTCCTCAACTACGTTTTCTGATGCAACTCAGTACTGTTGATGCAAGTGTGCAGAGTCTTGCCTTGGAGTAGTTAAGGGAGTAAGCAAGTTCCAACGCAACTGCTGTGTAATGAGAGATAGGATTATCCTTTGGAGAAAGATTTTCACTGCTACTGGGTTAATATAGTTAGATTCACTCATGCCAGGCATTTATGAGAATGTGTAAATGAAGAAAAAATGTGCTTCTTTCTCAGGAATCACTTGTTGCTGGAGTATTTCTTGCCTTTCCCCGCCCTTCACCCATATGTTGGCAACCAGCGGGAGCAGCCACAGCCTTTGTCAACTGAAACTGCAGCTTCTTACATAATGGGACCCTAAGTCAGGGCATTCAGATGCTACTGTAGGGTAAACAGCACTGTATGGGTGGTAGTGTGTTCCATAATCTATGGAAGAAAGATACATTAATATGATTGTGAGACATCACACTCCTGAATTTCAGAAACTAATACGTTCTGCATATGCACACCATTCTGTACCTGGGGTAATTGACAGAATTTGAATTTATATGTTAAATACAATGCATTCATAGTGTTGGTGTGATATTGCAGCAATCTTCTTATCTTTATCAACTCCAGAAACAAAGAATATTTTATGCCAGCATCTGCATTATTCACAAGATGTTCTCGCTATTCATCACAATAACTGTGTTTCTTCTGTCCTTCTGTGTGCATATGCAACCTATCAGCCAGGTTTCACCATTTTCTTTCTCTTGTTGTTCAAGATTAAATTTCTCAGAATTGTATTTTCTCTTCCAAGTAAGACTGACCATGCAGTCTGATATTGCTTCTTTTCTGAGAGTATTAGATTTCTCAGCAGATTAAATATGGACGCTATGAGATGGCATTGACTTTTCTGAAGCTGTAAGCAGTAGCTGATAAAATCAGTAACACAAACCATTTTAAGCGACCTTTCATCCCAATAATTCTTTGGCTTAGACCGATACGGAAATTAATTTTACATAATGGCAGAAGATATATTTATGGAGTCTTGAAAGAGTATATCTTCTTCTGAGTTATTGAGACAAGCAGCTCTGTTTTCTTTTTGAAGTTTGTGTCAGGTTTTTTTTTTTGGTAAATGACCAGAGATGCTATTTGTCTCTGGGTGTTAAAATTCTGTGCTGTGGAAGATGTGGATAATCTGCCTTATAGTTATTACAGTCACGTTGTGAGAGTTTTGTAAATCCAAGATGATATGCAAGAGGCAGTCTGTAGCTGGTTCTTCTTGGCTATTTGAAGGCAGCTGTTTGCAGGAGTTTGTCCTCAGAAGCAGGGACACCCTGGCTTACAACAGTGAGATCAGAAAAGATGAAGTCATGAAGGTGGAGTGGCAAAGGGGCCTTTGCAGTGCGGTGACAGCAACTGGACAATCATAGAATCATAGAATTGTTACAGTTGGAAAAAACCTTTAAGATGGTCGAGTCCAACAACTAACCTGACACTTCTAGGCCCCTCACTAAACTAAACCGTACGCCAAACAAGGATCATAAGATGTTTTGTAACAGAAAATGTGTTTTCCAGCTTCCCTTGTAGATTACTTTCAAAGGACGGCTTCACCTTCAGCAGTTTCGTGTCTTGGCAGTCATAGCTCTAACAGTACTTCCCTTCAAAGGATCCCCATCTGTCCTGGGACAGTGAAAATTTTCTTCCTATCAGCTGGTACACTGCTATGTTTTGGATTAAGTGCAAGAATACTGTTGATAGCATGCTAATGTTTCAGTGGTTACTGAACAGTGCTTATCCTAAGAAGTCAAAGATCTTTCAGTTTCCTATGTTCTGTAAGCAAGCAGGTGTACAAGAAGCTGAGTGAGAGCACGATCATGATGGCTGACCCAAACTAGTCAAAGGGCTGTTCCATACCACAGAACAGAATATTTTTTTGTCATAGAACATCATGCCTGGTTCAGAAACAAGGGAGAGGTGATGGCTGCTTGGGAACTGGTACAAGCTGAAACGTAAGAGGTTCCAAAGAAACACAAGGAAGAATTTCTTCACTGTGAGAGTGAGGGAGCCCTGGAACAGGCTGCCCAGATGGGTTATTGAATCTCTTTCTCTGAGCACTTTCAAAACCCACCTGGATGAGTTCCTGTGTGACCTACTCTAGGTGGCCCTGCTCTGGCAGGGGGGTTGAACTGGATGCCTTTTTGAGGTCCCTTCCAGCCCTTAGGATTCTGTGAGCCTGTGTGACTGGTTGGGCATCAGCCAGCAGGTGGTAAAAGCAATTGCGTTGTGCATGACTTGTCTCTCTTGGGGTTTATTTTTTCCTTCCTTTTAAGTACAATCATTATGTTTTTTCTTTATTTCGAGTTGTTAAAACTGTTCCTGTCTCAACCCACGAGGTTTAGGTTTTTTTGCTGATTGTTTCCCCTATCCCACTGGGATGAGGGGAGGAGAGAATGAGTGGCTGTGTGTTGCTTAGTTGCCAGCTGAGGTTGAACCATGACATTGTTTCAGCACTGAACATAAATATATGGATTTTTCTCGATGCACAGGTGTTTAGCTTTAGCTTTTGTATGTGTGTTGGGCTATGAAACCCTCCCTGCAGTTTGCAGGATTCAGAAATGAGACTCGGTCACTTGACATGCTAAAAGAGATTGCAATCAAACAGTACTATTATGCTTAGGAGACAGTGTAAGGGGTACTGGAGAGCAAGGGCAAACTTTCATTTATAATTTCACTACATCCCCAGAATAGGAAAAGAATCAAAGACTCATTCAGGTGGGAGAAGCCTCCAGTAGGTCTATAGTCCAAGATTCTACCCAGATAAGAGCTAACTCTAGGATCAAACAGCAGATCAGATTGTTCAGGGTTTTCTCTAGCCAGGTCTCGAAAAACTTTAAGGACAGAGTCTGCACAACATTTATGGGCAATCTGTTCCATTACTTCACTATCCTGATTGGAATGGACTTTTTTTTTCTTTATGTCCAAGCTATATAACCCCTTGTAGTTATTCAGCTAGCTTTAAATAACATTTGAATAAAAGCAAGTAAAATAGATTAGAGAAAAAAACTGTATCATGTGACCATGAAAAGTCTTCCATCAGTTTGTAACTCAGTCTTGTAGTTTTTGTCTTTCAGAAGCTCGAGATGGGTATTTGGGAGGAGCTCAAGATGACTACTGACAACAAAACTAGACTTTTTCCATCTCTTAGTGAGATAAAGCTTGTTTAGCCTCTAATTTTTTTTACATGACTAAATAGGAAGAGTACTACAGTTGACTTGTATTTCATTAAGATTTACCTTTTCTCTGTGCCTCCAGGCTCTTGAAGGAGAAGAACATTTAAAATTGCATTGCTGTGTAGATTTAAAGTTACTAAAAAACTTCCTTTCCTAAGTTCTGTTTTTAGTTGCTTATGCTTTGCCAAATAAGATAGAGTCCAAGCGGATTACATATTATACTGCCTATCCCAGAACTTGGTGTCTTTGTAAGCTTCAGCAAATTTGGAAGAAGTCTCCACACACACCAGTTTAATTTCCTTAAGTCAGAATTCTTGAAGCTCTTTAGCCCAAACTACAATACCTCATTGCAGGAACTTAGCAGAAACTGACGTTCAGTATGAGGGTTTGATTTGCAAGTGGATCAATTTTCAGTTTTCCTTCACACCCAAATCTGGACAAGAAACAAACCTCTGAAAAAAATCCCAAAAACCTCCACTATATCACATACACTTCAGATATGTGGTGGTGTAGGACAATTTAGTGTCCAAACCCAACACTCCAGGCCAGCATAGTCTCTGGAGCTCTTCCTTAGTAAGTGAACATCGGAGTCAAGAGTGAAGAAATGCCACGCTTGTGGTTGAAGGGTAAGGAAGCTTAAAGAAGAGCTGTGAAAAACAGGTCAAGGTGAGTAAGACTAGTGAGTTGGGAAAGATAGACAAGATAATACAGATGATAGGAACAGGAGCAGGGTAAAAAGCATGGTAAGGAGTTGGGGTACGAAACGCAAGAAGACAGTGGGGAGGCAGGAAGGTCTGCAACCAGTGGGACTTGCGACCTTCTCGTTTCAGTTTGGAGATTAAATTTACTTTTTCTTCTTCTTTTAGGCTCATGGTTTTTGTATTACTCATTTGATTCTGTGGTCATTTTTCAAGGAGCTCCTGCAGGGGATGTTGCCTCCTCCTGTTCCCTGGGAAAAAGATTATACAGGGAGTTTCCAGTCCTGTTCAAGAGCTGTGCAAGTCTGAACTTTTAAAACAATCTGTCTTTTTAAAAGGCGAGAGCCAGGCATCTTTGCACAGAGCTACAGGAAATGATAGATGAAGTTTAGAAGCTTGTTACAAACAAGAGCAATTCTGCCGCCTGATCTATTTGTTTTGTACTTAATTGTGCCTCAGCTTTAAATGAAGCTAAATGCCAGAGCTGTCAATTTAGCACAGAAATGGTACAAAATCTGGGAATCTGGCTGCAGAACTCATGTTGCTCAAGGCAACCTGCATTCATAGTCAGAGAAAAAGGTAGCCCATCTTGCTTTCCCTACAACACACACAGTCAGCCATTTGGATGATGTATATGTCGCTGTCTACTGTAAGTGTTGGTGATACTTTCCATGTAGAAAATGCCATCAGTGTGACAGATATTTGCTGCCAACACGTTGAAATGGAAAGCCTGCTGCAATCTGAATAGAAATATCCTGGGAGATTCTCAGCTATGTTGAATTAAGGAAGGAAGAATAGATCAAATGTTTTTTTTCTGAGCTCAGTTAACTCCACAAGAACAGGACACAGCTGTGAGTTCCCTTAAAGGCAGTCCACATTCTCTGCCAAGTTAGAAGGCAATTATTCTTCATAAATCTGTCTTTTTAAATTGAAGCAGATCGATTGTCTCATCCATCCTTTCCCTATGCAAGCACCCGGAAAGGCTCTTTTAGCACCACCTACGACTAAGTACCCCGCTTATCAGGAAAGCCACACCACGGAGCTGATGAAAACCCTGTCAGCCCTGCAGATCCCTTTGTAATGGTGGATGTAAAGGTACGCTCAGATTTTCATATTTAAAACTAGAAGTTTTTTGTGCTGGTTTAGATATATGACCTCTGTGCAAAGAAACTGGATGCTCCTAAATATTTGTTGTCTAGCTAACAAGGAGAGAAGTGTTGCAAGAAGACAGGATAGGTTCCTTATGTACACTGTCATGGTTACATCAGCATAGGGCTTCCAGAACTGACTTGGTTACAAGACAGTCATCTCCTAATAGCCTTGCTCTGCCAAATCTCCCTGGTTCTGAATGTCAAAATGGCTTCTGCCCATTCTGGTGACCTGTAATGATTGTTAGGCATTCAGCAGGTAAAGCAAAGGCAAATACTTGTGCAGTTGTAAGAAAAGACCATGTAAAAACATGTGTGACACTGGGAAGAATAACTTGCCTTCAAGGTGCTCATTGTGATCTGACTAACACACTAGGCTTCATGTTTTTTACTTTATGGGGTTTTTTTTTGGTTTTTTTTGTTTGGTTTTTTTGGTGTTTTTTTTTTGTGTTTCTGGTAGGGAGAATGCTGTGCAGTCTTTGTAAAGTGCTTTTTGAGATTATACTGATTACAGCCATTACTGTTATGGTGTGTCTTCTCTGGATGACATTTGGTGGATTTAGTAAGGCTCTAAAAAACCAACAAACACTAGAAAAAGGGGAGATAAGTTAGCATAAATTGTCTTCTCCCATAGTGCAGTGGCACAGCGATGAAAGAAAGAGTGCTCGTTTATCCATTTTTTTTAAAGACCATATTGATATATGTAATTTGTTTGCATTCTGTTGTCAGGAAACAAAGCAGGTAAATGAGATGTTTGTCCTTATCAAGCAGCCACCAGACCCCAGAAGGAGTACTGGGCCAAAGAGAGCTGAGGAGTGGGATGTGGTGTGGAACAGACCCAGCAGCAGAGTCAGCTGCTTGGTGGCAATGAGTAGGACTGAGGTAGCCTAGAGATATCTGCCAATCACTGCCAACTTAAATCCAGGGAAAATCTGTCTTGTAGGTATGAAGAAGTATGGGAAATTGTGCCATCAAGAAATTTCTGATTGACCTCTATTAGTATCATAAAAGAGATGTCTGGAGTCTTAATCCCACTATTGATCACAGAATGGACAATTTCAAAATCAGGTGAGGCTGTGCAGGGTTTCAAATTGAGTTTTGAAACCCCAGGATGGAGACACCACTGCTTTCCTGACTAACTTTTTCCTGTGCTTGACCACTCAGCCCCATGGTGAAAATTTCTTCCTTGCTTCTAACCAGCATTTCTCTTGCTGCATCTGTGACCACTGTCCCTTGCTTTCCTGTGGTGTGTATCTGCAAAGAGTCTAGCTTTTCCTTTCTCTGTCACCCACCACACTATCAGATAGTGGGAAGCATTGCTGCTTCCCTCAGAAACAGCTAATGAAGGAGCTAGAACTGAGACAATATATTGATAATAGCTTCTAGGGGACTGAAAGGCTGTGAGAATCTCAACTTGTGAATCATTTCTGCTACAAAAGCAGAAGAAATTCAGGAAAGTCAACAGCTTGGCATTGGCACTTCTGAGACATGAAATAGGATTTTCTTCTTTCACGTTGACTTTGAAGAGACCTAGATGTTGGCAAGGGAGGATGGGAGAGAAAAATGTTCAATAACCTGGAAGCTGAACTGAAATATTGCACTTATGTTGACCCATCTGTACTTCATTGTTGATATTTTAGCTCCACAGAAACTGAGTATTACTTTCTCAGCTCACATGGAGAACGGAGCACATCTTGCTGGGGTCCTTTGTTTGAGGAGGGTATCACTGGGCTTAACCAAGAGGGCTTCCATTTTCTCCCAAAATCTCCACTGCGCTGTTGGCCAGTAGAACTACCTTTTAAAACCCAGAAAATGTGGCAAACTGGAGCTATGAATCCTCTGATAAATCACAGAAAAACAAGGTTACAAAGATTCACAGGGGCTCATTTAATCTTTTCTCCAGCCTCAAGGCAGGTTGAACTACTTTATCATCTCTACCTACCACTTGCCTGACCTGTTTATGACGTGATGGAAATTTCAATTCCCCCCCAGCAATCCAATCCAGTGGTTTGCTGCCCTTACCTGCAGAATCTTTTTTTTTTTTTTTCTCGTACATGCTCTGACTCTTACTTACTTTAATTTAAGCTCATTGTTCCTGTTCACCACAGACATCTCTCTCCATTTAAGACAACATTTTATATAGCTGCAGGATTATGTTTCCATTCAGGCTTCACATTTTTAGGCTAAATCCCAATTCAGTCAGCCTCTGTTCTCAGGGTGTTTTCCACCTCCCTGCTTGGCAGCTAGTCTCTCTACAAGTGCCACTCCTCAAGCCACAGTGCATCACTCTAGCTGGTGTGGAAGGGTATTTCCCCATTGTATGGACTCTGCTCCTACTTTATCCACCCTAGAACATCCATCTTCTCCACAACAATGTGACGTTGATTCGTGTTCACTCTGCAATCCTCACCCACCCTTTCAGATTCTTTTTTGGCAGAGCTGCTGCAGCTGAACCCAGGCCATGTTTGCACAGCTGATTGTTCCTGCTTGCCTCACATGTGTCTCTACTGATCTGCATGATTTTTTCCAGGCCTTTCCCCAACTTGTCAGCATGGCTTTGAATTATCATCCTGCCCTCCTCTGTGCCCACTGCTCCCACTTGCTTTGCCTGGTCTGTAAGCTAATAAGCTTATTCTCCATTTCTTCATCATCCATACCCTTGCCAGATGCTCTTCCCCTCAATTGACCCTAATGTTTTTGGACACAAGGGAAATATGTGATGCTTTGCCTGCCACCCACTTAAGAGCTTAAGAGCTTTAAAGAGCTGAGTCTTGTAGAGTCGGCCTTTTGTTCCTCTTGCAGCGAGAAACTCACAGCAGAGCTGGATGCAGTTTCCACTGATACAGTAATCCTTGCTTCCTCTCTCCAGTTGCTTTGTGTCATGTCAAACAGCTCTTAGACTTACAAAGAAAGAGAATGGTATCTGCTTATAATACATGACTCCTCTTATAGACTTTTAAAGTTCAAAGAATGGCGTGGGCATATAGGAGAGCCTTTTGCTTTGAAGAGTACCAATGCTCCTAATAAATGAAGTCCATAGAAAGTCATAGCTCACCACTAATTAAGGAGCACTCATCTGATAGCATGCTATGATTTCACCCAGTAACTTCATAGTGAGAATGAATAATACCATAACAGGGAGCTCATGGAAATACGAGCTGACATGGGACAGACCATTCTGCATGTGTCTTTGGCCGGGAAGTATGACTGGAAGTGCCTGGTCCTGTGCCACTAAGACTTACGCTGAAAAAAGACTTTGGATATTAAAACAGCTCTCCTAAAGTAGTGATAATCTTCCTGATTGTTAGTCTGTGAGCAGCCTGCCACTCCTGGCTCCTATAAAACTGAATTCTCAGGTCATCTGCTGCTGTTAGTGAAAAAAGGCAATGAACTTCTCCCCATGAGTATGCTCTTTAACCAGAAAGCAATATGTAAAGGTCAGAGTCTATCCTGGGGAGCCCTATGTGTAGCCTTGGGAAGCCCACTGAGATGCTGAGGGCACTGGGATTGCATGGTGCCAGCCATAAACCAGTCACCCAACGCTGGCTCCTCCAGTACTCAATTAAAACATGCCCATATACAGCCTGACTACATGTCTTAGGATGCAAACTATAGAAATCCCACATGGTGAGTTAAATGAGCAGTCTCAAGGATCCAACATCTTAAGCTGGACATTGTAATGACTAGCTTAAAAACTGAGAAACTGGAAGAAAACATCTGTGTTTGCTTGCTGGTGACGCAAGGCTCGGGGTTAATGTTTTCAAACTCACCACAAAAAGCACAGACTAGAAATATAACCGGTTAGAAAATTGAAGGTCTGTGTTTGCAAGCAACACGTGAATTCCAGCATCTGGAGCTTGGAAAAAAGACCAAATGTGATAAGGTCTGCAAACAAACTGGGATTCTGTAGAACCAGTTGTAACACAGTAGATATGATAGTGGAGGCAGGGTGGGGGGAAGCAGGTTAAAAAATATGATAACAAATTATTTCAGAAAATATCACTCCCTGCTTGTACCTGGAGCATGAATGCTAACCTGAAACAATTTCCTCTCTTTACTTTCTATATTAAGAGCTGCTATTTTAGATTTCTATGCACTTCATCAATCTAACTGCAGGGTCTGGTTTCTCTCCCTTTGCTGAATCTGTCCTGGGAGGAGCTCTGTAGAAGGCTACGCACTTCTGTCGAGTGTGAATTTGACCCACTGTGCTCGCATGTCCTACTAATGCATCTGTCTTGGGTCCAAGTGCTCTCCTGATTTGTACTATAATTATCCTAAAACCAGATTCTTCTAAATTTCATTCCCTCGTAGCTTTTTATAGTTCTGGGAATTAATTATTCAGAGCTGTAGAAGTTCTCAGCAGTGCTTTTCTCCAGCTTTTATGGACACAGATGCATTTGGCTCACGCAGAGCAGAGCACATGCTGGCACTTCAGATGGAGATGAGGGAATGACTTTGGCCAAATGTTAAATGCACTGCATTCAGCCTTTCCTCTTCTGACACCATCTCCTTGAATCTTTTGAATCATATATAATCTCTGAGACTCATAACTTCTGTATTCCTTCCCGAGCATTCATAGGCTTTAAAATCTCCCTTTACCTGTTACAGGTTGATGTCACCTGTAGCATCATGTGGCAAGAGGGGCTGCGATGAAAATTGGGACCAATGTGGCTGCAGAACTGGGCACTGACAAAAACACTCCACATTCTGTCTGGTATGGGAGTGCAGTAGGTAGGCTGAAGGAGACAGACTACTAACCTGGAACCAGAAGCTAGGGGAGAAGTCATCAATCTTATTTTGCTGTCTGGGAGAGAGTGGACACAAGGTCAGGGATGGCCATGCTCTGAGGAACATGTCAGAGCAATGTCTCTCTGGAGAGCAGGCTTGGGGGGATGTGCCCTTACAGCCATAAGGCTTTCTTTGAATTTCACTTGAGCTAGAGCTTAGGAGGCACATTTGAAAAACATGGAGACACAAAAGCACAGGTCTATGAGAGTGCTGCCAGCACAGCTCTTCTGACTTCCTCAGCTGAGGACAGAGTGGTCTCCAGCACAGGTGTGTGGGGAGCAGTATCTGTGTTGGGATCTTGCTCCCTTCCTCCCCAGGCTCCCCTGACTGCCCAAGGAGTCACAGCTGCTCCTTGACCTGAGGCCTTTCCCTCAGAGTTTGCCACTCACACACTGGGGGTTTCCACCACACAGAGTGATGGGGAAGGGGAGGGACTGCATTTGGCTTTGCAGAGGCAAACTAGCAGCAGAAAATGAGTTACAGCCTCTTCTGCCTCCCACATCCCATTTGGGTAAGTGCAGAGTGTGTACTTTAATTAGTGATGATACATGAGGGAGACAGAAGATGAAGTAACATTCAAATTAAGTATCTGCAGAGCTGGTAAGAAGGTAAATATGAGATCCCTGACTTGGTGGATTTTTTCAGTCCCTTCTTCTGCAGCAAGAGTTTTGAGTTTTAATTTAAGAAGCAAATAAGTCATTGACATAGCATATTTTTTCCCCCCAAGTACACCATCTTTGAGGTCCACCTTCACAAGCCCCTGGGCTTTTTGGCACTGCAAAGTGGGGAGGGTGGGGGTGGGGATGGGGATGTGATAGCAGGGGTCCAGGTCTTCCCAGGCACAGCTTTCCATCACACAAAGGACTACTGCAAATCCATGGGGGGGGCGACAGACTGGTGCCTGTGTGATACCACAAACCCTCCTGCAGCAAATCACCCTGTCACAGAAGGAAACCACAACAGGTTTGGGGTCATTCCTCAGGGATGGAGACTTCAATGACCTAACCAGCTAACGAGCCTGGCTCCTCTATCTCATCAGGTTGCATTGTTGGGGGGCTGTGGGTACATTTCTGCCCCCAACCCTGCATTCATTTCTGCTCCCATGATCAGCAAGCACTGCTCACCATCGTGTATTTTGTATTGCTCCCATCCCCAGGATACCCAAGCACCTCATCGTTCCCTGCTGGCATGGAGAGGTACTTCAGACTGAAAGCAGATGGGATGCCAAACACAAATATTACATGGAAAAAATTAACCTTACATTTCCGAATTGTTGTTTCTTAAGTGCTTGACTTCCTCTGTGGCATTTTTTTGCTTTGCCTTTGTAAATAATACAGTATTTAATTATTGGACAAAGCATATTCCATAGCAAAATATGGTTTCTAATGCATTTTAAATTGGTAAGTACCAAGCATTCACACACTCTTTGATACAATTGCACTTTAATAATGATTTTGGTGTTTCATTATGAGTCAGGCAACAACATAGGAATTGCTGAAGAAATTTCACTGAAAACCTCTCTAAAGAAACCACTTATGAGTCAGAGGAAACACAGATGAATTTTACTGGTTCAGGCCTTGCTTGGTTTGGTCTGTAATTTCAGAAACCAAGTTCCACATCTGGAATTGTCTATAGTTTGGCTATTAATAGGACATCTGTGTTTTTATTTCAACACCATCACTGAGAGATGGGACTTGCCTTGGGGAAGGCAACGGCCGCCAGTGCTCACCGCTGCCTGGAACAACCTTTTCTCCAGTGGAAAAAACCTTTTCTCCAGTGGAAAAAATGCATTGCCAATGTGAAAGAAAAACATAAAGAAGAGCAGCCAGGAGAGAAAGACACTGAGGGATAAGTGTAACTTGTTTACCTACCTTTTTTTTTTTTTAACCAAAAAACATGCCATAAGTTTTTCCCAAGAGGACCACAAAGCAAAGAGACAGTTTTGTTGCTATTGCAAGTTCATGTATGCAAGGCCAGAAACGTGCTCTTTGCATGGTTGAAGCCATTAACTGTACATTAATTAATCAGCATGGAAATTGTAATGTAAAAGGTGACCCAGTCCAAAGTTTTTAGGAATTCATCTGATTTAGGAACTCATCGGGAACACTTTATTGCTTCTTCATCCCTGTCAGCAGGAAGGGATGTCTCAAATCTCTATCAGAAAGAATAAATGTTGTTCTGATACCCCCAACATGGAGTAAGTAACTGAATTCTTTTCCTTGCCTGGATATCACTTTAGATTAAACAGCACACCTGCTAACGTCATAATCTGAAAAGTCTGGCACTATTTGTATGGCAATCTGAGCACAGAGGAGCTGCTGTGGCTTCAATGCGAGGTGTTGCTGTGTGCCTTTGAATGCTGTTGGGAGGATCGGCTGAAAGCAGCCGTACCAATGGGTGCCATGAGCACCAGGTACTTTGCCAGAACACTGGTGGGATGCTGATGAGGACATGGTGTCATGTGTTGTCCAGGAACCTGCTAGCAGGCTCTGTTATTGTATTGATTTCTGGTTGGAGGGGAAAAACACCATCCTCTGCTTGAAGCAAATTGCCTCATGGGTTTGTGTTGTGATAAAAGATGATTATACATCCCTGAAAGCTGTGATTGCTTTTAGCTGCAATGTTGCTGCCTTCCTCTCTGTTGGTGTTATTTTAAAATGCAGGTTTTGGTAGTGCTTTGGCAAAGGTAGGGCAGGATTCTTGGCAAGGCTAAAATGCAGCCTGATCCTAGGAAAAGACTTCTCATTTCAGCAAGAGTCCTCTACATGCAGCTGTGATGTCCTCAGATGGGGAGATGCTGCTCCCCTGTGTGCCTACCTCAGGCCCACCACCTCCATGAGCCTTCTGCCTTCACCTCCTCCTGCACCCACCCAGCCTGTGTTGCTGCCCGCCTCAGCTAAGCCAAACTCAGCTAAGCCCAGTGCCTAGCAAGTCGCTGGCTTTATCAGAGCCTTTAGCTCAGCTTGCAGGCTGCCGCAGCTTTGTGAGATGGTACATGGAGCTCTCCAGCTGATGGGAAACACACATGGATTTTCCAGGCGAGGGCCAGTGAGAGGAATGCAGTTGCCTGCATGCTTGAAATTAAGCATATATTTCACTCCTTGAAATCAAAGCTCAAGACAACAGAATTGAGGCACTCCTGCAATAGCACAGAGGATCTAGTGATTATCTAAACGCCTAATCAATGCCACCATTTAATTATTAGTGTGCATTTGTCAAATGCCCAACAATGTGATTACCCTATTTAAGCATTCTCTCCAGGCATAAACTAACCTTTTAAAAATTACTTTTTTCTTATTGAAACTGTTGTTAATTAATACTTATTATTGTCCTCCCCTGTGATTTGCTTTCTCTTAATTACCAACAGGAGCAATACAAGAGTGCTCCACTGTCTGTGTGCCAAAATTAATCCGACTTCCTCCAAATTGCACTGAACAATCCACGTGGCTTTGCCTTCAGGTACTGAGTGGGAGACCTCAATCCCATGAAAAATGCTGCTTTATGAGGCCCACTCTTTCCACAGAATCACAGAATGGTTTTGGTTGGAAAGGACCTTTGAAGGTCTTCTAGTCCAGCCTCCTGCATTGAACAGGGACACCTTCCACTAGACCAGGCTGCTGAGAGCCCTGTCTAATCTGACCTTTAATGTTTCCAGGAATGGGGCATCTACCACCTCTCTGGGCAACCTGGTCCAGTGTTTCACCACCCTTATCATAAAAAATTTCTTCTATATGTCTGGTCTGAATCTACCCTCCTGTAGTTTAAAACCATTTCTCCTATTACAACAGGCCCACAATAGGCATCGTCGGGTTTCTTTCTTTTCCTCTTTCATTCGTCCATATGAAAATAAGTGGTCTCAGCAAAACCGAAAGTTGCTAGGGGAAATACCAGCTTTACTATAGTATTTTTTATTGCCCTGATTGAATAAAAGTACTTTGTTTTGTTTTCCTTTTTAAAGCCTTTGTAATACCAGGCTAAAACATTGATTTTCATTTAGTCGCACTAGTATTTTTCTCACTTAATTTCTGGCTTTTGCATTTCCCTATTGTGGTTCAGAATAGAAGCAAGTAACAGCACTGGTATTTTCTGCTGCATAGAAACGTTTGAATTTTCTTTGTCCATCTCACCTCTTTCAGCATAAATCTGCCATTTTGGACCACACATCCAGAGTTCATTCTGTTGCATCCCACAGACATGACAGTCTTTTGATGACTCTGTGGGATCTCTTCCATTTCAAAGGCTCCCTGTTATTTTCTGCTCAGACAAGTTAGACACAGCATCTTGTGTTTTGGTATTTCTACTACTGCTGGTGTGGGTTAAAACACTGTGCCACTTGATCATGGTGCATGCCGAAAGATCTGGTGCTCTTCCCTGATAGTGGGTACCCTTGCATGTAGAGCCGGTGGGAGAACTGGGTTCTCAGTAGATGCAACTGAAAACCAGCATGTGCAGGCTACAGAGTGTAGGAAATTCAAATGTTTTTACCAGTTTTAGTTAAAATGCCCCCTGCTCACATCCTTTGTTTTGATGCTAAATCACATCAAACATTGTGGCAAACCCCAGAGTGCAAAACTACAGTCAAGCACCATGGAGAGAAACTAGGCTTTTTAATTTTCCCTGTATAGCAAGGCTTTTCTCTTTTTGTGTTAAGAAGCTTTAATATTAAAATCTTACCAAAAACATCTGACTAGCGTCTGGCATAGCAACTGCAGCCTGGGAGGCAAAAATCACGTCCCTTATAGATTCCCGTGTAATAAAGTGGTAGACAACAGTAAATGAAATTAAAATGTGCTGGCTTAATTGACAAATTCTTCACCTCTGACAGGCCTCATTTAAAAAAAATATTTCCACCCTCAGTCATTGTGTTATCAGAGAGAGAAAACATGAAGCCCAGTTTGCTTTATATTGCTTTAATTGTGGCACTCTTTGACTGTGAAAAGGACACAAAGTGTTCTTATATATGTAAATGTGCCTGACGGCTTTAGCTGTTATTATACCAAATCCCCCATTGGCAATGGGGTATCCCTGGGGAAACTTTAATATAAATGTGAGTAGCAAAGTGCATTTTTTTTTTCCTTCATCCAGCTGTGCAGGCTCACATCTGCTCTTCTCAGGCTTACTGTCAATCATCACAGCTCTTACTTTTCTATTTTCCTCGCAGGGGAAGAAAGCACCCAAGACAATCTCTTGCTAAAAGAAGAACAATCATACTATTTTTGTTACTTTTTATTTTTAAACACATATCTGATGTTACTGGCACAGTAGCAGGCATAGCAAGTAGGTTGGAGATAAAAAAGCATGCAAAAATTACATTAAATATTGTGTTGTAGCTAAATTCTCTGAACAGCTGTTTGCCCTTGCTCCAGATTGTGTTATTCAAACTAGACAAAGAGGCTACGGAGGGTACTAGCAGATTCTCCTCTCCTACCTCTCCCCATCCTCCAAGGTCATTTAAAACTGGCCAGGAAAGTACACTAGAAGATACTGCAGGGAACAAACCTACTTGGGCAGGGAAAGGCACTGGGAAAGCCCACCTACTCTTTCCCACCTTCAGTTTCTGTGATCCAGCCAATTGCCAAAACCCCTTGGCATATTTATTTTGGTAGCACATCAAATACCAGGTCTGCCTGTTTGGGCAATGCTGTTCACTCATACTGTGGGTGAGAGCAATGCGTGCAGTTGGCATTTCCCAAGTTATGGGGGTTTTGTCCATTAAAGCCCAACTTGCAAATGCAAAGGAGCACAAAGAGGGATTAAACTGATGTAGGCAAAGATTCAAGCATCTGGCAGCAGGGACACTGTATAGATGAGTATCCAGGTTTTTACTACTGGAAAGAAGTAGTTAGAATAAACAATTTCCCCTCTTTTTTCCTCAAGCACCTGACATCCAGCTTGGCTTTATCACAGTGGAGTAACACTGGCTGCACTTCCTTGTTATTGCTTTCATTTTAATTTCTCTCAAGTGATTCTTTGGTGAGGGATTTCCAAAATCAAGGTTAAAACAGGGTGAAAAAATACAGTGTCTTTCAAAATGCTGCTTTCTTCCATCAAATAGAAGTTCTGAGGAAGCTCAGTGATGGTTGGGTTGCTCCAGGGATGCTCCTCCAACCGCTCCTGCAAGGTTGTACTGCAAATGCCCCGTCCAGGAAGGAGATCATTCCCAGATCAAACTGCCCACCACCAGCTCCACACGGAGAAGTGCCATCTGCCCCCAGGACAGCCTGGAGATGACCAGGATGACCATGTCCCCAGCTCAAAGTCAGAAGACATGCTTTTGCTGTTGCTACCTGCTGTGGCAGCAAGTTGTGGATCTTCTGGGAGAGGCAGATCAAAGCCTGACTCACTCAAGCTTTCCACTCGACACCTGGCCTGAAAACAGATGGAGAAATCAGCTGCCTTTAAGGATGCCACCAGCATTTGCCATCCCATCAACCATGACAGGTATCAGGAGACCAACAGGGAAAGAGCAGGCTGAATACTTAATCCTTACCAGAAGTGTCTTCCTTTGTTTTATTTTTGCTGAGCTGTCCAGGTCAAGCTGATGAACTGTTAAAAAAAAAAAAATAAAAAGGTAAATATCTCTTTAATCTCTTCCTTGAGTTAATCGTGCCAAACCACAGGAAGGTAGGTAATAACTCAAGATTAGCAATAGCCTTATGAAGCTCATATTATTATGGCAGATATTTAAAGAGTAGAAGCATGCCACACACCTCAAATACTTTAGTTTCCATCTAATCCCTTGGTGATTAAACCCCACAGAGTAGAAGGAATTTCACACAGCATCTTCAAATTCAACATAGTTGGAATGATGCAGATGAATCTAATTTAATTCCTGGTAGTTTCTCACTCCTGGCTGTGGAAACAGAATGAACAATAAAAAGAAAAATCAAACAAAAGGTGAGATGCCAGAGCAGCTACGGATATATTTTTGTGAAGGTCCATGCTAGGTCATCACAGGAGTATTACAGAAAAGCTTACTGAACATATGCCATCAAAAGAAGAACTTCAAATAAGGCAGATACACCCAGTGGGCCCAATTTTGCAAATGCTTTAATAGAAGCACAGAATCTTTAAGATCATCATAAACCAAATAAACCTAACATTGGCAAGTGCACCACTAAACCATGTCCCCAAGAACCACATCTGCACATCTTTTAACAGGCTAGGCAGCCTGTTCCAATGCTTGACAATCCTTCCAGTGAAGATATTTTTCCTAATATCCAATCTAAACAGCCCCTGGCACAACTTGAGTCTGTTTTCTCTCATCCTATCACTTGTTACTTGGGAGAAGAGACCGACTCCCACCTAATTGCAACCTCCTTTCAGATAGGTGTAAAGAGTGATCATGTCTCCTCTTCTTCAGACAAAACAACTCCAGTTCCTTCAGCTGCTCCTCATCCAACTTGTCCTCCAGACCCTTCACCAGCTTTGTTGCCCATCTCTCAAGATGCTCCAGCCCTTCAATGTTCCTCCTCTAGTGAAGGGCTCGAAACTGAACACAGCATTTCACAGGGCATGAAATTCTCATAGTAGTACACTCAAGTCTGCATAATATGAAAATACGAAAATACACAGCCCATGTATGAATCTTAACTTGCAAATGCAGGGCTTCATGTAGCACATTCTCTGAAGAGGAGAGTAGAGCTGAGAGGCTGTAGAGTGGGAGCCACAGCTTTCAAAAACTCATTGCAGGAATGAATCGGCAGCTTCTTTTCATCTGAGATTGTTTACGAGCAGTTGGTGACTTTCTAAGGCCATTCTTCCTTGTTTCCCAAGACACTTCTGCAACTCAGGAATTGCTCGTCATGAAACATCAGGAGACACAATCATCTGAAATCCTGGTGGTGTTTCTTTGGTTGGCTATCCATCTGGATTGAGCCACCTTGTATCCAGTCACAGCTGGAAGGGTGAAATTCTTGAAGAATGGCTTTGGGTATGAATGATAGTAATGTCTCATTTGGTCTCTGCTGGATGTTCCCCAATAACTGTTGAATACAGGATTATTTTCAGTATTTATGCAATTTGTTATGGGATAGTGCACAGAAAACCAGAGGGCTTGAAGAGAGGAGCAACCATGGGCACTTCTCATGTAAGTACCCACTGAGCATAAAATGTCCCCGAGTCTCACAGCACAGACAGCTCCTGACTGAAACATCTGAACGCTGTGCTGAGCAGGGTACAGTACAGGACCCTCACCTGAGGGCACCCCACGGGCCTAGGGCATCCTTGCAAGGAACAACAACAGCCCCCAGCCATGGCTGAGAGTCTCATCTCATAACCTGTCCATACAAGACACAGGTCAGCACTGAGAATCTGTTGCTGTTGGGGTTACTGAGTGACAGTCGCCTGGAAAATGAAAGTGAGATGGAGTGCCATAAACTGCCTCCTCTCATCAGACGTCATCTCTGAGGGCTGTAAATCTCGGAGGAGGCCTCTAGTAGGTACTTGCTCTGTTGCCACCTATTCCTAGGCGGAGAGTGCTGTCGTCACCTCCTCCACCACCCTCCCTGCCAAAGAGACATAGCGGGAGCTGCAGCTCCATCCCCATGGCCAGCCCCATCCCTTGGCCAGTCCCAGCCATGCTGACGTGGTCAGGGAAGGGTTTGTGGGGAAATCAAGGGGATTACTCACACACAATCATCTGCAAGGAGAACCCAGCTTCAAGCATGTGAAGTTGGCAGTGATGACGATTGCATACAGTTTTCCATCACACCTTCTTGGCTGAGTTGCTTCTAGTTTTAACTGCTCAGGTTCTTTAATTTCCAAGCTTGCTCTTTACCTCAGGATGACATTTCTCTCTAATTTCTTTTTTTCTTTTTTTTAAGTTGGAAAAATTCTTGAGCTGTTTCTGAAAGGCCTTGTAGAAAGCGGTTATTGTTGAGTAATACTTTCATCTTTTTTGCATCAATGTATTCAGTGCATTCAAGCTTTGGAGCACAGGGGAAAAGTTTGGGTTTGGGTTGTTTTTTTGGTTGAAGTTTGCCTTGGGTTTTTTTTTTTTTTTTTGTCCTTACAAAACTCTGTTGGACTTAGTGGAGAGATAAGCTTTGAAAAGCTGCTGCTTTGGCAGGGGAGGAGGTTCTGTTTGTTCCTGTCCACTTCTCCTCCCAAGGTTTGTCGCTAAAATCTTTAAAGTATCTTTTTTTTCCCCAGTGTGGCCTTGATTTCAGCCATATTTAGTTCTTATCTCTCAACTGCACTGAATGTGTTCACTCTCCCATAAGAGGAGGCAGAGTGAAAGCTACCGATAAGGCACAGTGGCAACTACATTTAATTCTTCATATATTTTAGATTTGAAAATGTGCCAGGCAGGAATAGGGGGGAGGGGGAGGGGAACATCCTAATGGGCAGATTCACTTCTTTGTCTGTGCTGCAGGCCGTATTTCTGAGCAATGCTTCCTATTACCTCCCTCGGGAAGCAGATTAGCATCAGTCCCTAAATCCCCTCCATTTTGTGATGGGGTATGCGAGTAGGCTGTGCGAGTTCAGGACCTGCACAGAACCATGAGCTCGGGCGGAACTACAGCACCCACAGACTCAGCTGACGGTACCAAACCCACCTGCAGACAAATTCACCTGTACCGCTACCAGCCTCGGCAGGGGGCACTGCTGGGGTGGCATTGGGGCACTTGGGGTGTCGCGGGTTGGGGGGGCGGGGGGTGATAGTGTGGTTGGAACGTGTGAGGTGTTTCGGTGAGGCTTCTGTGCTCGCTCGCTTCCAGAACTGCCCGACACTGCCAGCTGCACGCACCGAGAGATGCGCGGAGGGCTTGGGGCGAGCTGGTGCTACAAAGAATCTCGCTCCATCGCCTCCTCCTTTGCTTTGAGGTTATAGGAAGAGGAGGGGGGGAAAGAAAAAGAAAGAAAGAACGAAAGAAACAAACAAACAAAAAAAAACCCAGAGGAAAAATGCAAACTTGTTGCCTGCCGCCCCATGCCCCTGCCCCATGCCCCCNCCCGCGGCGCTCCCGCCGCCCCGCCGGGGGAGTTGCGCTCCGTCCCTCGCGCTCCCCGGTCCCTCGGCGACGGCTCCTTCCTCCCCCTCCCTCCGATGCGCCTCCCGCTCATTTCCTCTTTTCCTCTCCGCTCGCCGCCGCTCCGCAGGCGTGCGGCTCGCCCGGGCGCCCTCGTCGCCGCCGGGTTGTAGCTCCCAGGAAGCCGCCGCCGCCGCCGCCGCGGGACCCCGCTCCGCTAGCCGGGTAAGGGGCTGGCGCTGCCCCGCCCAGCGCCGCGGAAACTTCGCCGGGGTGCGGGAGAGCCGCGTTTCCCTCTTCTGCGCGGGGACCGGAGGAGAGCGGAGTTTGGGGGGGGGTGG
>WBNH01003961.1:188954-287815 GCA_013401255.1 Urocolius indicus
CACTGAAGCTTTAGAGGAGGGAGCGTGTATTTTTGGGGAGCGAGGGTTGGGAAGGTCTCGGCTGGACTGCGGTCTCGGAGCGCTCCGCGCACCTCTGATAGCCGGGGCGCGGGGCGCGGGGCGCGGGGCGCCGCCAAGGGGACCGGAGCGGGCGGGCGGCCCCGTGGCCGTCGGAGGTGCGGAGCGGGTTCCCCCGGCCCCGCAGGCGGGCAGCGCCTGTGCCTGTGCCTGTGCCTCGCCCCGAGTGCCGGGGAGCGCCGGCGCTTTCCCCTGCCCTCGGACAAAAAGGCAGCCGTACCTCTCCGTCCGTCTTTCGGCGTGCTCGTGTCCGTGTGCGTTGTCTGTGCGCACATCCGTGTGTATCTGCACACACGTGTGTTTGAGGCGTGTGTGAGCCTCACCTGACGGCGAAGGGACTTAGCGCAGCTCTGCTTTATGGTGGTTAATGGTTTACCCGGCCAAGTTCCCACCGCGTGGATGTCGCAGGGCGCCTTGAGTCAAGTCCTTCAGATCGCGGACTTCCTATTTGCCCTCTAAAGAAACGCTGGCGTGTGTCTCTGGGAGATGTCTGGGGCCGCGCTGGAGGCCGGAGAGCTGCAGCCGAGGTTACCCCTGAACCCGAGACGAGGGGGGACACAGGGGGAGGGTCGTGGCAGCCGAGGCGTCTGCCAGCCGTGATTCGCATCGGGCAGCCGGGGAACTGGCCGGAACGCGGGGCTCCCGGTGCGCCCCCAGTGCCGAGCGTCGCCAGAAGCAGGGAATGAAACAAGGCAAGTGTGTTTACAAGTAAGTTTCCATGCAAACAAGTTTCAGCTCGGTTTGGGAAAAGGTCGTGTAATGCATCGTCTGGAATGAAAGGTTTGCTGAGAAAAACAGCTGGCGTTGGGTAGGTCTGTGTCTGCAGCTCACAGCTGGGTGCTTTGTACCTTTCGGACAAAACCCTGACCTTTTTTTTTTTCCACAGAAATACTTACAGGCAAGCGCTGGGACTGAGTGTTGTCTGGTAATCCCATTCACAAGTGAAAATCTGCTAGGGAGATCAGATTTTCTTTGTGGAAAGAAAGGAGGAATCAATTACTCCCTCCCCAAAATACTCCACAGTTTTCCCAGTAGGAACCATTTGTTGTGGTTTTTGGGTTCAAAAGCTCTACTTGCCTGAGATGAAACTCGAGCAAAGGCTGGGGAGGCTATTTTCAGCATTTTTGCCCACTGGCATGGTAATGCCATCCTGTGTGGGGTCCCACCAGCATCCTTGGGTGCTTCCCATGACAGCTGGAGAGTAGAGACAGAGAGCAGCCTGCACAGGGCCCCGACTTCTCCGGGGCTGAATATCCACCTTGCTCCTGGTGCTTCAACTCTCCTCAGGTGCTTGGATGCAGGCAAAAGGATCTTAACCACTGCGTGTGTTTGATTTCATCTGGTGTGGTGAGCCTCAGGGAAAAAGGCAGATAACCTCCCCACATCTTCCTTTAGGTTAGGTGGGGAGATGCTAGCCAGCCAGCAAGGCACGCAGTGCTTTTCCCCGATACCTGTTTTCTGTTTTTCTTTGTTTCTTGTCTTAAATTTGGGGTTTCTCTGCGTAGAGATGGAAACTGGGAGAGGGGAAAAAAGCTTGTGCCGCTATGGAGTGCCTGTCGCAACGCTGGCAGCAGCTCTGCTGAGAAATCAGCTCTACTGGCAAAAAAAAAAGTGCTTTTTGTTGGCACAGCTTAGTCCATTCGGGGAATTGCAGCAGTGAGACGGGTTCTGCCAGCTGCAGGAGTGGGGTCTGCTCTTGCAGCTGGATGCTGGCACCAGCAGGGACTTGTGTAAGTGTAGACAAACCCTTTGAGCTCTCAAACGAGGTTGTCACGGTAGAGGTGCCAGGGATGCTCTCCTCACTGCATGTCGCAGCTGGCACCGTGGTGCCTCCTTCTGCCACCCGAGCCCATGGGCATGCCAACAACATGGGCCAGTTGTTGAGAACTTGATGATAGAGATTACTTCGTAGCCTAAGCAACGTTAAACTTGCATTATGACTCTGCAAAAAAAAAAAAGATAAAAACAGCATGTGATCTGTGATTAGCAGTGGTCGCAATTAAAAATACTCATGCAACACAGTTTATTTTTATTTCCAAGCAAGACGGCATTATTTGAATTACTTTGACGTGAGCGAGACAAGAATACTGGTAGACCAAGGGGACAATCCGAATTAAAATTCTGTGTTATTATGGGGTTTTTTTTCCCCCCTTGGTTTTAGTGATGTCATGTGATACAGTAAAGAATGAGATTGCACTGTGTGTGTATTCAAGACGCACTGATCTCGCACTTTTCCAAAGAATTGATGGTCTTTCCTTCAAGTAATATTCAGTAACAAATGCAGTATGTTTTCCAGTGAATGGAAGGAAACCAGACTTTCTATTTTAAAATCTTATTTTTCCTCATGTTCCTAGGATGCTTCCCATAATGTCTCTATCTGGGATCAGTTTCTTTGTTTGTTGTCTTAGAAAATAGCTTGTGTCTAACTTCAGCATCTTTGTGGAGATAACTCGGACTGAAGTTAAATGTCTTTTGGCAAGAGGTGATTTATCTTAGCTCCTGTTGACTGTATAACCATGGATGGTGGAAAGATCTGCTCTTGCAGAATTGTTGGATTTTAGCTTTCATGAGCAGAAAATGTTTTGAATCGATGCCTGAAATTTCTATTGTTCCAATAATCCTCTACCATCCTGAGCGTGTAACAAATGCAAACAATTATCTTCACTTCATCAGCCTCATGCCTTATAAAAGCTTTCATGGGTCAGTAGTGTTTTACTAACCTGCTAATTAACCCATTGATTTCTGCTTTTTTTTTTTTTTTTACTTTCCCAGATAAAAATCTTTTGCTTATTGTCACACTCCGATAGCAAAGTCATTGTGAATCTTTAAACAATGGTGGCAAATGTTCCATGAAGGAGCTTCTTACCTTACCTCTCTGAGTCTTTCAATGGTTAGAATATTCTTCAGCAGAACCTCCTGGAAATGTGATCTTTCTGGAAGTTCAGTGTTAAGTTGCTTGATGACTGGGAGACCCATAGGATCAACTGCGGGATGAATTATGCATTTGCCTGCACTGATTGCGCTGGAATTAGAAGGCAGAAGTGTGGGGAGGGAGGGGGACAGGCAGCAGATGCATCTCATAATCTAAAAAATAATTGCACTTCTGAAATATGCCTTTATTGTTCCTAAGAACTGCTGCTTATGTTTTGCACAGTAGATTTGTAGATAGCTGTAAATAACCAGAGTAGAAGACATGACAATGACACTATTTCAGTGCTTCTTGTCCTGTGTATCTTTTTAAATGCAAGCAGCAAGTAGTTTAAGGAATTCTCTGTGATGATTTGTGTTAGTGGAGATGCTGTGGAAACCCACACCAGCAGCAGCTCATGCAGAAGATGCTAGCTACAACCTGGTCAGCTTTTTTCTTCTCCTGCACTTCTCACATTTCCCAGTGATCAAACTGCCTGTCTCAAGCAACACGATCTATGTGAAATCTGGCTGGGGAAAAAACCCAGCAACAAAGCTCAGATATAGCTATAGTTACATACAGTTTATGCACCAACCTTTGAGACCTTCTGCCAGTTTTTATGGGGACTTTTACAAATGTGTTTTAGCTTTCCTCTCCAGGGAGATCAGGCTGCCCAAATGGGAAAATGCATGTTTAACAACTTGGGGGGAAAAAAGATACTTTCTTGTATTTCAGTTTCTGTAATCTTAATGTATTCAGAGAGGTGTTCTAAGCTGATGGTATATTTTTAAATGTCTAGCTGGCTTGGAAAAGAATGGATTTGGGCACCTGGAGACTTTGAAGGTGGAAGGTGTGGCTTGCACCTACAGAGATGCTCGCTGGAAATGGGGTGTACTGATATCCTGACATGCTTGCCAAGAGCAACAGCTAAACTTGGGCAGCTGGTTTAGCAATTAACTTATGTTTTTGTTTTGGACAATGGGTTTATCGTAATGAATTAACCAGTGAACTGGTCAGAGTGGCAAAGGGGTTTGGTTTTGGTTCCCCAACCATGCGGTGCGCCAGCATTGGGAAGGTCCTTCCCACCAGTGCAAGTGGCATTTTCATCCCGAGTGCCCCAAGACGTGTGTCTTCTGGTGTGCAAACCCCAAATTCTTGCCAGTTCCTGAAAACAGCAGCATGCAGTGGATAGTATGGCTTGCTCATGGGATAGGGAAATATATCTTGCGGATGCTTGAAAGTTGGCACACGTCTCATACAAAGTCATTTTAGAATAGGTGGGGGTGGTGACTGTGGGAGGAGGGAGGAAAAGAAATGCCTTAGGAGGGCCGGGAGTGGGTGCGTGGGCATGCTGTGCTGTGAGCCCTCCTCGCCTTCCTCGCAGTGTCTCTCATTCACCTCTGCTCCGCGCGGGCTTGCGTGTCTGTGCAGAGGGGATGCTTTTCCTCGCTCAGAGGTTTCCAGGTTTCTGTTTTTTCTTTCGAAAGGGCATTGTGCGCAGGATGCTCTGTTCTTGGCAGCTCGCCCGTGGTGCGAGGGGAGAAAGCTCGCTGCTTTCAGTCGTGCTGCAGATAGCCGCTGTCAAAGCTGGTTAGCATTTGCAAGGCATCCTTTCCTGCTTCTCTTTAGGGAAAGCTGGTTGGGGTTTTTTTCTAATCAGGTAAATAGTGTTTATCCAAAGACATCGCTTTGTCTTTTTTAAAACCTATCTGGGGAGAAGCAGACTTTCCTTTGGAGGACAATTTGGGGCTGGTTGATGAGAGCTGCTTGCGTGTGAGAGGCGAGTGGGAGTTACAAGGAGAGATGTTGTGGATGCATTAACCATTAGCACTGACTTTAATTATGAAATGTGTGTTCAAAAGCAAGCATACTTTGTGGTGCTTAGGAAAGGGCCTAGAAGCAATGTGTTAAATATGTTAGAAGGTGCTTGAAAACCTTGTATCCCCATCACCAGATCTGAAGGGAAGACGGTAGCCTGAAATTTAGGCTTGTGAGCCCAGGTAGGAACTGCCTGGGCCATGAGTACTACAGGCAGCTGCCTTTCCTAGTCCTCTACAGAGTGGTCAAAGCATCAGCCTGGAACAAGTCAGGGTTACTTCTGCTCCTTCCAGTTTCCAATTTGAGTTTCTTCTTTGATGGTCAATACCCCTGTGTCTTGTGTCACCTCTCCGATGTCTGACCTCCTAAAGCTCTTGTACTGAGAGAACTGGAGTTGCTATACTCCAAGGAAGAGTCACAGAATGGCTCGGCCTGGATTGGAAGGGACCTCATCTAGTTTCAATGCTCCTGCCACTGGCTTGGACATCTTCCACTAGACCAAGTTGCTCACAGCCTCGTCCAACCTGTTCTGGAAAAGCCGTGTGATTAGACACTGCTTTTATTTTTGCTAGGCTGAGTTTTATTCCTCTGAGCTCATGTATATCAGCTTTGCTTTCAGAGGGATTCTGGGAGGCTTTCCAGAAAACGGATGCTCCTGTGTGTAAGAGTTTATTAAAGGAGGCACTTGCACAAAATAAAACAGGGGTTGGAAATGCAGGTATATTTTACAGTCACCTTTTTGTGACTGGTCTCTGAAAGCCAGGATCATTTAAATGGGAACAAGCGTGTGCCCGTGTCTAGCCTCTCTCCTGGCTTTATGCAATGAAGCCTGGATGGTTATGTCCAGTGGAGGGTGGCGGGCCAAGCCTGTTCTTGGTGTAAGGACAGGCTTTTTGTTCCCCCAAATCCTATGGAAAATTATTCCCTTTGGCTTAGGTTTGACATAGAGCAAACTTGTGGAAATAGTTGTGGGACACCTTTTCATTTCTTTTAGCTCTCTTGCTGTTCATAAATCACTGACTGGGGGGAGGTTGCAGGGTGCTGTATCCTTAGTGATGGCTGTGGTCCCTTCTCAGGTTGTCAGGACAGGATCTGAATCACCACATGTGTGCCTGTTTCCCTGGGGAGCATGATGTGAGCCTAAGGGTACTGCATTCCTCTGCACCAGGCTGGTCCCAAGAGCAGCAGCTCTGCCTGAGCTGGTCAGGGACTCTTCCATGGGTGTCAGAAGAATGTATCAGAAGATTTTTTCTTTTTTTAATGGAAATTGGATTTCATTGCAGCTGAGGGTAATTGGAGCTGTCTGAAAGCAAATGAGAATGAGCTCTGTAGACTGCAGCCACAACTTTCTGTTCAGCTTGTGTCATGCTTCTTAATATGACATTCACTCCCAAATCTGGCCCTAAAAATCTCTCACTAAGATCTGTGTTTTTCTCAGGAGAAATGCAAAGCAAGGGAAGACCACCTTTCATCTTCAGTTCATCCTGTAGGCCTGCTCTCTCATCTCTGTAAAGAAGCCCGGAACGTGCAGAGTGACTTGCCTGGCCAGATTTGTCTCTGTGGGAAACCACCTGACCCTGGTGGCACTTTGCAAAGGAGCAAAGAGTCTGTCTTGTCCTGCTCAGGTCACAATCGCCCTCCACGGCAGTTTACGGTTGCAGGAGGAATCTGTGACTCCATACATGTCTTCCTGCCAGCCAGGAGGAGGAGAGGAGCCTTTGCAGAAGAAAATCCCATCACCAGAAATAAGTGAATGTACTGAGTGCTCCGTTTCATGAGTGTAAATTCAGAAGGGCATGGTTTGGAAGTGAGGAAGCTCTTATTATCTGTTTCCAGTGCTCTGGCAGAGCACATTCAAGGGTCTTCTTCCTTGGCAGTTGGCTTAGCCATCATCTTCTGGAGGCAGGGAGCTTCACAGCCAGACATTCGTTAGTCCCATTTGCATTGGGACTGATTGAGTTAGCTGGATCTTGGTGTCAAGCTTTGTTTGCAGATACCTGGTGCCCAATAGCTAATGCTGGGATCTTGTGTACCTCATTAATGGCCTTGACAGCTTCTTATGCTTGATAGGGAGGTAAGTTTCTAACAAAATATTCTACATTGCCTGCTCAGTTTCATGAAAGCATTGCAAAACTGTCTTTGGTGAAGACATTCATATTCTGGAGCTGTATGCATTCAAAAGTTCGGGCTGACTATTGTATATTAATGCCTGCTCAGGAGCTTGTGTTGAGTGTGCATCCTGTGTGACAGATGGAAAGATGAACTCTCAGTGGCTTTTAAATATCATGAGAGTTATAGTGCTGTGCATCCTGCTTTCCAGGTGAGCACACTTGCTATGTCATACTTGGTGTTTGGGCAGACTCTGACCTGAGGAAGATATGTGGGTGCTAGCGCAGAGTGGTGCTGCATGCTGAGCTCCTTAGGGCTGGGCACCACCGACACCTCTGTCTGTGGCAGCATTTGTGACATAGAATAATTTTGGTTGGAAAAGATAGTTGAGTCCAACCACTCACCTCACAAACTGCCAAGCCCACCACTAAACTGTGTTCCTCAGCACCTCAGCTGCATGGCTTTTAACTATCTCCAGGGATAGTGACTCCACCACTTACCTGGGCAGCCTGTGACAGTGTCTAACAACCCTCTCGGGGGAAAAAGTTCATCCTAATCTCCAATCTAAACCTCCCCTGATGCTGTTTTCCCCAGCCAGGATTCTGCATCTCTTGCCAAAGCCTGTGGCTGGCATGACATGGAGTTTACAGGGTGCCCATTGATACTGCTTGTCTCTTCTACCCCCCTAGCCTTCCCTGCTGTCCACATTAAGCTGTAGAGATGCCAGTTTCCTGCTTCTCATTGTTGGCCTCTATTTAAACATAATCATGTCAGTCAACAGTGGAAGGAAAGGGAAAAATCCCCAACCAGAGTAAGGGACAGGGACAAATCCCAAAGTGTAGACTTCAAGATCAGTCTTCTCCAGGTGGCTGTTTTCATGCAGGTCGTGGCTCCCATCAAGTACAAAGACGAGGTGACTTGCAGTGCTGTCACCTGAGTGTCTTTGCATCTCTCAGGGATTCATCTGAGTGTTTCAGACAGCCCTGCTGTGGGCTGAACCCAGCCCATGCCAAGGTGAGCTATGCAATGTGGGAGAGGCTGCCTGTCCCAGCAGAGCAGGGAAGACCCATTAGTTTGGAAAATTGTCACCCGAGTATGATATTTCATAGCCTCTAAAGCCTGGATTGATGTGTGCAGGAAGTTTTGTGCTTAACATTGCTTTGCCAGCACTCTGGAGGTTAACAAGACACCAGTGCATCTGGTTTTTGCTTTGCTTTCAAGGTGGTTTTCCCCTTATTACTATAAAAATCAGAATGTGTAATTTTTTTTAAACCAATAAATGACCTGCTCAGGAGCACTAGTTTGTGATCTCCTCAATTTCAATGCAGCTGCATGTTGTGTAGCTAAAGTGTGATTTTTGTATAGCGTAAAAGAGCCTCAATATGCAGAGAGGGTTACAGTTATATGAGGCACCTTGGCTGAGCCATTTATCGTTGTAATTTGGTTTTTGAATAAATTCAGGCTTCATTTAGTCATTGGAAAGGTTTTGAACTCTTTCAGCTACTGCTCTGTTATATACCTCCACCTGGTATCTTAGCTGACACAAATTGGCAATCTCCTTTAATAAAAGGCAGTTGACACTGTGTCCTGCGTAGTTGCTTAGCAAATCTTATTTTAGCAGATACCTCCCTTCCCATGACCTCCCTTATTCAGTCCATCCTTCCCAAATCTTTATTGTGTAACTTGAACGTAATGTTTAGTTTAGAGCATCCTGTGAAGCAGGGAAATGCAACTGAAAAGGAGGCTAAAAAGGGGGAGAGAGAAACTTCCTGGACAATGAATGTGTAATGACATAATTTAGTTAATTGTATTGGAAAAAAGTCTAAAAGAGGAAATAGAGTAAATAACTGCCATCATTCTGTCTCCAACTGCCTGTATCCTTTTTAACTGTAGGCTGATCGCTCGTGTGCAAGTCAGACCAGGCAATATGTGACGTTTGTTAATAGTCTTTTTTTGGGGGAAAAAAAAAAAACAAAACAACAAAAAACACCAAAACAACCCTGCACCTGAGGAAGGGGAAAAAATTAAGCAGGAATCGTGCATCTTGTTCTGACAATTTAGATTAAACATATTTGGTCATCAGAGTCTTCAAACTTCTATACCTTCTTTTGCTTCTTTGATGTGCGTGCAACTTCTAGGGGAGTTTAGTACAGTACATGAGGTTGTACATACAGCTTGCTTTGCTAGTCTTAGCCCTAGTGCTGTCCTGAAAAATGCCTTTGCTCATCCTTGAATTTTTAAAGCTTCCTTATCCTGTTGTGGCTTCCTTTTATTTGCTTTTGTGGAACCCATGTTTGAGGCATGTTTAATAAGCCAAATGGCTTTGTGTAAAACTGTGCTAAGGACTGCAGATACTAATTGGGGATACTAATTGGATTGGGCAGTGAAGATGTTTGTACACCTTCACCACTCTGATGAGGGGCATCATAACATGATCATTCTCACTGGCCAAAGGTTATTGGCTAACTTGTGAGAGGGTCTGTGTGTGTAAAAAAATCAATGTTTATGGCAGAAATGCAGTCCACAGCTTTGAGTCAAACTGACCAAACTCCTCCGATGCCAGGGCATTGCACCCGTCTCCACTGAGATGAGTCTGCGGCGGTGTAGCCCATGATTTATTTCATGGCAGACGTTGTTGGCATGCAGGTTTGTGCTTTGTACAGGCTTCTTTCTGTTTCTGTTGGTTTCCCTGTTTCCCTGGATCTGGCAGGCATAACTGTGTTAGGATAGCATCTACCAGAGATATTGCACACTTCAGGCTGTTTTTCAGCCAGTGCTTTAACCACACTACACTGCAGCTATGTTTAATAAATAAAACTGGGGGGATGCTCAGAGTGAGGTTTTTGGAGGTATGGAACCACAGTTACTCACTGTAGACCTAGTCTTCTGCTAATTTATGTCTAAGCTTTTTAGATTATACTCCAACTGTTTCTGTGCTGTAAAGAAAGCCTCAGCACAGCATGTGTGCCGTGGGGATGTGTGGGGCAACATGGAGTGTTTCCTAATGTCCCACAGCAAAAATGGAGGAGATAGATGTGTTCATTTGATGGGATTTCTGTGCTTCTTGTGAGCCCACCTCTGACATCTCACAGCTAAGGTGTGACATTCCTGCTTGGGTAGGAGTACACGTCACAGTCTTCCAGAGATGCCGGTCTCTTACTCACTTGGAGAATTTGCATTTAAGCACCCAGGTAAACATCTTGTCATTCTCTCAGGACTTGTTGATTTACCTAATAGACCTGAGTGCCAAGGGGAACTGAAGGAAAATAAGCTTCTGCCAGGGTAGAAGTCACAGCACCCAGCAGTCTCAATCCTCTGGTTTTGTGTGGGGATATCTAAGTGTTACAACATCCACCATTCTTTGTTCTGTATTCTCTGCTGAGAGGTGGACCTGGCTTTTCATTTCACCTTTCATGAAGCAGTCTCAGGGTGGCTTTGGGAGCTTTTGTGTAGGCACTGGTGATGCAGCAACATGCTTCAGGTTGCAAAAAATTGTATTGGAAAGTTGTCCAAATAAACTGCAGAGAGAGAAGGCCTGAAGGCTGAAAGCTGGGAGGGATGGGAAACCTCCTTAAAATAGAGGCTGCTGGAATGGGAAATCAAAGTAGCCTGGAAGCCTTTTCAGTCTATTCAGTCAATAGGTGCAGGAGGTGCTCCAAATAAGCAAACACTGCCTCTGAGGAATGTTTTGAACTCCTCCCTGTTGCTGTTTCCTGGTTCTGTCAGTGCTTGGTGTTTCTTTCTGTTGTGCTCTAGCAGCCGTCTGTTTGCAGTGTTCCCTGTGAGACGTGGAGCTTCACTACGGTGGCTGCCGAGAACTTTCATCAAGAGCTTTGGGGCTGTGTGAACCTCTCGCTGCGTATGTTCAGTTTGATGTGCTAGACTTGAGAGCCACTGTTGCTACGGTCATGGTGACAACTGGAAGCAGGTATAGGGTTCATCTCCTGTCTGCTACCAGAACTGGTGCACTCGGGGCTTGGCTGATGGCCTGGGGCTTGTGTGAGACACATTCAGTCTCTGACTTAACTGTATGCCTCCTGAGATGTTCCTGGGCAAGCTGCAGGGTTTCTGTACATCAGCTTACCATTGCAGTGGTTGGATTATAATACATTTTTGGGAGTGCCGCAAGCACTTTCCTTAGGTGAAGTGGTAACGGGAGAGGTGCCACTGTCAGTGTCCAAGGCAGAGAAAGGAAGGGCAGCAGTTTATTCTGTTGATAGAACAGAAATCTCTGTCAGCCGTACCAGCCTCTCGGAGGATGCACAGCCTGAAGTGTACCTCCACTACTGACATAGAAGGGTATTGAGGAGAACACTTGAATTAGCTTTTACGTTAGCCAGGATCTAAATCTGGAGCTCAGTATGGGCTACAAAAGCCTTCCTGGGAGCTGAGGGAAGTGGGCTTGCACTGGACTGTGGTGACAACTGGGCTTTCTGAGCAGTATAAGTGATTCCTGATGCTTAGGCAGGTTGGCATTGAGCTTGGGTAGTGACAGGGTGAACTGCATTGCCTCTTCTAGGATGTAGAGGCCTTGAAGAAAACAAAAGAGGAGGACAGAGCTATCTGGGTGTTTGTTTGCACTGCAGGTATGTGGAAGTGGGACCTCTCAGAGCTGCTGGGTGGGCTCTGAGCATGGCAGGTTATGGACCTGCTGTGAAAGGTGAGGAGGAGAAAAGGGGCGAGAGGTGAGTGAGAAGAGACTGTGCTGTGGAGGAAGGGATGAGATGACACACTCCAGAGCAGTTTGTGAGCTGGCACAAGTGCTGGCACAGCTACACGTACAGTCTAGATGCATCTGCAGGCCTGTGTAGAAGTGCAACAGCCAAAGATGAGAGGCAGTGCTAGGATACGAGTTGACCAGCTGTGGGAGACTGGAGGAAAATGAGAACAGAAGGATTCAGTTGGAAAGGACCTACGACAATCATCTAGTGCAACTGCTTAGCAAGTGACAGGACAATTAGTTTCTTGGCTGTCTGTGGACTGTCATTACCCACCTGTAAAGGGGACTGCAAAATTGTGTGTCCTACAAGCCCTCACCTGTTTGCATTTGCAAGAAAAAAGTGGGGAAAAAAAAACCCTCAACACATTTTTAAAAAATAGCAGAGTGCAATTTAAGAAAATAAATTATGAATAAGGGAGAGGGGAGATTTCATGTAGTTCTGAGGATTATCTCTGCTGCTGTGTGCGGTGTTTACAGGCAGGTCACACCATCTGCAAATGTAGCAATGCTAATAGCAGTATTGATTTGTCTTAATGCAGTTATGAAAACTGAACCTTGGAGGTGTGGGAGGGCCTTATTGGTAATCAGCATCGAGACTAATCAAGGACAGTATCAGCCAAAGGGGAACAAATAGAGGCTAGAGCAGGGCAGGGTAAAATGGTGACCATTAAAAGCATTAAAGTACCCACAACACTTGAGGCTCCTGCATCATGTAGAAATAAATGTATTTAATATATGATGTCTGTGACTCAAAGCAAAGGAGTAAGGTTAAATCACTTTGGAAAACAAGACAAAAGAAAAATAAAGGTGTCTGCAGTGGTTTTGGTGCAAGCTAAGGCAAGTCTGAGGAGGCTGCAGGATGTGGCAGAGCTGCCGTAACCACAAGGGTGGGTGATGTGTGACCATCAGGAGGGACGTTTACCCCTGCCAGAAAGGTCAAAGCACAGTCTATCAATGAAGCACTTTTTATAAGGAGGATCTTTACAAATGATTCTTTGAAGCAGACTCCTCCTTAAGCTTTTTGCTAGCAGCTCTCACAGTAGTAGGTTGATGCACTTGCCTCTTCCTGCCCAGCCTCCACAAGTTACTGACATCTCTTCCTTTAATTCTGCTTTGTAATTGAATTTCTGCCATAAGTTGCTTCTGATAATTCAATGATACCTTACTTTTAATTGGCAGTGCATTTAAATACTTCATATGCTGTTAACATAGAAATACATGTGTGCTGTCCAGTTACCCTCTGCTCCATCAGGTTGGAGCAAAGGTTTTGTATGATTATAAGAATTTAAGTAGCCTTTTTTTTATAATTTTCCTGAAAGTCTTTTGAGATATCAAAATCTGCCCAAGGACTGAGAAGCGTGTTTATTTTGAACATATAACTGTGGCCAAAAATCTTGCACCGTTCTGTAAGGTTTTTTTGACTGGGGAAGGCACAACAATGTTGTACCAGCAACACAAAATAGAAATCAGAGGAGCTGCTGGCTTGTGTCTCCTATTTTGCTGTTGACTAAGTTTGATCTTTATCTTGCGTTTTCACTGTTTCATGGGGTTGGCAGCTTGGAGAGATAACGCACCCCTGTATAAAATAAGGATACTAGATTTTGTTCCTAAAAAGATGTTGAAGCTAAAATGACTTGTTTGAAGGCTGCTATTGCCACTGGGTTGCAACATTTGTGAGCACCTGCATGGGGACCTCAAGAATAACAGAAAAATTCATGGAATTTTGGAGGCTCCTTCCTGTGGCCAGAAGACAGGCATAGTTAACATCTGAAGATACCAGGATAAAATAGGAAAAGAGTAATTCAAGGAGAACTCAAGGGGTTTTCTCTTTTTTTTTTTTTTTTTTTCTTCCAGGTTCTCTGGGCCTTAGGGAAGGGTTTGTTTTGTTATTTGTCCTCAAATGTTGAGAGGACAGGGTGTACCAGGGTTGGTCTTCAGTAAAAGCTGTTCAGCCAGCACCACCAGTTATGAGGGGTGGCTGGTGACCCTATGGCAGGGTGGGATGCCCCAGCCTCACCTCCGTGACACTTGTCTTACTTTTATGATTTGTAGAAAGAGCTGGATACTGGCTAGCTGCTTGATTTCTGTTCTTTTCATTTTCTTCTGGGGGGTCATTTCTGAAAACCTGTGGAGAATCTGTGAGGTTTCCATAACAATAACAAAGAACAAAATACAGTGCCAGATTTTTTTAAAAAAAAGAGAGAGAATTACAGTACAGTGAGTCTGACTTTTATTGTGGTATTTTCCTGTAAGTTAATAAATTATTTCCCACCTCGGCATCTTCTGGGTACTTATGAGTAACAGTCAGCATGGATTAGTCTGGAACAAATCATGTCAGACATCCTAATTTCTTTCCACAGCAGAGTGACAGGTCTTGTGGATAGAAGGAGTGCAGATGATAGGATTTACTTCAGTCCTAGTTAAGTTTTTGGCATTGTTTCGATGCTCACAGAGGAAGCTAGGGAAAAGAGAGAAACTTTTGCCTTATGAGTGGTGCAATGTAGGTTTGCTAACCAGGCTTAGTTTCAGTATGTCATCAAGCTCAGAAGTGGTATTGAGTGGGGACTTCCAGAGATGGACCCTGTGTCTTGGGTTATTGTAATTGATGCATTTGGTGAAATATTGGTTCAGATGCAACAGGTAGCACCAAACTAGGGGAGGTTACAAATACTTCAGAGGAAGGTTTAGATTTTCAAATAGCTTTGGACAGACCCAGAAAATTAACTTGGAGCATTCATCATTCACATACAAAGGCATTAATATGGGCTAGCAGTTATCCCTGGTGAATGAGTTGGCTGTACAGACTACCTAGAGGGTGTTAAAGGGACTCAGCTGAAAAACATCTTGGGATCTTTGTGGGTCATACCCACTCCTTTGCCAGCATCATCCTGGCCCAACACCAGCAGACACAGTCTTCCATAAACAGGAAAATGGATTTGTTGTCTCTTGCATTGCATCTCCTGGTGCTTTGGCATCACTGAGTACTGGAGCCAATGTTGGGGCACTGCTTGTGGGGCAAGACGTTGGGAAAATGAGAGCAGCTAGAAGGGATCTGAAGAACAGGACCCATGAGGAAAGATGGGAAGGAGTGAGGTGGTTGATCTGGAGAGAAATCAAAGGATTTGCACAGTGGGTTTGCATTGTCTGGAAGACTGCTTGTGAGAGAAGAAATAAGAAACCTCTGTCTCATGTCCATGGAATTAGAGCAAGCAGTAATGAGTTTGAATGGTATCATGAAAGGGAGAATCCCCTATTTGCAGGGATGGTGAAGTGTTGAAGGAGAATGTTGGGGAGGTTTTGGTAACGTCTGGGATCTCTGTGAATAACATTTTGCATGGGGCAGACCAATGTGTGTATTAGGGCTGAGCTGGAGGCACCTGGGAGGAGGATCCCAAACCCAGTGGGATTTTATTTGCAGAAGTTGTGGTGTTACTGGGTCAGACAAGAACGATGAATGTCATTGTTGTGGTGGGACTGGAGATGCTGGGCTGGAGGAGAGAGACACTTCCCAGCTATGACTGGCTTTGGCAGTTGGAGAAATCATGGTCCGATCTGTGGGAGGGTAGAAATCAGAGCAAATCACTTGGTTTTGATTTTCTAATCCCCAGAAGTTGAGAGATCAGGAGTCACAGGAGCAGATGAGCTCACTTCATGGTGCTCTCCTCTGTGACTCCTTAAGGGTTGATGAACCCTCTGGATTCACAGCTGGCAGATGCTGAAGGGAGGCAAATTATTGTACTCAGCTTTCTTGAAAAGCATGCTTAACATAATGAGAAGTGATCTCTAACCTTTCAGAGCAATGCATAATGGCCCCAAAAAGCTTTAAAATGGCACTCTCCTATTTTGTTTCTTTCTCCTGTTTTTAGATCTTGGCATTCTGAGTTAAAATCCAAGTAAACCTTCTGAATTTGAACTTGATACTTGCTTATTTTGCAAGATGAGTTTTGCAAAGATTTAAAGTAGTGAGAACAGACTTCAGCAGATTTTTGAATGCCAGAAGAATTTGCTGTCTGAATTTGGGAGAAATCTGTAATTTTTTTCAACAGGAGAGCTGTTTTCTATTTCAGGAGAAATAATAAAATGCAAACACGGGCAGCAAAATTGTTTGTCAGTGTAGGATGAGGACTGGAACAGACTTTCTGATGTGAGATGGTTGAATCGAATTCTGATTTCTTTTTCAGCTGGGAAAATTGGTTTTTGCAGGAGAGGCCAAAAAGTGGGAGGGTTGTCACTTAGAAGAAAGCTGTAATGTAAAGTATGTTTGGTTTGTGTCTTCTCCTTCAGGCAATCGAACTGCGTGGACTTTCTCTGAAGAGGTTCCAAGATAGGTGGTGAGTACTTCCTGGAGCCTACTGCTTTCAAGTCGTGAGTACTTTCTGGAGCCTGCTCATTTCAAGGCATTCTTTACATCAGTAATAGAAAAAACAAATTAGTCATAGAAAATACAAGAAGTGGGTTTTGTTCTGCATCAGGTGCAGAAGTTTGCGTTTGCTGAGCTTATGGCTGTCAGAGCTAAGTCGTGAGCAGGGGCTTGGTATCAAAATGTTAAGCTTTAACTTTGCACCAAAATGGATTTCCTGAGACTTGATTGGTGAAATAATTGTTGACTTGTTTAAAATATTTGACTTCAGGGAGAATCTGTACAGATTACATTCTACTTTTTATTGAAGATCTACGCTATCAATTGAGCCAAAATGTTTTCAGCGTCTGAGAGCAACCTTAGGGGGTTTTTTACCTTCTGTTCTGACTGACTGTTAATCTAAAGGAATGCAAGTTCTGGAGAGTTAAAGGACATGCATAACTGCTGCATGTGACTGATTTTGTCCTGCCTGCACCCAAGACTACCATGTAGTTTATTTGTTTGCGCTTCATTAAGTCTTTATTTGTAAGTGAAACATTAAGTTGATAAAGAGCTGCAGGAGAATGTGATTGCTCAGGAATGCCAGTCTTGTGGTGTTTCAGCTGGAGAGCCACCTTTTAAGCTGGTGTAAATCTGTGCGATTTCTTTTCCTCTGGTGGAGCTAATCTCTCCTGGTAAGCACCAGCCAAGACTCTGTTCTGTAGCACCCTTTGCTGTTTGTTTTGATTGTTTCTGGAGAAATACATAACCTGTTTCCTCTTTCAATTCTAGATTTCTTTTCAGTAGGATTAACCAAATTATATCATTGTCCATTAATTGCTCAGGAAGTGTATTCTTTAGGTGCATTTCCCTAGTCCACAGGATACAAGCTATTAGAGCTCTTGTGTGTTCAGACTGACTAATGAACTGCAGTTAAATGTCCCAAACCTCTAATGGGCTTCTCCATCTTCTAAATCAATGTGTTTTTCATAGATAAGGTGCTTTTTTGATACATATGGCATCAGCTTGACTTCTTGAAGTGTCCATACAGCTGAAGTGTAGTCATCTGCACTTGTTTCATTTTGGGTCAAAGGAAGACGCTGGGGTTTGGTGTATTGCTCTTTGCTTGTGTCCACCTTAAGTCTGTGTTCCTTTTGGCCGGAAAATGCTCATTTAACTTTTATAAGTGTGTTGTTTAATGCCCCCAATGTACTTGTCACTAATTACATTTTTCATTGATGAAAACATCTCGTACTTAATAAACTGTATTAGCTGTGTTTTCTGTATAAAGAGAGCTAATTTAACCCAGACAGTTCTTCTGACTAAGTCTTATGTCCATAAAACACGAGTATTACAAGGCCAAATCATGAATCCCATGTGCCTTTTGCCAAAAGACTCTTGTGAGTAATAGCTTATAAACCCCTCTTCTCTCTTAGCCCCGCAGCTGTGGTAGGATCTGTATTATAAACCTGCACACTGTTTGTACTGATAATCGCTGTACTGGGACCTGAATCATCGGTTGATCTTTTCTGAGATGTTGGAAAATGAATCAAGCTCTCTTTTCCTCAGGGCAGATGGGAGTATGGGGTTAGTGACTGTAATACATGTGTGTAAAGGCCAGGCAATTTTGAACTGTCAGTTTAAATTGTGCTTTTCTTTTCTTCTTGTTTCAGGTAACACCTGAATAGTGTGTAAGTTAAAAAGTCTGGGACATTAACAAGGTTGTGCTTTCCATACTTAGTGTTCCTTTCTCCTGGGTAGAACCTTTGGGTAGTGCACTCAAAAGCATGAGAGTTCTGTGGTTATTCAGGGAAACCTGGGCTCCAGACACACTTGCGCGGAATTTAGAGGTGTCAGGTGTTTAAACGTCACATCTTTGCTTAATTTAATAGTCTCTGTCTCTCCTTACCTTTTCAAATTCAAGTGTGTCCTTTATTCCAGTTTGGGCATTTGAATGATCCATACCAGTATGAAGGCACATTTCCAGCGTGTAACAGTTTCTGTACAGAGCTTTGTGGTGATCTGGCTTACATACAGTAAAGAATAGGCTTGAAGGCAGACCAGTGCTGAGCCAATTTTCCAAATTGTTATGTGCAGCCAGTGACACATGGGTGGCAAAGTATAGCATCGCGAAAACAAAATATATGTGAGAGTGCCTGAAAGTAGCTTGAAATTCACCTCGGGTGAGCACATCTGGAGGTGAGGGTGCTGGCTGGGAAAGAGGGAAACTGGCATTTGGGTGCTCTCCTGACCAGGTACCACAGGCTCTGATGGAGCAAGCTGCCTCCCCCTTGTCTCTGCCTGTCAGCATGTGCTTGGACAGTGAGGCACCAGACACAGGACAGGAGACATGCCCTGATTGGGGCTGTCCTGGGCAGAAGCACCGGGTTGGCCACCATGCAGGGTCTCGCGTGCCCCGTGGGGTTTTGAGGTGCTGCTGGGATGACTGTACTAGGAGGTTGGAGACGTTATGTGGGCATGAGGGCTGTTGCAGTCCTGGGTGTGATGCAGTGGGACCACAGCAGTGGCATTGCTGTAGCTTTTGGGCTGTTTTGGAGGAACATGTGAGTGGCTGTGACCCATGGCCAGGGAGGGCAGAGGATGTGATGTAAAATGGCACTAACAGCAACAGAAACTGCTTGTTGGTTGCACAGACATGAGGCTTCTTGCTTCTCTGGTGCAGAGCTGGCATGCATCAATGCAACATCTGGGACTTGAATTTTGAAGTGGGACTTTTTGCAGTCAAAGATTGACAGATCTGTCCTTCCAAACTGGCTTTGAGAAACATTTTATTTTAAAACTGAAAGCTGAGCTGAAACTTGTTCAGTCTTTGTTTTTGAGGGAAAGTGGCTTCCCTTGAATGGGAAGTCACATGGAGTTGGGCTTCTGGAGATACCTCAGGACCACCTGTGTCTTGGCATGGAAACCAGGGAATGCTCTTGCCTTTGGTGCTGAGGTGTTTTCGGAAGTAATTCTAAGCATAGAGTGGGGTTGTGGGCACCTCCCTGCAGCTTGACTCTTGGACCTTTTCCATTACTAGGACATCCTTCCTCACTGGGATGTCCTCATCCCTGAATACTGGTACTTCTTGGCATGACTGCTCCTCTCCTGTCCCTGCCAGCATCTCCCTATCTTCCCCACTGCCCACCTGTGTCCTCACATACAGGATCTCATGGGATCACCCTCCCTGTGAGCATCTGGACTCTGTGAGGAGAAAAAACCAGCAGCAGAGCTGGACTGCCAAGGCAGAGAAGGAGGGATGGAAGCAGGCAAGACAAGGGGGAATTTGAGGTTGTCTTCCCCTTTCTGTGGGCATCCTCTGTGCTAGAGCCTTAGAAAATTCCCTGTTTTAAGGATTCAAATCCTGTTGGGAAATGGAGACCATTCAGTGCTACCTTTTCCTGTTACCTTTCTCCTCAGTCTGCTAAACCCCGCTAGAGGAAGCTGTGAGGACCAGGTGTCTGTCACACATAAAACCATACCCCAGTAGGGGGAAAAAGTGCAATTAATTGGAAAATGTGTCTTAAAAAAGAACAACTGGGGAGCACAATAGCAAATGGAATATCTTGTGTGAGTGGCTTATGTAATGAAGTAATTGGGAAGAGTTTATTATGGTTTGATGTGTCACTAGTTGAAGCTTGCTTTTTTCCTCCTTACCACCTTTAAAAATTACTATTTTGAGCCTGTCTTCTACATTGGCGTTATAAATAGGTTTTATTAGTATTTGCACTGTTGAGGCTTTCCTATGTTGTATTAAGTGTTTGCTTTCCATATATATGCTGTTTGCTCATACAAGGATATTAAAGAGAAAAACAACCTCAGAATGAACATGTAACAATGCTGTTCATCCGTGCTTGTTTTTATGAATTAATCTTCTGCCTGGGTGCACACAGGCTTCAAGATTGCCCACTTTTCAAAAACTTAAAATTCAGACTCTGTCGTTAATTCTTTACTTTTATTAGAGAAGATTTAAAAGCAGGCTCTGCTTTTAAACATGCATGTTATTAGCCAAGATTTCCAAGTTGGAAGACAGAGAGGTGACAGGTTTGGATTATTCTGTAATAGTTCTCTTTTCCCCTTTGTGTACTATGCCACTTCCAAGCTGCCTACATTTTGTATAGATGTTGCTGTATGGCATGAGAAAGGAGTGTCTCCTACTGCAAGCATCTCGTGTTGATTCACTGCTATACAACTGTTCATCCTCTAATAGTGTGGGATTACAAAGCATTATCATGCTCAGATTGACTCAGGTAGTGCTATTTTTATTTAAGCTGTATTAAGGTATCATTGTGAATCTTTGGTCTTGCAGCATGGGAGTAATACGATTTACTATTTTTACAAAAAATCAACATGGCTGTGCAAAATCCTATCCATGGAAGAGCTGCAAAGTTTAGTCATGAGCTCAACACTTTTTTGGTTTTCTTTTCCCCTACAGTGAGTCATTACACATTCATGTGACCTCTGTCATGTTGGCCAGGCTTGGAATAAGATAAGAGGGTGCCTTGGCTTATGGTCAGGGACTTGGTACCTTCTGGGAGAAGCTCTGGTGTACGCAGGGGCTTTGGTGTAAGAGGGTAGCAGGTTTGAGGATGCTCAGTGGAGTTACCTGGGCAGCCACCAAGGAAGTGCAATGGGTTTCATCTGAGCCCTTGTGATGTTGTCTAAGTCAAGCAAATGAGGTCTCTCGTGGACATCAAACCAGCATTCTTGTCCCTCCACTTTGCTGGCTCTTATATCAGGCCATACTTCTCCTTATTAAACAAACTGCAGTAATTTGAAGTGGATCCTTTTCTCATTCCTTTCCTCCCTACCACCCTGCAGCAGCTTGATGCCCTGATGAAGCAAAAACAGATACACAGCCTGGGGCTGAGGTTGGCTGAGGGATGCAGTCAGAGATACCTATGTCTGCCTGGATCCTGTGGGTTGGACAGACTGGCAGCCCTTGCAGTTCCAGAAGAGGAGGGAAAAGAAGCATGGTCTTTCTTGGAAAGAGCATGCAATGGGAAACGAGGTGTGATATTTTTTTTAACTCAATTGGGATAAATATGAAGTTGATCAAAATTCGTTTCCTAACTCAGAGGAGTTACCAGTAAAAGCCACCATGGTTTGGTTTTAGCTGGGATGCAAAAATGGCATCATAATATTGCTTTGGTGCTTTAGGAATTGCATAGAAGAGTTATAGAGGGCCAGGGACTATTTCTCATAAGCAGCTTGGATGCAGACCTCTTTCTGGGGAGTGCAGTAGGAAGGATGTCACCCATCCTTAAACTTTCCACCTCTAGGGTTGGCTGGGATGGGAGGCATTTCAAGAGCAGAGGGTGCAGTCCTGTCCCTTTGGGGGAGTTGGGCACCTTTTCAGCCTTCATTGGCATTTGAAAGGGGAGGTGGTGGTTGACAGGAGAAGAGGTGATGGAGCAGCTCAATGTGACCATCCTCCTGGGCTCTGCATCCCAGGGCAGCCTGGATGGTGAGCAGCTTAATTACTCTGATTGGCTTGTGGCACCCAAAGGCACCAGAATGCTGGTGGGAATGAGCAGCCACAGCTGTCACAAGTGTGGTCTCCAGTTGTACAAGTATGAGCACATATAGAGACACATGGGACTGCAGCCCACTAAAAAAATGTGAATGAGCATTTCCATCCCCTTCCACCCTTCATTTGAAAAGAAGTAGGCATGTAAAAAATGCAAATCTTTACAGCTTACTCCTTAATTACCAGGAGGTCAGAATAAATTTGAATAACTTCCTTCACTTCTGCCTTATGGAGGAAAGCAGCCGGTGATAGAGGCTGGGTGCTCCACAGTTCAGTGTGGGCAGCACAGTGGGTCCATTGAAGGGGTGAGAAGATGCTGTAGGTTTGCCAGTGAAGCACCACAGCTGGCGTCTGGCAAGGGCTTTCAGTCCTGTACCCTCCTGGCCATGAGATGTTGAGTTAGTTGGTGAAGTCTGATCTCCATCACACCATTTAGGGTAGAGAAAAAAACCTGAAAATTAAACATAATAAAATACGTGGATGATTTTGATGTGAGGCACACTGGACTTGAGAGTAGTTGGGCTTGAAAGCAGGGGAAAATATTCTAGTTGTTAATTTGAAGGGTTAATGAACTGAAGGCTGAAAACCCCATCCTGTTGATAGGCTTGACCTATCTAATGTGTTTGTTTTTTTAAAAAAGAACTTCTTTTTGTGCTTAACATATTTCAGCTGTACATAATTGTTTCAGTAGCAAAGTTAACCATGTAACTGGCTAACCACTTGCAGACTGACAGGTCCAAGTGTTTTGCTACAGCTTTGTTGATGCATTCCTGCTGTGACCAGAGGCTAGGGCTCCATCGCTATAGTGATTTTATTTGGACAGCTTGATTTGGGACTTTTTGGGATATTGGAATGTCCCCCCTGACACCACCAAGTGTTGCATCTACATCTGCTGTCACATGCAGTTGTCCCTCTCCTCCGGCGCAGCATTCTGGTGAAGTTACAGAGGAGCATCAGTGGGGTTGGTGGGATGGAAGCTGGTTTTTGTGTGAGCAAAGAGAGTCTGAGCTAAGCCAAGCAGTTTTGTTTCCATCTACCTAAATTTAGTATTTATAAATATTGCCCTTGGGTTAGCAGAAAATCTTGTCTCTTAGCAATTAAAGTCCTGATTGCTCCCTTCCAGAGAGCTGCCCTGCAGCGCAGAGGGAAGATGATGTGATGGTCAGACCCTTGTTTAGATTTTTCTGTTATCTAGGATGAAGCATCAGGATCTGCAGTTGGACTAGACGGTCATTGTAGGTCCCTTCCAACTGAACTGTTCTATTTACGTGTAGATAGGATTGGAGAGATGGAAGAGGAATGGACTGAAGATCACAGCTTGTATCTCTGTTCCTGCTCTGGTGGTGGAGGAGGAGTGGGAGAGATTTTCTTTGCTAGGTGCTTGCTGGCTGTCTTGCACCCTAAAGCCTGACAATTAATTATCTCAGTTTTGATTTGTCAGCAAATGGAGTGTGGTCATAAAATGTAGTGAATCTGCTACAGTAAAAATGAAGTGAGTTCAACTACAGAATTTTTCATTCCCTCTCAAAAATGATTTGGTCTTCATTGAATCTAAAGGGACATATAATTTCCAGGAATAAAAAAATAATTGGGAGAAAATGTTAATTTTTGTAATTTGGAGAGGAAATGTCGTTTCAGGGACTTACCATGAAAATATCATTTATATTGGAATTACTAAGGCAGTTTGGTTTTAAGTATTTTTCTAGGTTAAAATACCTAATCTCTCTGAATTATGATGAAATATTATAACACTGGAGTACAATAGATATGTTAATGTAAGAGTATGAAAATAGAAACTTCAGGATTCAAAACCTTGGGCAGATTGATTTCAGAATATACTAGGAGAACCTTCCCTGAGTTTGCATGTGCTTTCTAAATGTGAATCTGAAGAAAAGAGCTTTTTTGTTTTGCTTGGATTTTGGTTTTGGTTGGGTTTTTTGGTTTAACTTTGATCAAATAGATTTCCCAGACTCTACTTTTTATAAAGAGTCAGGTGAGATAATTGAATGGTCCTTATTCACCCCTATAAAGGTAGTGGGAGATTAATTTATCTGCAAAATGGCAACTGAATGGAGGATTGATAGAGGATCGCAGGCTCAAAGGACATGTCGGAGCAGGAAGGTACTAAATTCTGGATTTCGTAGAGTACCTGGGAATTGACTTCAAGTTGCCCTCTTGAATCAGTGTGCTTTTAAAGTTCACAGGCTGAGTCTCTAAGGAAGGGTTTGGTTTTGCAGGCTGTGTGGATCTTTGGTTGTTTCCAGACCTCTACCAGCTCTGTGGGTTGTGTTTCCCTCCAGCCGAAGGCTTTCTCAGAACCCTGGATTGAAGGAGAGTGGGCTTTACCATTCTTTTTGTCGCTCCCAAGTGCTTCCCGTGGTGGCAAGGGAGTTATTTTATTTCTAGCTAAAAAAAATGTAAAAGTTTGGGGTTTTTTATTTCTCATTGCATCTCAAGCATCCTTCTCCCTCCAGCCTCCTGTGTGCTGTGAGATGCCTTGGTTAGGGGTGACAATGGCTCTACCTGGAGTCCCAAAGCATCCCAGGGATACAGAGCAGCATCTGCCTCCCTGACAGCACCCGCACAGAATCCAGGGTTTGTTATGCCTAATTGCAAGTCAAAACCTGCAAGAAGTGGTTTAATAACGGGAATGTCAGCAGACCCATGAGTACAATGATGCTGCTGGATGCTCTCATAAATCTAAGTTTTAGGGATAACAGTTTTGATGAAGGGCATTGGGAGAATGCGAAACTGCAGTCATTAAACTAAAATGGTCTTTTAAACTAATAGCAGCTGCCTAAACAGTTTTGCAGTGGAACAGATTCCCTTAGGCTACCATTCTTCAAATACTACAGGTCCTATTGACTTTAGAAAAACAGGAAAATACTTTGTTTTGGTGCTATAGCACTGCTTTTACATTCATCCCAGAGGTCAGGCTGCTAAGTGTTTGCTGGATTTTAAGCTGGAGGTGTTAGAAAATAATGAATGCCAATGTTTCCAGATAATTAATTCACTGTTATTTCCACTGAATTAAGCCACCTGCAATACCAAGGATTCACACCTGTTTCTATGTGATTTCCAAGTGACTATAGGAGCACTTTCCTCTGTCTAAACTCGTCTGTGTTTAGCCCAGTAGGTAGTTCTGCAAGAGGTCTCTGTTATACAGAATTCTATCAAAATATCTCCATCAAAACTGTTCCAGCTCCTCATGGTTTAAAATGATACACGGTAAAGCAGCATGTTGCCTTGTCTTGTTTCAAGCTATCATTCCCAGCCTAAAGCTGGAGGTGTGAAGATGTACGTATTGTCTTTTCTGTCATGCCAGAGAGATTTTGATGGAAAAAGTCTACCCAAGATCTGAACTGCGTTGGCCAGTTTCCTTGAAGAAGCATCTCAAGAGGGTTTGATGGTCACAGAAGACCCAACTCATTCTCAGCTGCCCACTTTCACATCTTTTTTAACTTTTAATTTTCCTCTTCCCAGGCTTGGTTTCTTCCTGAAAAGAGCATGTTTTGTTTCTGTCTCCTTGTCCCACTCATTCTTCAGTTGGATCAGAACTGGTTTACTTTTATTTATTTATTTTCCTCCTTTTATTACAAGGAATAGAGGGGAGGACAAGAATAATCCAGGCTGTGAAAGGATACTGAACAGCAGATCTTGGTTGGTTTGTATCATCTCTCTTTATACCATACACAGCTCAGAGCCCGCGTCTCTCCCTGCAGGCTTAGTTTTGGCCTGGAGCTGACCTTACTTGCTGAGTAACTCCAGACTGATTTTTAATTTTTTAATTTCTTTTTAAAGGAAATAGAGCCACTTGAAATGTATGTGAAATCTCTTGAGAGCAGCTGTATTTCATTTTCCAGCCCTCAGTGTCATGAGGTGACAGTTTGAAGTCAGATATTTTCATGCTCCCTAGTTTTTCTAGGAGCCCTGCAGGACTGAGCAGGTTTGGAAGGATGGGCTGAAGGTCTGGAGGCCTCTGTCTGTGTTGAATGCAGTTTTCAGAACCCAGTGAGCACTCTTCAGAATGTCACATGCAGCCCCAGCTCTCTGCAGGTTTTGGCTGTTCCGTGAGATAACATACTCCTTCTTTCCACCACTTTTTTTCTCCTTTGCTTCTGTAGCCTGTCCTAACCATAAACATGTTTTCTGTGGGCAGTTCTTTGTGGAAGAGGAGAGCTGTCTAACTGTGCTGACTTAGCCATGTTTTCTTCTTCCTAGGGAGTATGCTTGAGTCAGGAGAGGAGAGTGGAAGAAGAAAGGTTAAATTAACTATAATGTGAACGTTTGAACAGATGGACGACCTCTGTAACACCAAGAACTGTTTAATTTTAGAAATTTGCAGGCTGTTTTAAGTTTGTCATGTTCTTTACAACCATCTGAGCGTAGATGCATGACACGATTTATTAGCTTAGCGCAGTGCTTTCTTGCTTAATTTCCCTGCTGTTCAAAATACTGAGCTTTAGGTAGAATGAGCAGGATCCTAGCAAATGAGGGAGAGGTCAGCTTCCTTTGTGCCGGCTTTCTTTCTTTAAAGCCCTGGAAGCTGAGGGAGGAAGGATGCTCCTGGTTACGCTGGAAGGAGCTCGGCTCCTCTGCTTTGCTTGCTCTCCCAGCAGCACTCAGCCCTGGCACAGATGATGACCATGGAATAGTTAATTGTGGGCAGGGCGGAGACAGATGATCATCTTGCCCCAAATCACTTAACCATCTTAAGGGTCTACCCTTGCCTGCCTGAACTAGCCAACTAATCTTTCAGTGAGCTGCGCAAGGGAATGCAGAGCTATATATGACACAAAGTGAGAGATGATACAGAACAATGAAATTCCCATATCCCACCTCTCCCTAAAAAACTGTGTACTGTATGCCAGCTTAACAGGGGAAGAACATCATTCTTTGGAGCAGATTGTTTTAGGCCATGGTGGGTTCTCCATTTCCTTAGAGGCTTTTGGGTCAGGGCTGCATATCTTTTGAGGCCACGTGGGTGGCGTTTGGATACAGAAATTCTAGGATAAATTATTTGAATTGAGGTATCTGACTAGCTCAGTGGTTCTTAGTGCTTTTTGTGAGATCACAGCAAATTCCCTGGGGCTACGCTTCAGACACTTGTGTGGTGATTTGGAAGCACAATATCTGTGTGATGGCCGTGCATGAAGTCTTCAGTACTGTCCTGGAGATCTGCTGGGATGAGTGAAGCCAAAGGCCCTATCTGAGATTCATTGAGTCAAGGGTGGAAGAACAACTATGAATTGCTTGGAAGTTGTCTTTATAAGGAGCATTAACATTAAAAAAAAAAAAACACAAGCCTATATTAGCACAGCATGTATTTCTTTTTCAGAGGTTTGGCTTATCGCTGTGGTTGGGTTTTCTTAATTATTGCTAATGCTTTTGCAGGCTGTGCAGTTGGAGCTGGAATGTGGCTGGCCCAGAGTCAGGGTGCAGAGGCTTTTATCAGGGCCACTTGGAGACAGGCCATCTGCAAGATGTATTTATTTTTTTTCTTATTTGCCTTCTCTAAATAAAAATGTGATGCTGTGAGAATGTCCGTTCCATCCTATTGCTTCACTCCACTAAAGTTGCCATTTTCTGACAAACTGTTTTAGAAAGTTATATTTGGCAAATGGTTGTTTACTTAACTCCTCTCCTGTCATTGCTGCTTGTCCATGAAACCTAAATTTGTTTGCGCGCAAGCTCAGCTGTAGTTCATTTCAGAGCATTCTTTAAACCGTGGTTGCTTTCTTGTTTCCCTTTTTTGGCTGCTTTAATCTCACAGTGGAGGAACTGCAGGTACTTCATATCTGACGAAATCCAGTACCTGCAGAGCCTGGGGCTGTTAGAAGCTTCAGCAGCCATGTGATTGTGTTTCCTTGATTATCCCAAGCGTTGGAGCTTTCTGCACTCCTGGTATCCTGCAACTATAGCATGGAGTGTGTAAGGAGGATTAGTTTTGCAGGGGTGAGTTTCTTCTGTCAGCAGAAACCCATGTGAAGCCCTACAAAGCAGCAACTACCCATGCTACTTTGCTAGGTGCTGCTGGCTCGGGTCCTCAGCCAACAAAAGAGGCTTCTCCATGATTGCCTTCAGCAAGATTGGCATGGCTTGTCAGGAGGACTTGGGAGTAGTAGCTTTCTTTTTTTAAGAAAAGTGATTTTTCCCTGAGCTCACCTCCAAAGTGAGCTTACCTGCTTTGGGGCACTGGGATTTGCTTTGGAAATAAAATACTCCTTGCTCATCGAGCTCTGTGCAAAACTCAGATGTTCAAATCACTGGGGGAAAAGGGAAAGTCACTTGGTGACATGGGTTGTTGCAAGGGTTTTCTTATTAAGGCTGTCCCTGTCAAAGTGAGCTTAAGCAAGGCGTAACATGCTTTGCCCACTGTTACTGTGGTATCACCCAGGTTTGGCCACCCTAGCCTAGCAATGGGTGTTTCTGGAGAAAAGTAAAGCATAGGGATGATAGTTATGAAGAGAAAGGCAGTTACAGAGGCAAAAGAGGAAACAGTTGTTTATAAAAATTGATACTCATTGCTCTCAGATTCACCTTCCTTGCCTTAAGGTTTTCTCATTAGAAGCAGCTTCTGTAAATACCATCTCTTTCTTTTCCCTTTGACAGATCTCACATTACTGGGCTGGAATTTTTGTCTGGGTAATCAATAAACTTTGATCTACATGATGGGTTTTTTTCTTGGAAATTGGATCTGTCTATAGTGGAGATAACATGTCTGATACAAATGTAAAGTGAAGGAGAGTTAGATTTGTTTTGTCTCATTAATATTTATAAGTATATAAATGATGGATGTTAGGAGGGGCATCCCTTTTTCCTGTTGTACCTAGCAACAGGGTAAGGGGTAATGGGATGAAGCTGGAACACAAAAAGTTCCATTTAAACATAAGAAAAAACTATTTCACTGTTCAGGTGAGGGAGCCCTGGCACAGGCTGCCCAGGGAGGATGTGGAGTCTCCTTCCTTGGAGGTCTTAAAGACCCACTTGGACATGTTCCTGTGTGACCTGATCTAGATTGACCTGCTTCTGCAGGAGGGTTGGACTAGATGATCTCTAAAGGTCCCTTCCAACCTCTACCATGCTATGATTCTGTGACTTACTGTATGCTCTTACAATTTTGCAATATGAATGTCTTCCAAAACAATTATGGTTACTGCTAAGTGGACGCTAAATGATTAATCTGTTAGCACACAGCCAGCTCAGTAGTGTCTTTGAAACAATTTTTGAGCCTCTTCCCCACTGTTCTTTCCCTGCAAGGCTGGCTTAAAGATAAGACACCAACAATAAAATAAATTTTGATTTGTAGCCTGGTTCTCTTTCAGTCTACACCTTTGATTCAGTGTTGTGTTCTGTCTTGCACTGAAGAGCATAAAAGTGAAAGGGGTTTAAATTCTGCTCTGAGCCAGAAGAACATTTAATCTTGTATTTAATTTGAGGCATATACTTGAATTATCATGAGGTTGGCTGGATTTATTTGTGCATGCTTAATCTAGGTAAATAACAATGCTTGAGAGCTTTTGTTGATGGGAGGTAGCAAGTGCTCTTCTTTGTGAGTTGTTGGCATCATGTGCAGAGTATGTGAAAACACTCATCAATCAATTTACTATCTGGAGTGGTCCCTGTATGGAGAATACCTGCTTACATCCTGGTGTTTTTTCTCAGAAGGCTGTTCTTCTGGGCTATGTGATGCAGAGGGAGAACTTGCCAGCGCGTACTTTAGGAACAGTCTGATTTGCAGCTCAATTTAGAAAGATGACTAAACACTTTAAAATTCAATGATTTGTGCGAGAAAAGGCAAGCCTGCAAAAAAATACTTCAGTTTGGTTCCTCATCCATTCTGTAAACTTGTACATTTTTAACATTTTTACAGCTGCAAGTCGTAAAGCTACATACCACATCGCATGGAGACAACTGACTCAGAAAGTCCTCTGGTGTCTCTTGGTGCTGTGGACTTGCCTATGTGCTAGTGCTGGTTGTAATTGTCTTTCTGTTTGAGGAGATGTCCTCAAGTCTGGCTTTTGGTTAGAGATTAAGCTGTTTCTCATTACTTTGAATAGCAAGGATACATTTGGCTGTACTTCCAGTTGAGCCGCCTTGGAGGAGGTGGTGAGGAGCAGTGGAGCTGGACGTAAGTCATGGAGATACTCATATTGCTCCGTACCCTTTTCTTAAGTTGTTCTGCTTAATAATGTAATAAAAAAATAACTCTGGACAGTAATAAGTTTTCTTCTCTGGATTATGTGATGGCAGTTCTGTTGTTGCAGAGGTTTTAACTCTCAATGAACTTCACCTACAAAGCCAGTTACTGCATGTATGGTTGAATACTGGCTTGATGGAGCTACCAGATATTTTCTCTGCACTTGGAAATATTTTTCTTATCCTGTAAAGGCAACCCTGTGCTCTGATAGCAACACTTTTGTTGAAGAACAAAAAGGCTTAAAAACTGTCTCATACTGTACACTTCTTTAATCCCAGTTTTCTCAGTTAACTTAATCACCTTTTCTTAATTCTACATGGTGGAAGAAACAGCCATGACTGCTTATAAATGATACAGTTCGATTTTTGTGCAGGATGCTGAAGTTTGGGAATGAGCTCCAGGCAGACATCTGTGCTATGTTAACATTTTTCAGAGCAAAGCATGGTTTTAGTCTAAATGTATTTGTTACCAAAGACAGGCTGCTCCCACCCAGCAAAAGATGTGATTGTTTGGGTGGTATAGCTTTGGTGCCTGTTCCAAAATGACTCAGATGACCAGTGCTTAAAAATAAGCACTTTCTCCTCCTCCAAACTCCTGGATGTGGATGTCTGTGCTGCAACGCCTGCTGAAGGAGATCAGAGAGGAGTGATGGTGTGCTGAGAGTCAGAAGAGGGATGTGAACACGGTGAAGGAGAGGACTAAGCACGGTCTTGCCTGTCAGTGCTCTGGGATGAGGCTGCAAGCAGCAATTAATCCCATTAAATCTTGGTTTTAAGATATATTTCTCCATGCATAGTGAGACTCTCATCCTGATGTTTAGATTTCTCTATGAGCTGATGGTGGTCAGCATGTTTTGAAATAACCAGTTTTATGAAGCTGTATTGATTGCCAATTCCAATCTCGTGCTGTTGCAGAGAGCGGGAGTAGACTCCCACCTCAACCAACCAACCAGGTCCTCTCTTGGATGCTTGTCCCACTTTGAAGCTGTTTGCCTCTGATTAGAAACTGCCCCACTTTCAGTTTTAACTTACAGGCTGTTTTAATAGTTCAGAGTTGGGTTTTTTTGGCACTACATGTTTATTTTCTTCCATTCACCATCCTGATGTGGTTACAGCAAAAGCTCCTCTCCCTTCTTGTGCATTTGTTTTAAGCCCCATCAACCAAGTGCTGCTAGTCTGCCACTTTCCTTAGCCTTTTTTTAATTTGTATCACTGAAGAACATTTTGATCTTTGCTCTTTGTTTTTATTTGCATGATGTAATTCAGCTTGACTTTGGCAAATTTCTCTTTACCCCTTTGCTTCTTGACCTCCGTGACCAAACTCTGTCTGCTGAGCAGCCCTTTCTTTCGATTCTTTGCACACACTCTGCTTAGTCCTAGAATCCCTTTTTTGGTGGTTGTTTCTGCAGTTACATTGGTAGTAATTCCCTAGATATCTCTCCTCCTTTGCCTGAGGTTATAAGTGCTGACACCTTTTCTTAACTTTTATTTTCCCATCTTTGCCATAAGAAAATGATAAGCTTCTTAAAAGCGTGTCCTTGATCACTTCCACACTGACTTCCTTTTCCCCAGAGCTTACGGGAAATGGAAAATATCAATTTCTGGTTTTCACTTCAGAGTGTTGTTCTACCTAACCCACCTCGTTGTGATTACAGTCGCCTCCAGAGTTACTTTCTGTGAGCACTTAGAGCTACTTACAGTGTCTAAATTAGTATTGCCCAGTTCTAGTTCAGCAGCTGGAGGATTACAGCTGCTGTCTGCGGCTTCCAGGACTATCTGTGGTCAGCTCTTAATGTTAATAGCAGGTTCTTCAGTTGCATATTTTGGGAAGTTCTAGTCCCTCCATAAGATAAACCCTGTTAGTTCTTCTTACTGTGGACCTTGCAATCTACACTGCACTCCCATGCAAACTTGTAGGGTATCGGACAGCCCACACTGCTGTCCTTCCTTCTCCTAAGCAGTGTGGACCTCATGGCAGCCGTAGGCCAGCCATGACTGCCATTTTCCTGAGTTTCTCCTCCTTCCGCTTCCTCTCTTTTTCTATTGCATTGCCCTGGCTCCCAGTATCAGTGTGTTAATGCTTGATCTTGTTTCTTACTCATGATCTGTGAATTTCTGCCTCATTATCAGCCATCCTATCTGTCACTATTTATGTCAGTATGCTCTTTGTTCTCCCAAGTTTGCATGATACTAGGTGCTTTTTTGTCCACATCTACTAATCCCCCTGTCTGTTTATTAAAACCAGGTGTGAGAATGAACTGATTTTCCTGACTATGCTCTCTAGGTTGTTTGGTTTTTTTTTCTTTAATCTAAATCTCTCAGCTGTGCCTGCTGTGATCACAGAAGGCCATCTCTCATCCACAGAGAAATGTCCTTTTTCCATGAATGCCTTCTGGTGGTGGAACACCCTAAAACTTCCCTTGCAGGGTCAGTTCTTGCACCATATGGATGACATTAACTCGTAATGGCTTTTCCTTCCTTTTGTACCACCAAAATAAAGTCCCTGGGGATGATGCTCAGAGGCTAAACCTGGTGTCTCCAGGCTGTCTCTATAGCCTAGAGGGAGACAGGCACCACTGGGGAGCGTCTAAAGCAGGCTCTTGCTCCAAATTAGCTTCTCCCACTGGTAGAGGGACTATCCTCTTCTGGGCTAAATTTAGTCCTGAGCCTTGTTCATGTTTGTGGTTGAGTTTTCCATCTGCACACTGAGAGCAAGAGCATTTCATCTCTTACTGGAAGGCCAAAGATAAACCTCTCAGGGAACAATACTCTCAATAATAAGGACCAAATAAAGTAGTGTAAGTAAACAGAGTGCTGAGGAAAGTATGGTGGAGCAGTCAAGGGTACAGGATGGAAAAGGAGATGGAGAAGTGGAGTATGATGGAGAAGAGTCAGGCCTCCAACGTGTGAACTGTGATCTGGCAATGAGAAACAGCTGAAAGACTTTCATGGTGCAAAGACATCTTGCAGCATCTCTCCAAACAGGAAGAATTAGTCCATATTGCTGTGTCTTCAGAGAGCTATTGTTTTATTTCCCATTTAGAGAGTAGACACAAAATCAGATTTCCACTCTGAGTTGTCTTATATTTTTAGCCTGTGATTGGATTGCAAATGCAGACTGGATATTTACATTTCTGGAAACAGGCTCTGGTACTTGCTTCTTAACCAGGATCCAAGCTAATTTGCTGAGCTTCCAGATGGGATTCATTCGTTTCTCTATTACAAATTTGCAGGAACGCTTAATTTAATCTAGATTTTCTAGCACGGTAGTTTGCCTATTCTAACATTCAAGCATTTTCCTTACCTTGTCTACTGTTTGGTTTGTTTGCTTCCCCTTGAGCTGAATTGCCCACTTGGGCAGCATAAAGAAAATGAGTTTTGCCAGAAGGAGCCACCTGTCCAGCATCCATCCTGCATGGAAGTTCTTGGGAAACAGATTGTCCTTCCATCTCCTACAGAAGGTTTCCTAAGAGGGGACTAAGTGCAAGGCATAGCTTGTAGAGCCTCCTAGCCCTATTTTACTTGGTTTGCTGAGGCTTATTACATTTTATTAGCTTCTTTGTTTTAAAGTGTTTAATGATCACCTTGTTGTGGTCTAGTACATGTGCTAAATAAAGATATTGCTAAAGTACTGTCTCTTTCTCTGTTGTGGGTAAATGAAGATATTTGCAGGAGGAGGCTCATAGTTTTCCTTAACATTCAGCCTCCAGTGCACTGAGTGACTTGTGATTGTATTATAGCCATTTCTTTAATGAAATTTTAAGCTACATGTCTCTTTACAATCACTTCTGCCTGGAGTTCATAGGTAGCCATGCAAACACTATGTATATCATTGCTATGGCTTGCAGTATATACTGGAGAGGCAGATGGGGTGCAGACAGGTAAAGTTAGTTCATGAGTCAACCCTTTTCTTCATTACTGCATTTTCCATAGCAGTTAAGGCTGTAGAAGGAAAAAATGGTATATCACGTTTTAGCTACTTTAATTTCAGAATGAGTGCACTGAACCAGCTTGAGGTCAACTTTATTACTACTTCTTCTTGTGTTCTGAATTCCCAATGTGACCAATAGACAAACCTCATCCTAGAAAAACACAAAAATGCCTCATGGAAAGACTGCATGCCTAGGCCCTTGAGACACAGCATGCCCAGAGCAACTGGCACACTTGAGACCTCACCCTGAGCAAGTTGGGTCAGCAATGACCTGCAATACTTGGCACATGGAATAGCATTTAAAATTGTCCTGCGTGGTTCCTGTGTTGCTCATGGTCAGGCAGCAGTTAGAGGTAGCTGGGACTGATAGGGAACATGTGATACAAAAGTGTCCTACTTCATTCCTTGCTCAGGATTGGTGCCCTTGAGGCAATGATGATGGAGATTATGCGTTAAGGTACCAGAAGGTGTCTTTTTGTTCTGTATCTGTGCAACATAAAGTCTTGCTGCTTCCTGGTCTGTGGCTCAGGTCCCAAGGTGCCAGGATGACGCCTCCACCCAGATGATGCTCAACCCTTTCAACAGTAGGGAGAAGTGGGGTAGCTGGCTGTGCAGTCAGGAGACCATGGCTGCTCAGTTCTAGTATGAATAGTCCTTGGTACATTTTGGAGATGAAAAGTGTCAATGTTGGTTTTCCCCGAAGCAGATGAGTGGACAAGACTTGGAATGGTTTGTCAGGCTGCGGTGGTTTAGCCCTAGTTGAGTGCGAGATGCCCACCAAGTTGTTCTATCACTCCCTCTCCTAAACTGGACAGGGGAGAGAGAAATGTAATGAGAGGTTCATGAGTTCAGGACAGAGAAATCACTCAGCAATTAGCATCACCAGAAAAACAGAGTCAACTTGGGGAGAAATGATTTGATTTATTAATAAACAATCACAACAGAACAGGCAAATGAGAAATAAAACTGGATCTTAAAATACCTCCCCCTACTTCTCCTTCTTTCCACGGCTCTTCTTCCTTCCCCCCTCAGGAGTGCAGGGGAACAGGGAATGGAAGTTATAGTCAGTTCATTACAGATGGAGAGGAGGGCCTCAGGGAGAGGCCTCCTCACATTTCCCACTGCTACACTGTGGGGTCCCTCCCATGGAAGACAGTCCTCTGTGAACTTCTCCAGTGTGGGTCCTTCCCAGGGGGGCAGCTTCTCGCATCCTGCCTCAACGTGGGTCATCCACCAGGAGAACAGTCCTTCAGGTACCGACTGCTCTGGCCTGGGCTCCTCTTTCCCCACAGGCTCCCAGGTCCTGCTAGGAACTTGCTCCAGGGTGAGCTTCCCATGGAGTCACAGCCTCCTTCAGGCATCCACCAGCTCCAGTGTGGGGTCCTCCATGGACTGCAGGGTCGCAGCTGCCTCACCCTGGGCTGCACCACAGGTCACAAGAGAATCTCTCTTCCAGTGCCTGAGCACCTCCTCCCTGTCCTTCTCCACTGACCTTGGTGTCTGCAGAGATGTTTTCACATTCTCACTCCCTACAGCTGCTGCAGTTTAGCAACTGCACAGCAACTTCTTCCCCTTCTCAAATACATTAATCACAGAGGCATTACCTCAGTCACTAATTAGCCAGGCCTTGCTCAGATGCACATCCATCTTAGAATTGACAGTCAATGGCCCTATTAGCTACAGGGGAAGCTTCTGGCAAATCTTTGTTTAAAGAAACGATTCCTATAGCCCCCCACTACCAAAGCCTGGCACACAAAACCACAGATGATGGAAGCACTGAGAGCTTGCTTCTGGAAGGTGGATGATGGAGCGTGAGGCAGGGCTGAGTGAAGTGATACTGCAGTTGTGTGCAAGATGGCAGGCACGATCGTGGCACTGCAGCCCAGCCTCAGGACCAAGGGCAGGGAGTACAATCTTGCATGTGCTTGAAGACTCAAGGCACAACCCAGACCTGATTCGCAACACCGTTGACAGGCTTTGAAATACCACAAAGGCAACAGTGGTGTGGTAGAAATTATACAGCAAAAGATTATTTGGTTAACAGTACCATGATCAGCATCTCAATCTAGCAGGCAAGGTAGGATTTCTTTAGAATGAAGAAATATATGAGACATTTAAATTCTTATCTTGCACATTTATTTGAATACAATACTGACTCAGGGGGGAAACTGGTTTAGTTCACTTACAGGTGAGACGACGTGATAAACTTAACTAGCAAAATCTAATGTTTTGCATTATTTGACATTATATAAATAGTAGTATAATATATATTTTACTAAAGCATTGCTTTTGTCTTACTTTACCACTGTTAAAAAAGAATAGCACAAAGGAGAAAGGCAGAGCATTTGTGCTAGAAACAGAAGCTTCTGAAATGTGGCTGTGAGATAAGCTTGTTACATCAAAGCAATCAGCCTGGAGGTTTTCTCCCTGTCATGCCATGGATGCAAACTCATTATGACCCTTTAGGAGTTTCTCATGGTCTCTTCTTGCCTTAGTGTGATCAGGACACTGAAAACATGGGATTATCCTTGTGCTCCCTGCAGCACCATGCAGTGTGCCTGTGTCGTGAAAATTGCTCAGCAAGGCTGCCCCGTGGCAGCCAGAGCTGGTTCAGGCTACCTCACAAATCCTATTAAGGCAGGAGCGTCAAGGCAATGTGTATAACTTCAGTTTGGAGGGGACTATTAATAGCTGCAGTAAGAGTATTGAGCGCACAGGGCTTTTCTTTCACACCTAATCAGGGACCTTGGCAGATTCGCCTTTACCCACTCAGCAGCTCAGATGCTAGACCTTCGAGAGCACCAGTGTTTTTGCTTGAGGTCTGGTCATTTTCTAAGGACATCTGAGGGCCGTCATAGAGGAGATTGTGGTTCTCTGCCTGACTCTCTGTACATCATGTCCTTGTCTCCTGGCTCACTGGGTTCCATGGTTTGGCTCTTGAGGCGTGCAGTGCTCTGGCGTCACCATGAGCGCTGCGGTGGGGAGAAAGGGGCATGCTCCATGGATGTCAGTGATGTTATTAAACTTCTCAAGCTCTTCTCAGAAATAGTGAGCTTTCTGAAAGGTTTTGGGGTAAAATGCGTAGGATTGGGAGTTTGGAGGGATCAAATGTGGCAGAGCTGCAGGGGCGGAGTAACAAGGAGATGCGCTTGGTCTTTGTGGGAAAAGTGGTTTACATATCCCATCAGCAATGTCAGTTGGTGGGTTTAGGGTCTGGTATGGGGGACAAAAAGGACTCACCTGTAAAATGTTTCCAAGCCTGGGGTAATCCAGGTGTTGACAGTCTGATTTTAGGCTTTGCCATTTGACAAACACTAATGACATGTCAAGGAATTACCACAAATGTAGTTTTGAAATAAGACAGCACTATCAGAGCACAACCAGCAAAGACCAGCGAGCCCACATTCCTTCCTGCAGCCAGCCTGGGCTGGAGTCCCTCCACTGCTGCCAGCCCCCTGCTGCAAAGTGCAATCAAATGTGTTAATGAAGCACACAAGCTTTGTGCATCCTCACTGCACTGCATCGAGCGAGTTGATTATAGGGACTGTTTATTTTTATGAGTTTTTTATATTCTTATTGGGAGCCATTTGTCAGTCTGCACGGAAATCTGATTAGCTGAGAATTGCTAGCTCTCTGGTAGATGTTCACCTATAAAGCGAAGGATGCAGCAATAAACACAGTCCATTAGTCTGTAGGCTTCTCTGGAGGTTGGAAAGGAGGGGTCTTGGCACTTAAATGCCTTTCCCTTGGGAACTTGCCTATGCTAGGTGCAGGGTTTCTGTGCTGGCAGCCTGTTTCAGTCCACTGGTGCTGCTCTCTGCGGCTGGAAATCGGAGAGCGGGGGGCGGGCGGGGGGGGGGGGGGGGGATGGTCTCTGTGCCCGCTCGAGTAGTGCTGCCTTCCTATGAGGGGTCTCATGCAGGAAATGAGCAGAAGGCTGATGTCACTGCAGTTTCAAATCCACCTCATCAGCAAAGTCGTGCAGCAAAGCTTTGAGTGGTGTAAGAGGAAGATGATGCGTCTGCAGAGCAATGAAATAGCAGATTGTAGCTGAACGTAGTGCTTCTGAAATGCTTCCTAGAAGTAAGCACGGTGCTTCTTGCAGAGCATGGTTCATTAGTTAAGTAGGTTTAAATTCAAGTCTCCTTCAGGGTATGGGAGAACAGCATAAGACTTCCCTTTCACACAGCAAATGCACCTCCCTGTCGCTCCACATAAAGTAACTTTCATTTTTTAAGCAAGAGAATACTGAAACTTAGCACGAGGCACCTGGGTGCGTTGCCAGGGGGTGTTGAATGGACACTGTACACAATCGGATAAGGCATGGACAAGGCGACTAAGATACCTGCAGCCTTGCAGAGATGTTTTTGTGAGATATCTCCAGTGTAGCAAAATCCCAGGACTCTTCTCACCAATATCCTCTTCCTATGTCTTAGTTACAACAAAAGATTTATTGTTTTCCTACACTGTTAACAGGGTAGGAAAAACTCTTGGCAATAAGGCAAGCAGGGGCTATGGAAAGCTTTGTCTTCTGTGGTGATGCATTCAGGATGCCACTACCAGCATCACACGGGCTGAGGTGGTTTGGGGCAGCAGAGAGATGCTGCTCACATCCCCATCGTGGCATTCCCGAAGGGGCCAAGCCTCCATCCAGGACAGGATAAAGGTATATTTTTTAACATAGTTTTGACAGGATGGGTTCAGCTACTTAGTCATGCTGTCTGCCTCAGTCTCTTCTGGACACCCCGAAACATTGACCTGCTTTGAAAACCCAGTCTGGTTGCTTGGGACAGCCAAGAGGGCTGAGTGAGAGTGGAGCAAGGAGGAGGTGTCAGCTAATGTCATCTGCTGTCCTAAAGCCAACCTGTGTCTTACCACATGTTTGTTGGGTTGGACTGGGAAAAAATGTTCCACATCAACTCTGCTTCTCAAAACACACAGAAATATTCACCAGCCTTTCCAAAAGGTTTTTTAATTAATTAAGGTATCTGCAAGGTTATGTTGACTCTACTTTTATTCTAACATAGAGGACCGCTGAGTGAAGTGACCCTACTGTCTTAGTTTTCATCTTTCTGTATTCACGAACGTCTTGTTTGTTGAGGTTGTGGAGCAAAGTTTGTGTCTATGAGTCTTGTAGTGCTTAAAGCTGTCTAGGCCATTCCTGAGCTTTTGCACAGTGGCCTACTCACCAAATTTTTCTTGTCTTGGAGGTGAAAATCAGAAGTGAGATACTAAAACTGAGGCAGATGCCTTCTAATGATTTCAAGTGGCTTCATTTTATTTTTCAAGTTTGCTTTCTTCAAACTGACATCTTGCACTTGTTGTCCAAGCCCAGCGTTATCCAGCAGGCAGTGAGGGTATTATTTCTGCCTGGGGTGAGGCGTTGCCAGTGATGTCAGGGTGGTGCAGAGCTGGCGTGGCATTTACAAATGATCACTCATAAAGCCAATGCTGTGATTAATTACTAATTAGAGTTTCCAGAGCTCTGAAACAGCCATTCCTATATTAATAATGTTTGCGTCTCAGTGGCCCTCTGCTGGCATGGGGTTTCTCTTTGAACAGAGGTTGAAACAGGTAATTTTGACGTTCGAGCTTGAATAGGTAGCCACATCAAGCTGAGGGCACAAATTAGGTCTTGTGTAAATGTGTTTGCTCCTTGAAGGTTTATGCTAGTGCCCCCTTTTTTTCTAAAGAAAGATCTGTGAGTTTCCGATAGACACATTTTTGAAAACCATGATGTCTTTCAACTTTTAGTTTTAACTTTGAGGGAAACTGCCTCTACCATTCTGTGATTCTATTGGTAGGGAAATAATCCCTACCATTCTGTGATTCTGTAAGTACTGTGCCAGGAATTACCATGATGGATGGCTGACCAGACAGGTAATATCCTCCTAGCTCCAAAAATTCAACCTGAGGAGCTGCAGACTTCAAAACCATAAACTACATGGGAACCCTTCAACACTTTTCCTCTGCCCGCACCTCTGGAACTAAAGTTTGAGATGTGCCTTGAGATCCTGTATCTGTTTAACTGAAATACTCCACCAAGATGCTCAGGGGACTGGAGCATGAGGAAAGAGCTGTGGGAACTGGGGCTCTTTAGCCTGGAGGAGACTGAGGGGGGCAGCTCATTAATATTTACAAATATCTAAATGGTAGGTGTCAGGAGGTTAGGACATCTCTTTTTTCTGTTGTATCTAGCAACAGGACAAGGGGTAGTGGAAATAAGCTGGAACACAAAAAATTCCATTTAAACATNATTGGTAGGGAAATAATCCCTACCATTCTGTGATTCTGTAAGTACTGTGCCAGGAATTACCATGATGGATGGCTGACCAGACAGGTAATATCCTCCTAGCTCCAAAAATTCAACCTGAGGAGCTGCAGACTTCAAAACCATAAACTACATGGGAACCCTTCAACACTTTTCCTCTGCCCGCACCTCTGGAACTAAAGTTTGAGATGTGCCTTGAGATCCTGTATCTGTTTAACTGAAATACTCCACCAAGATGCTCAGGGGACTGGAGCATGAGGAAAGAGCTGTGGGAACTGGGGCTCTTTAGCCTGGAGGAGACTGAGGGGGGCAGCTCATTAATATTTACAAATATCTAAATGGTAGGTGTCAGGAGGTTAGGACATCTCTTTTTTCTGTTGTATCTAGCAACAGGACAAGGGGTAGTGGAAATAAGCTGGAACACAAAAAATTCCATTTAAACATAAGAAAAATCTATTTCACTCTTCAGGTGAGGGAGCCCTGGCACAGGCTGCCCAGGGAGGATGTGGAGTCTCCTTCCTTGGAGGTCTTCAAGACCTACCCAGACACATTCCTGTGTTACTTGATCTAGATGAACCTGCTTCTGCAGGGGGGTTGGACTAGAGACTAGACTCTAAAGGTCCCTTCCAACCCCTATCATTCTGTGATTCTATTATATTAGAAATAATGATCTATGAGGGTCTGTAGAAGACAAGCAGCACTCAGCCCTGGTTAGTATGGTTTCAAAACTGTGCAAACTGGTGGGAATGGACGAATAATCCCATGCTGTTTTATTTGCAACGAAGCTTTGGAGATGTGAGCTGCACACATCTGGATGTTCTGATGCTGTATCTTTTTCGGGGAAGAGGGAAAGTGGGGGATAAGCTGAGAGGAGATCTACCAGTCTGCCTTTATGGTGTAGCCATGATAAGGGCAGGCTCCCTCTTCAGACTTTGCCTGCTTTGTGGAGAGAATTAATGCAGTGTTTGAGAGACTTATTTTGCCTGTGTAGAAATGGAGATGCTGAGGGGGATGATGGAAATAGATGGGGTGATTTGGTGACATCTTTTCTCCATCGTGAGCTGGGAATTTCTGAATGTTGAAAGGATGTAAAATGTAAAACCCATGGCTGGGTGGAGTGAGGGTGTACGCATGGTTTGTGTGTGTGTTTTTGCTGTGTATTTAAGAAAAAAAGCAGCTAATCTAAAAATAAACTCCCCGCTCGCCTCCGCTTCCTGGTTCTCGTGCGGCTGCGGCAGAACAGCTGGAGAGATGGGGTGGCCATCCTGGCCTGGGGAACCCCCGCCTAAGCCTGGGACAGCTGAAGGGGTGAGGTGAGGGGGCAAGTAGGGGACAGCAGGAACAGAGCCAGCCCCTTGCAGGTGAGGAGTGGCCACACTGCTGTCAGTTAGTACCCAGGTGCCCTCTGGGTCTCTGTACTGAGGGGGGTTGCTGTGTGGTGAAGTCCCTCTGTGCCCGTAAATACATGTTGTGGTGCAAATGTGTAGGTTCTCCGTCAGTCCTGAACGTACGTTTTGGCGATGAGGAAGGTGATTGGCTTTAAACTCTAAATCCCAGAGAGTGGTTTAGAGGTTCAGAGTACTTTAGAAGTCCAGCTCCTGCTCTGAGTGAAATGGGTGAGCAAGCAGAGGAACCATGAAGCCATCAAAATGGATAATGTAATGGCAGCCTCTCACACAGCTGCAGCATAGCCGCAGAGCCCCCGGGACACGGTGCAAAGGCAGCCATGCTGGCTTCTGGGAGCTCTGGTCTCCAGGCGGGGAGGAGTGGTGTGGCACTGGGATATCTGCTGAGCCGGTGCTGGGAGAGCTGCGGGAGCAAAGTGAGAAGGGCAGTACGCAGCTGCAACTGCAGTGCAGCTGTGCTTGTCCAGAGCTGCCCCAGGAGCTCATTTTTTCATTAAGCATGCTACAGCGTTTTCTAATATGTTGCCTTTTTTTTTTTTTTTTAATTAGAAAACCTAATAATATTGTTCAGGGGATGCAGAAGCGATTAAAATGTCATTCTAAAGTGTTTATGAATAATCTGGCAAAGACAATGGGAAGTTGCGTTGTTTTCTCTGTTCTTTACAGTCAGGGTTGAAACTCCACTAGCTTGTGGTCAGTAAGATACTGCAGAGCCGGATCCTGCCCTGAGCTGCCAGCAGGGACCTTTACTTTATTCTCCAGGTGAGATAAATCCATTTCACCCCATAAACCCCCATGAACCTGCTTCACTTGTCTCAAGTCCAGAAGCAGATGATTTGGAAAGATTTTGCTGAAAGCCCTCGTAAGTTTTATCAGTGATTCCTCATCCTTAGTCCTACCGACGTGTATGTTGCCTGGATGTTTATATTGCATATTTATACTTCACAGCTCGTTAGTTCTCAGAGGTGTAGCAGTCACCTTGAAAAATTTGCACTGAGCAATGAAGCAGCCTGATGGGGTGAAATCAGTGGCTTTGGCCCTTCATGATCTTGGTATTTTGACCTGTACTTATTTTTCCCTCAGCCCAGAGCAGACAACGCTTGCAGGTTCAGCAGTGGGCTGGCAGAGCAGCCCAGGGAAATACAGGCTTGCTGAGTGTTAGGTTGCCCACATGGGGCAGCTGATGAGAAGCATCTGGCATTTTAAAAGCATTAGTGCATGATGGCTATTATATCTGTGTGTAAAAGGTACTTTAAAAGTGCCTGGAGAGGTTGCAGATTGCCCATCTAGCTGGCAAAGCATCTGAGCAGCAGAGATGCATGGGGTGCCACACTTTGGGCTTTTCTGAGCCAGGGATAAAGTTGACGAATGCAGTTTAGTTTCCAGAAGACTGTAGGCAGTTTTGCATGAGTATTTGTGAAGGGAGTAATTGTGGGTGGAAAGAGAAACGTGGCTAGTGTGGCAGAGCAGGACTCGGATGAGACTCTCAGTCTGGGTTTCTTTGTACTTTTTTTTTTTCCTGAAGAAAGTCCAAGTGCTGGTGGCTCTGTCTCTGCTGTGTGGCCCCATGGGGATGCTCCGGGCTGCAGCTGCTGGGTACCAGAGTGCCAGGGGAAGGAATGCTCCTGCATTGGCTCAAGTGATGGCACGAGGACTGGATGTGTAACGAGGGCTGCCATTGCCTCGTCCTTGCTGATGTCACAAGCCCGAGCATGACTAGCTGCTTTTCATTAACTGCAGGTTATTCATCTGCTTGGGTTTCCTCAGTGGGGGAAGAACTGGTTATAGTGCAGGGATGCTCTTTTGTGTATCTGGCAGTTTCAATATGCCTTGAATTTTGTGACTAATTGCTGCAGCAATCAAATTCAGTGTCTGAAGGCAGCACTATAGTCACGCGTGATGGGAGGAGACAAAAGTAATTTTTCTATTTAGTTCCTCTGAAGACTTCTTTTAGTCTGGCCAGTTTGGCCAGTTTTGTTGTTGGTTGGTTGGGGTTTTTTTAATGTTTTGAGGTATTTATATGAGGGGTTTTTGTCATTAAAGACAAAATAATAACTCCGTGCCTCTTTAATGTAACATAATCAGATGGAGGAAAAAGCTATTGAATGGTTCTGGCTGAAGCTGTGAAAAAGAGTAATTTTAGCTGCTGTTACACGAAGAATCTTTCCTTTTCTGCTTTTTATGATGATGACTGCCCGTTTATATTTTAGCATCTGTTCCTGTAAGAAAGTGGAAGGAAATGAGCTGGCTCAGCAGAAACTGAAACCCAAACTAATCTCATGCTGTAGTAAATGCTCAATAGTTTCATTGTCTGTGGGCACTTCAGCAGAAAAAAAAAGAAAAATAAAACAAAACCAGCAAACAACCTAGCATTAAAAACAGAAATAGATGGCAGAGAAAACATCAAAGCCCTTTTGTTGTTGTGTACCTGACAAGCCCCAAGCTTGGGAGCAAACCCTGGGAGCCTTTTGCCCCACTGCTTAGGGTGCTGGACGTGAGGTCCGGCAGCCAGCAGTGCCCCAGCCTGCCTTCACCCTCACCGATGGGGCTGCCAGGTCCTGACAAAGCTCTTTATGAGCTTTCTGAGGCTGGCTGCTGTGCAACCCGCAGAGCCCTCCTGTCCTTTCACCCTGTGCTTCCCCTCTTGCATAACTGACTTAAGCATTACCCTCCCCGCTCTCCTTGCCGAGGCTCGAGCACTGGTGCATCACTTGGCCTCTTTCTAATGATAAATAACTCTCCAGCCAAGCCGCTCCTTAGGTGAGTCTGGGAGTATTTCGAAGCAGAGACACTAAGCTTACGTTCTTGCCCTTTTAATGGATCTGTTTCACACCAAAACTCCCTGGGATTGTTTACTGAAACTATATGGAGAACAATGTTTCTCATATTAAAAAAAAAAAAAAAAAACAAACCAAAGCAGTAGGTTGTCATCTCATGGTGCTTTCTCTGATCAGAAACTGAAAATGGAATGGATTTTTTTAAATTACTTTATCAGGCTGAGAGAAGTGTAGAGATTAGTAGAGCATAAACAGAAGGAAGTAAAGCAGCTCTCAAGTGTTTCAATGATCTGAGTAGCTAATTTGTTTAGGATGAGTTGTCACTGGGGCTTCAGTTTGGCACTTAAGGTTTTAGTTTGTTAAATACAAATAAGTAAAGCATGGAAATTGAGTTTCTAGAAAGTGTGGTCCAGCTTAGCTGTGCATGCATTCTTCAGTCCCACGTGCAGAATTGCTCAGTCCATGCTGATATTCCTCAGCTGGCCTTTTCCTTGCCAGGTGTTGTCATGTATTTTAACATACTAATGCTGTATATAGTGGGATCAAATGTTGTCTCATCCAGTTTGCAGATGACACTGAACTGAGTGGTTCAGCTGAAAACATTTGAGGGATGGGATGCCATCCAGAGGGATGTAGACAGGGTGGAGGAGTGAGCCCATGTGAAGAAGTTCAAAGAAGCAGTGCATGAAGTTCAACAAGGCCAAGTGCAAGGTCTTGTACCTAGTCAGGTGGCCCCCATTATTAATGCAGATTGGAGGATGAATGGATTGAGGAGAACTTGGGGACACTGGTGGATGAAAATCTGGATGTGAGCCAGCAACATATGCTCATAGCTCAGAAAGCCAACCCTAACCTGGGCTGCATCAACAGCAATGTGACAGCCCGTCTAGGGAGGTGATTCTGTCCATCTGCCCTGCTCTGGTGAGAACCCACTTGCACTGCTGCCTCCAGCTCTGGGGCATTCAGCACAGGAAAGACAAGGACCTGTTGGAGTGAGTCCAGAGGAGGGATATGAAAATGATCAGAGGGCTGGAGCACCTCTGGCTGGGAGAGTTGTTGAGCCTGGACTAGAGAAGGCTCCAGGGAGACCTTCTTACAGTCTTTCAGTACTTAAAGGGATTTATAAGACAGATGGGACAAACTTTGTAGGAGAGCCTGTTGCAAAAGGACAAGAGATGATGGTTTTAAAATTTAGACTAGATATAAGGAAGACTTTTTTTACCATGAGGGTGGATAAACACTGGGTCAGGTTGCCAAGAGAGGCTGTGGATGCTCCATCCCTGGAAACAGTCAAGGTCATGTAGTGGAAGATGTCCTTGTATGTGACAAGAGTGTTGAACTGGGTGATCTTTAGAGGTCCTTTCCAACCCAAACCATTCTGTGATTACTCCTGTGAGCTCTGGTGCCAAAATCTGCGTGTGTTTACTGGCAAAGGCTGGTATTTATACTGTGCTTGAACAACTGTTGGTACTGCTGCTTGATGAAGGTAAGCAAAATTCCTGTGTCAGAGTGGAAAAAATGTTCTTCACATTTAAGACATGAAGCATCTAATATTTTCAGTCAGAGTACACTGCTGGAAGGTAGGATATAGGATATAAGATAGAGGTCCATAATATTTTTGAGTAAGAAAGCAGATAGGTGTTTTTTTTTGGCTTGTCAAGTGTTGCCATTTGTCAGGCAGCAGCCCTTTATCCCCAGCCCCTGTCCTTGGACCTGTCTAGGGCTCATTTGAAAGGACCCTCCACCTCGTTGATACAGGGTGATGTTTGCTACTGCAAGATTTATTTCTCCAGACGGCTGCTTGGCAAAGCAGGGAAGTCCCGTCAGCTGCCTTTCTGTTTAAATTATCTGCTTTTTGGCACAGTGACAGGCTCTTTTTAGCCCCATGCGTGGTGCCTGGCATGGCAGAGGCCAAATCTCAGCTGGTACTGTGCCACATCGCAGCAGGAGCCCTCCAGCATCCTGGTTTTGGGCTGGTGTAACCGCTGGCAGATGCAATTCCCCTCACAGAGCTGGAGCAGCAGGCTTTGAAGCTGGTTAACTTTAACGTATACCAGCCTAAGATGCTCTTAGCAGAGAAACAGTAGCTCCCACTGCTTGCACGGATGTGTGAAACCAGGCTGCTGGTGTTAAACATGTGTGCCATGGCTTTCTCCAGGAAGGCTGCAGGCTTGAAAGCGCTGGCTGCAACAGCAGCATCAAGAAATTGGATTTGTTTTAGTGGGGTTACTTGTGGGTTAAGAGTGGTGCTGTGTCGTTGAGGAGCTCTGTCAGCTCTGCCTGCCGTGCTCCTGGCATTCCCCTCAGCTTTGTGGTGCAGCCTGGAGAAATGTTCTGCCGCAGCTCCCTTCCCTGCCAGAAAGAGCAGTTTCGATCAAGAAACAGATGCTTTTTATAGGAAAAGCCAATCTGGGGGATTTATGCTTACACAAATTTTATTCAGTGGCATGCTAGGACATGTAGGGGTTTGAAGCTTTTTTGCAACTTGGATATCGTGAGCAGGCTTGTGCCCAGTCAAAGCTGCCTGCATGCCCTAACACACATGCAAACACCCTTACAGCATACACCAAAGTTTTGACAAATGACCAAACTTTCCATATTTTGGCCTGGTTTCTCCCCATCTGTTTGATTGCACGGTGACCCTGTCCAGAGTGCCTTTCTGGTTGGTAGAGGGTCCTGCCATGTTACTCCAGTGCCAACACTGCTTGAAGCCAGAGGAGTTGTGCCAGACCGCTGCATTACTGCCTGAGGGGTAAAGCAGCAAAGGACACATTTCTCTTGATGTTAAAAATAAGTGCTTTTCTACATGGCCAATTTCTCATTTACTACAAGCTCGTGTGTAAGAATGCATGAACGCACCTGTACTGAACTGCTTCCCCTGCCCCTATGGCAAATGCTGAGGCCCCATGCTCTCCAATCCAGCCGCAACCTGCTTATAGTGTTTAGAGATACTTTGAGTCACCTTTCTCATTGCTCTAGTAAAAGCTTTTTTTAAAATTTTTCTTTAATTTTCAGAGCAAACTGCCTAATGGCCTTTCTGCTTGTCACAGCTGTTCCTCTGATATGATGCTGGATCCGAATATCAGAGGGGAAAAAGCTCGACAGATGGATTATGGATAAAATACAAATGTACATGTGCGAGAAGCTGCACGTGCAGAAAATGTTTACTAGTATACAGATCCTATTGAATAGCAAACAGAACGTGATTGTGGTCTCCCCTAGTTAAAGCAGTGGTTAGATTTGGTTGGTTGGGTTTGTACAGGCCTGCTGCTTTGTTTATTAAACAAATATGCCATTATTCCGTGTTCTTCCACTATTTGGGTGGTAGAAGTGATTCTTCTTGTTTGCGCAGCACTTATACCTGGAGAAGACACTTGACATACATCAGCAGGTTTTACATGTGAGATTGTTGCAGAAACATCTTGGATCACTTAACATTGTTTTTCCAAGAAACTTCACATCTCTTCCATTAGACCTTCTCAGCAGATGGGTTTTGAAGCTCCAAATTTGGGAGTGCACAGACCAGTTATCTGGTCTGTGACATTGCTGTTTGTCATTTACGTGGAGGAGGTGGTTCTGAGAGAGCTGGTTAAACTGGGGATAGCAGTCACATCAAAGGCGAGAAATGCAGGGGCAGTCTGTCTCAGAAGGGGAGAGAAGCAGCCTATCTGGAAGCACAGAGAAGGGCTCAGGCAGAGCTGAACACAGATTGATCCAGGGCACTAAGGTGAAAAGACAAATCCCCTTCTTGGATGTGTTCCCAGTGCAGATAAGGAAATTCAGTGTCACTGTGCAAGCGCAGATGAGACCTCATCCAAGATGGTGCAGTGTGGTCCCATGGGCAGGAGTCAGGAGCTCTCATTGCACTATGTGTAGAGAAGGATTCTGCATTGTGAGGAAAGGAAAACGTGTGTTTGAGAGGGGACAAGAAGAGCCTGCACAGTTAGGCCAGGAAAGCCGAGGCTAATGTGAAAGTGATGGCTCTGCTGCATGCACATAGCAGAGGTGAAGTCCTATAGAAGACTGTTGAGACCAGAGCAAATGCTGTAACCAGCACCGAATACATTTGGACTGGAAGACAGAAGTTGATTTTGAGCTGTTAGAGCAATTAGGCGCACGACTGAGGTGATGGGAGCAAAACCTGGCTAGCTTTTGGGATGAAATTCTCAAGAAGAAAGTCAATGAGTGACATCTGCTGTACTTGAGGCCAAACCTGGTAACCTAGATGGTCCCTTCCCTGCTGAATACTCAGTGTTATCTCAGCAGAGTGAGGGGAGTTGTCAGCACCATTGGTTTGGTCTTGTCAATTATATAAGGAGGGGTAAAGCTTGCCTGAGTTTATGCACAAGTGACCACTGTGTCTCAAAAGAACCTAAAGAAATGTGCAATGGAGAGGGACAGCCAGGGCTTTCCAGTGCCACTTGTGCCCTGGTGTGACAGGTAGGCTTTTGTTGGACCTGGGCTCCCTGAACACTTACCTAAACATCCAAACACACATCTGTGTGGTGCTTTAAGAGCCTCAGAGTGACCATATTTCCAAGAAGAACAGCTCATCTTCAGGAGTATTGAAAGTAATGGGTATTGACTGCATTAAAGTGCGATTAAGTTGAAATGCACCCACCTGTATGGAAGCCATTAGGACAAAGATGAGTAACGGAAGCTTATTGGATGCTGAGATGTTTTGGAAGCAACAAGAGAAAAAGGCGTGACCTATAGTAGCTGAAGTGAATTTGCAGGAACAGTGACAGCATCTTCGCTTCAGTGCATGCCCATGGAGGATCTGCTGCCTATGCAAGGCTGGCACTTGAGCAGGCCTGCCCCTCTCAACCCTGGCTGAGAATTTAGTGTCACTGCAGGGTGTTTGTTACTACACTCTGTCTAATTTCAGCCCAACAAAGCTGCCTTCTCGGCTGAGTGCTTATCGTATTGTCATAATGTGAATTAGAAGAGGTAATGCAGGAGTTTTATAACATCATTGCATTTACTGAGCACATTTTGTTGTCCAGAGAACCCAGAACCTGACAAGTAACTACCATGAGAAATGGTTTTGACTCTTTCACTGCATTGTAAAACTGGGAAGGAGTTGGTAACTTTCTGTCTCCCAATTTTAAACCACACGCAGTTTTGATGGCTATCTCAGCAGGTCTAAACCTCAGACATCTGGACCAAACCAGTGGGCAATTGCTTTGTGCAAAGCCATTCATGAGCTAATTTTTTCCTCCAGGAAGCTGAAGTTTATTTATTCAATCTCATTTCAAAGCAATGCCGTTTCTTATCAGAGACCGTAGCAGAAATGTGTGCACAACTCTGTTCTTTCCAGCCTGCCTGTATCTTCATTTTTGTTTTGAGAATATAAATTTGAGAATATTTTTTCTGCATTGCTTCCTAACCTGTCTAGCCTGATGTTTTCCAAACCTATGGTTTCCTTCCTTCTCTCCTTTATTTTCCGTTATTATTATTATTTTCCTTCTATTGAGTTAGTAAGTAATGGGTGCTCCAGCACATGGAGGATGGGTTGAACAGTGACGAACAGCTTTCCTCTCACAGGCTGATGCTCAGGGTGGAGAGCAGGGCAAGTGAGATGTATGACAACTGGTTGTGTACATTAAAATTGATTGATAACTGATGCAGTATTGTACAGAAGAAAGGTCTGAGTGGTCTGTAAATATTTACTGCTTTATCTAGGGTCTCATTCTGTTACGTTCAAGCCAATTAAAGACTCCATTGGTATTCATTAGGAGTAAGGTTTTTTTGGTCAGTGGGAGTTATTTGCTCATCTGCTACTGCCCAGCCTACAGGTTGTCCTGGCTCCAGTGTTCATAGTCTACATGTGGGACCACACGAGAGGTAGGAGAGAGGCAAACAGAGATGGTGTGGTATGGTTGCAGAGGGTGGGAGGGACGGATGGAGCAGGTTGAGTGTCTCCAAACGTCAGAATAAAGGGGCCGCTGCAGCGTCACAGGCCATATGCAAAAGGGCTAAAAGGTAAATGGGGCTGAGAAATATCGTGATGTTGAGATGACATTGCAAAGTGTCAATGTAGCTTCTTGATTTTCCTTTTTCAGCAAAAGATGTTCTCAGGGAGCAAGTGTGGCTCTGCACCCCTGGCGAGGGAGCTGAGAGGCCTGTCCCAGACTTCCTACAGGCTTTTTTATCTCTATGGTGACAGTGACATTGGGACTGTGGACATTTCAGCCTTCCCCTTCCCACCAGCGTGGAGGGAACTGCAGTGGGGCAGCCTCATCCCGTGGGAAAGCCCTGTCAGCCTCGAGCCAGGCCCCAGACAGACAGCACTTTCTTCTAGCAGCCAACCTTTTGGTCTTCAGCACGACCCAGGAGGAAGGTTATTTAAAGCCCTTGTCTTTCTGCGGATTGTAGGAAGTAGGAAGCGCTTCCTCCCCGTAGATCTCTATCCAAACCTTTTGTAGGCTTCCTTACAGTCCCACCCTGCTTGGAGCCACTCCAAAACCCAGCACGCTGGGGCAATGCACCATTGTTCAACAGGATCATCCTCTCAGCTCTATAGCCCTCTCTCCTTTTCTAAAATAGAAGAGTTTGGCACCAAAATGCCAAAGAGCACTGTGCTGGGCTTGACTCTAGGATACATACAGATCTGTATATCTGCTCTGCCCTGCCAGCCTTCCTGCAGTTAGAAATGCTGGTGTTGCAGAGAGGAAATACGGACATTAACCGTCCTTCAAAAGGCTGATTGATGCTTGCTGCTGCATTGTAGTTGTCAAACTTAAAGTGGGGGGATGGGGGGGGAGCAGTTCAAAATAAGTCTGACAAACCCCAATCTCTGTGATAGAGGGTCAAGAAGCTAAAAAAAATGCTAACCACAAGAATGTGAGAGACTAAAATGTGTTTAAGATGCTGCCTACCCTCTTCAGACCATGGGGGTGAAATGTGGGGCTGTTTCTGTTGTGCAGGGTATATCTCAGGGAAGTCCAGCAGCAGGATCATGCCTCTGGCAAAAGGGAGAGAGAAGAGACTCGATAGGAGACACAGCCAGGGCAGAGCATCAGCTGGCAGATGTACCTGATATCTCTATGGTCTGATCAGCTGAAGGGAGTTCCTCTGTCAGGAACCTCTTTTGCAATGCCAGCATAACTTCAAACACCTACATCAGTTTTGGAGCTGACTCCCCTGACCCTGAAGGTGACCTTCCCTTTACAACATACGTACTGCCAACAAAAAGCTGTTAGCAGGCTCCGAGGTGAAGGAATGCAGCCTCTCTGTCATCTGCTGGAAGATGATGGTCTGCACAACACACGAGAAGGCATCACTTCAGAAACTTTGAGTTCCTGTGCTATCCTCCAGCAGCATAGCCCTCCTTTTAACCACTGTTGCATCCTTTAAATGCTCCTTTCCTGTTCTTCTCAAGAGGAAAAACATAAATGACAAATCATTGTGTTAGGCAAATATTGCACTTACGGAAGGGTCTTGTTGACATGGTTTCTCACACAGGATACCTTCTCCTTGTGAAGAAAAGTTGCTGAAAATTTCTGGGCAAATAGATATGTCATCCTTGGGAAAGGGAAATGATATTTAAAAAAATGACAGCCTGGTGGCTAGCATGGACCTTGGTTTGTGAGAGATGCAAAAGTTTGTGAAAGTGGGCAGTTTAGTAGGTGTTTATGTATCCCTGTTAGAAGTGGAGCTCACTAGTAATTTCTATCAGTTATAGCTTAGGGTGTCTTCAGGGGCAAGAGTAATAAATGAAAATATCAAAAAACGGCTGAGGTCAGTATCCTGGCATGACTGGACCCAGAAGAGCTTAATGTCCATGGCCCGATGTGTTAAAACCTTACTGATTACAAGTTCTGTTGAGTGACAGGATTCCTGATGTGGCACTGAGGCAGTGGAGCAGAATGTGGCATGATCTCATGTGGAGGTCAGCTCTTCTCAACCCTTGCCTGTTGGGGATGTTAACTCTGCCCAGTTAGGGAAGAAAATACACTCATTTGGACACTACTGGCATCACTTGGATAGACATTTAAAATTCAACATGATTTGATTTTCCATTACCCAGCCTGCTGACAGAGCTCCAGAGCTCCAGGCAGCCCTCACCCGCAGTGCTCAGAAAAGCACATTTGGTGTGGATATTGCTGGGGATGGAGCCCTGTGGTGGAGGTTAATGAAAAAAAAAAGTGACGTCTTAAGTGTAGATTGCATGGTTTGCTTCTGAGATGATTTGCATTCAAGTGTTGAATGACACACAGAAATGCTAGAGGAAAGAAAGACTTTGACAGTGCTGTTCTTGGTGCCCCTAAAAATGTCAATGTGTGTGTGGGTCAGGGGGCCTTCAGCTGTCTCCTCTGATATGGAGCACTCTTTCTCTCAGGCAGTCATATTGCTCGTCTGCATAATTTATAGTGAGCTCTCCTAAAAGCAAATCATACTGTTGAGTGTTCAGGATTAATGAGGGTTGCAACTACTTAGCGTGTGAGCTGGGCCAGGAGGTTTGGGCCTATATTTGCCTTGGATTCAGCTGCAGCACAGTCCAGCAAGCATAGTCCCTGACAACTCAGTGAAGGGGTGTTGCCCATTTTTGTACCAATTTTACAAACACTATTCATAAAATAATACAATGTTTCCTATTTTTTGGAGAGCTCCCATTTTTAATGATGGGAACTGAAGTAAGAGGTGAAAAGGGAGCATCGCTTGTATCACCCAGCATCATGCCTGGCCAGAAGCATGGTCTGTTGTATCACTGCTGGTCAAGCAAGGATGTCCTTCTCATCTGTGTAACGGGTGTAGAAAATGACACTGTGTGTTCAGAACCCACTTAACAGGAGCACTAATCCCCTGCTCATCACTGTGACCATGGGGCCTGGAGTTCACACCGAGTGCCGAGGCAGTGCCTTGGGCAAACACCTGCATGTACCTGCACACACACTGCCTATGGGGAGCCACTGGCCTGGATGTACCTTGGCCTGGGCAGACCTTGCTATCCCATGCTAGGAGAGCAGCAGGACATTATCTCAGATGGATGTGTACATCCCAGCATAGATTTGGCTATAATTCAGTACAAGACCATGGCATTGCATTCTCAAGGCTTGTGGTTAGCCTGGTACCTGAGCACGAAACTCTCATTATGTTCCTTCTGTAATGCTGTTGTCCGAGATAGCTGCTGGGGACATGTCTGTCCTGCAAGGTGTAGTGGACTCTGCACTTTTGTCTCCTTGATTTGAAAAAATAAATGTTAAAAGAATCCTTGTGAGGCTGCTATATGGCCAGCTCTATCAAGACTTGAGTAATATCTTCAGCTAGTGTAGAGCTTGGGCTGATTCCTGCTAGCAGATTTGGTCGTCTGCTGTTTTGTGTTGCTTTTATTTCACAGAGGGTTTACACCTCTGCAAGAAGAAAAAAAAAAAAGAACAACAAACCACCCTTAAACTCTGGGTTTGCTTTTCTATTTTTAACTTCAGCATGGTTTTTTTTTTTTACTTCAACAGGAAAGTAAAGCTGTGAAACAATTAGATTACTATCATTAGTAATCCCCACTGAAGGGGAAAGAGAACAGTGTTTTGTGAAGAGTTTTGGTTTAGTGCAGTGTATTTTTACAAGGAAGTTAACCAGTGGCTCTTGTGCTATTTTAAAGGGATGATCTATGTGAAATAAAAAGAAAAAAGCTCATTTAGAAAGCTAGATGAATAAAATAAACAAATGCCTTAGATTAGATTTCTGGAATAAAAATTTGGATAGTAGTAGAAATTGTTAGCAGTAGCTGTGTATTTGGTGGATGAAAATGCTAGTGAAAATGATCATTGTCGTTCAGATTCTCTTTCACTATTTCAGTGTTTCAGTATTTTTAATCAGAAGCAGATTAATAAATGTTGGTTGAATTTTTGTTGAAGGTAACTAGTTGGTGTATCTCCAAAACCACATTTTAAGGCATCTTTTTGCTAACCATACCTCTGCTAAATAATGCTTTTTCTAAAAAAAAAAACCAGCAAAAAACCCAAAAGCTTCTTTGCACTCTTTGAAAACAAACCCAATTCTCTTCACTGTTTCAAATTAGCTACCCTGAAATCCCCTTGATTCCTCCAGCCCCTGTATCTCAGCACAACACTTGCAGCTGGGGAAGGATGTCAGATCTCTTTGTTTTTTTGGTTTTTTTTTTTTTTTTTTCATTTAGACATCATTAGCAGTGAGGGCTGATTATCATCTATCCCTGTCTCTTTAGCAAATGTCTTTGTCCCCAAATTCCCTTTTTTCCACATGAATGGTGCTATTGCTACAGAGTTTTCTCAGGTGCCCTTGGCTGGCACTGCCATATTTTGACTGATTCTTCTGAAATGTATTCCAGCTTCCTTTCTCTCAGGGCTGTGATTATTCCGTGGAGAATTAGTCGGTGATTTACTTTCATCACATGAAACTTTTAAAGTCCAATGACAAAACAGCCCATCAGTGCTAATTCTGTGGGTTTAATTATATTAAAAATATAATGCCTTGTGCCCATTTTTGTCACTTTTCTTCCCTTCTTCTGAAAGGTTGCAGTGTTCTGGGATTTCCCAGTTCACGTCAGGCACTTTCATAGAGGTTTATATAAAATTATATATCACAATGGTATATTCAGTGAACATGATGTGGGTTTTTCCTCATGCAACCTAACCTTCTCAGAAAAAGACCTTGTGTGCTAAGACATTGTGCTGACATGTTTTCCTTGTTCTGTAATATTGTGTAAACAAACTGTAATTATTTTTTTCTTAAGCCTTGCCAACTTTACACTGTGTCTGAAGAAAAAATAGGGCTGGCTGTTTCCCCCTTGGTTTTATTTATTTATTTTAAGGAAAAAAAAAAAAAGGGCAAAGGGAGGAGACGAGGAAAATCCCCTCATTTTCTTTTCCTGTCTGCAATCACAAGCTGCGTTGCTGCCCAATCTACTCCCACCCAAATTAACCCAATTTCCTAATTTGCTCAAAATATTTCTGTGCTTTTCTTATTGCATTGGGAATATTTGCCCTTTACAGTAATAGGCTGTCCTTGCTGAGCTGGGGAACGTTATCGAGAGCTCCNGATTCCTCCAGCCCCTGTATCTCAGCACAACACTTGCAGCTGGGGAAGGATGTCAGATCTCTTTGGGTTTTTTTTGTTTGGTTTTTTTTTTTTTCATTTAGACATCATTAGCAGTGAGGGCTGATTATCATCTATCCCTGTCTCTTTAGCAAATGTCTTTGTCCCCAAATTCCCTTTTTTCCACATGAATGGTGCTATTGCTACAGAGTTTTCTCAGGTGCCCTTGGCTGGCACTGCCATATTTTGACTGATTCTTCTGAAATGTATTCCAGCTTCCTTTCTCTCAGGGCTGTGATTATTCCGTGGAGAATTAGTCGGTGATTTACTTTCATCACATGAAACTTTTAAAGTCCAATGACAAAACAGCCCATCAGTGCTAATTCTGTGGGTTTAATTATATTAAAAATATAATGCCTTGTGCCCATTTTTGTCACTTTTCTTCCCTTCTTCTGAAAGGTTGCAGTGTTCTGGGATTTCCCAGTTCACATCAGGCACTTTCATAGAGGTTTATATAAAATTATATATCACAATGGTATATTCAGTGAACATGATGTGGGTTTTTCCTCATGCAACCTAACCTTCTCAGAAAAAGACCTTGTGTGCTAAGACATTGTGCTGACATGTTTTCCTTGTTCTGTAATATTGTGTAAACAAACTGTAATTATTTTTTTCTTAAGCCTTGCCAACTTTACACTGTGTCTGAAGAAAAAATAGGGCTGGCTGTTTCCCCCTTGGTTTTATTTATTTATTTTAAGGAAAAAAAAAAAAAGGGCAAAGGGAGGAGACGAGGAAAATCCCCTCATTTTCTTTTCCTGTCTGCAATCACAAGCTGCGTTGCTGCCCAATCTACTCCCACCCAAATTAACCCAATTTCCTAATTTGCTCAAAATATTTCTGTGCTTTTCTTATTGCATTGGGAATATTTGCCCTTTACAGTAATAGGCTGTCCTTGCTGAGCTGGGGAACGTTATCGAGAGCTCCCCGAGGAACTGCCACTTTTCAGGTCTCAGAGCAGTTCTCATTTTTTTCCTCATTAGCAGCAATTCATGAATGTTTGGGGGTGTCTTGTGGTTCTGCTGTTTGTTTGCGGCGAATATCTGTGCCCTCAATGGCAAACTCTCATCTCCTGGTGATGGAAGTGAGTGTTGGCAGACGCAGCGGGTACCAGCCTGGCCCAGCTCGTTGCAGTGGCTGCAGCAGTGAGGAAGGTGTTGCTGCATTCCTCTGCAAATGCCTCTGCACAGCCCACCGATGGCTTGAGTGTGAAAGGGTTCTCAGGTTAATGCATCAACATTCCATGTCAGAGGCTAATTGATTTTTCCTCTTAAATCCCTAGTAAAGTGACTGCAGTAGACAAGAGCAATGCAGAGACCTAGAAGATAATTTCCTAGGTTTCACCCCTTGCAGATGACTCTGTAAAATGCACATGCCAGCCTGGAAATGCTCCTCCCAAACAGCTGTTTGCAGGATTGCAGTCTTAGTAATGATATCTTAATTTGACAAGGTGAGAGTAGGTGGTTATCTATAACGGGTTTTCATCCTGGATGTGGAATTGGGTTTTCAAGAGCACACTGTTCCTGTGTTCGTGTTTATGGATAAACTTAGAAAGCAAGGCAGCTCGAGGTCTGTTATCAATTCACTGTGCCTTTTGGAAGGACCCTCAAGGTATATACCTGAACACTTACTGAGCTTTCTGGAACTGAAAATGTGGTGAAACAGGGTGGTCCTTCCCCTTCACCCACTGTTTTGAAAAAGCTTCTGAAAGGAATTTATCTTGAAACTGAAGTTGTAAATAAGCAGTGTTACTTATTTAAATAAAAGCACGGTTAGTCATTGAAAGTGTGAAAAACTAAACGCCCATTTATTTATTTAGTATGGTGTGGTTTTGGCTTGTCAGGTTTCGTTTCTCTTTCTGTTTCCCCAAAGGCAGCAGAGGAAGGAGCTCTTGACGCCAGCCTCTGGCATCTCAAACCCTGCAGCATTTCTGCAGGGTTTGAATTTTTTTTTTGTGGTGTAATTGATTGAGGTGTCTCTTTTGTCTCACTGCTTCTATTATTAACTTTTCAAGAGGTGAAGATACTCCTCGTTGCACTTCAAACTTCTTAAAAGGTGCTACTTTTTGTCGCAGAGGCTACAGCTTGGGAAGAGGAAGCGGGTGCTGTGGTAGCTGCTCAGCGTCGATGCTACTTTTGCCACAGGGCAGCACAGAAGTTCACATGAGTGTACGAGGCCGGACCAGATATCTATAGCAACGTATTTGTATATCCTGTGCCTCCTCTATTGCAATGCTTGTTGCTTAGGATACTGCCATTAAAACATGTAACAAAATCTGCTCTTTGCTCCAGAGTTCATTATCTGTCCCAGGCCTGTGTAATTGCACATTTCCCCTCCCAGTTCAGATCAGCCCCGTTGACTGACCCTGGATGAAGCATGGTCCAGAGGATGTCGTCACAATCCTGTTTTACAGCCTCTTTGCTACATGATCTTTTCTTACCATTAGGCATTTATTGGTTGCTAGGGTGCTCTGGAACCCATCTCACTCTGCAGCTTGGCCTGTGAGAGCTGGAGTCTTCTTAAAGACATCTGTGCATTGACCGAGTTGGTGAGCCCTCATGCTACCAGACCCCAAAACATTTTTTCCCCAAAGTTATGCTACTTAAGTGTGGCAGCAGAGGTCTTTAGTGATTGAGGCTTTTATTTGGCCTACCTATGGTTCTCTGTGTTGTTGGTTTGGGGTTTTTTTGTTTTGGTTTGGTTTGTTTTTTTTAATACAAAGATAAAGCTTTAAAAAATGCAGCCTCAGAGCAAGAAGACAGGATGGTTCCTGAATTTCCTTAGGGAAGCACTCCTCATGGCTGTTGTCTTCACCTGGCCATAGAAGAAAGATGTTGAGCCTATTTTGCAGAATGTTTATGGTTGGCAGGGACCCCTTGAAATCATCCAGTCCATCTCCCTTGCTCAAGCAGGGTCAGCTAGAACAGATTGCCCAGGGCCCTGTCCAATCAGTGTCTCCAAGGGTGGAGACTTCACAGTTTCTCTAGGCAACCTGTGCCAGTGTTTGCGAGCAAACAAATTGATGCTCACAAGATCCCTGTGGGCTAAATACTTCTGTCTCTTCTGCACCCAAGGCAGAAGATACCAGTAATGGATCCCATGCTTCAGGTGTTCTAATTAAAAAAAATACCTTCCCTCTATGAGATGGGCTCTTGCATTTCAGACCAACATTTTTTGCTGCCAGGCTTATACTGATCATTCTCTTTGGGCTCTTGCAGTCGCAGAGGACTTCTCTACTACTGTGCTTCACTAGATTTCCCCCTGAAAAGCAGATAGCTCAGATAATATAGAGTATTTATTCTCTCTCTCTGTGCACTCTCTTTCTCTACTGGAGAGCACTTTTGTCCTACAGACAGGCATTTCATCAAATTTCCTCTTTTTACTAACACCAAATCAGTATCCAAGGGGGTTTGCACAAGGAAGTGCATCTCTGAGGAGTCTATTCCTTCTTTTGCAGCCGTAACTGATGCACTGAGAGGATCCCATCAGGAGTTCAAGGGGGTTTTGCCTTCAGAAGGTTTGCAGTGAAAAAGCTGTGTTGGTCTTCAGCTTTCTTGGTTACATGCTCAGAGATCTTTTCTACCCTCAGTAACTGGTGGTTGATGGAGAGTTCGTTTAAAAATAGGAGGTACTGAGCTTTGTTACAAGTACTTCAAATACTTCAGGGTAGAGATGCTGACAATCAGTCCATCTATTGGTAAAAACACAGAATTGCTACTTTAGCTGTTTCAGACTTAGCCACAGTTACTCATCGCAGTGCTCTGTAACTGGTGTGCATCTTGGCATCAGGAAAAGACTTTTTCTTTACTCATTTCTAGGCTTTTACTATGACATTATTACTTATTTTTGGTGAGCCTAGAAGTATAGAGCCCTCTGGCATCTCAGTTTCAAGCCTGTCTGGATGTAGCCTGTTGCAGGCAGACAGCATCACAAAATAGTTTTAACCCAAAAAAAAAAAAAATTGTGTCAAACTGGAACGAAAATGCATCAGCATTTCCCTTCATTTGAGGCGTACGTGACACAGCGCTGCTTTCGTGAGCAATGATGTACTTGTGAAGTCTACTGATCTATAATTACACTTCCAAACTTTTCCTCGTCTGATCACCTCAAGGGCAGGCATTCCTGTGGTTATTTTTGTTACTGCCACAATAGTGCTGGCTACTCAAAGGGCTTTTGCTCATCAAGCTAAGCAGGGATGGACCTCACTGCAGCCTATGTGCCATCGCTTCCCTGGATTACAAGCTGGCGTGATGGGGAACGGGAGACAAGCAAGGCTGTGTTGGAGTTGGGTGTCTGCTGTCTACCTGAGGCAATGTGGGGTGCAAGGATTTCTCTCCTCCTTTACCTTCCACACCCACTGGAAGGAATGATCTGACTGAACTCAGGCAATGTGGCTTGGATGAGTGGACAGTGAGGTGGATCGAGAGCTGGCTGAATGACAGAGCCCAGAGGGTGGTGATCAAAGGCACAGAATTGAGTTGTAGGCCTGTGGCCAGTGGTGTTCCACAGGGATGGGTTCTGGGGCCAGTCTTGTTCAACATCTTCATCAACAACCTGGATGAGGGAACAGAGTGTAGTCTCAGCAAGTTTGCTGATGACACCGAACTGGGAGGACTGGCTGATTCCCCACAAGGCTGTGCTGCCATTCAGCAGGATCTCGACGGACTTGAGAGTTGGGCAGAGAGGAACCTCATGAGGTTCAACAAGGACAAGTGCAGAGTCCTGTATCTGGGGAGAAACAACCCCATGCATCAGTACAGGCTGGAGGTTGAACTGCTGAAGAGCANGGTTGGAGCATCACCTTTTTTTCTGTTGTCTCAAGTGACAGGACAAGGGGTAATGGGATGAAGCTGGAACACAAAAAGTTCTATTTAAATATAAGGAAAAACTACTTCACTGCTCAGGTGATGGAGCCCTGGCACAGGCTGCCTATGGAGGGTGTGGAGTCTCCTCCTTTGGTGGTTTTCAAAACCCACCTGGATGCATTCCTGTGTGACCTGATCTACGTGGACCTATTTTTAGCAAGGGGGTTGGACTGAATAATCTCTACAGGTCCCTTCCAACCCTACCATTCTGTGATTCTATGATTCTGTGACTAGTACAGGCTCATTAAATAAAACACCCCACAACCCTAATCATGGGGCTGACCTGAGCATCCCAGACCTGCTCCCTGTGATTTCCATTAGCAGCCATCCTCTGAGTGGTCTTGTGGATAAGTCAGCCCTTAAGCCTCTGGAAAGTGATTTGATGAAAGCATTTGATAGCAATCGAATGAAATGTCAGTTGGATGCCAGCAGCAGGGGTTGCTGTCATGATTAATGAGATGTTTAGTCATTTCATTTTGGAGGAGCTACCTGCAACACAATTCACATTGAAGCTGTTGGGGATTTTTAAGATGGGCTTTAATAAATTAATGTTAATGTTGGTTATTTAATTATTTGTAACAAATTGGTTGCAACACCTGCAGGATTACATTTGGACTGAAGGTCTTACGAAGCCTTTCAGAAAGCTCATATGCAAAAAAAGGCTGTGTTCAGACCATTGCACATTACTTGTTGATATAGAAAGATGTAAAAGAGGAGAAAGGGTTGAATGCAAAGACTATTTGGATATAAAGCTTTTGAAGCTGATAACTGAACGAGCATCTGTACAAATAACCAATAAACGAGGTTAACATCTTACCTCTCTGTTGTCTAGGAACCTCTATTTTTAAGGGAACAGGAATAATAAAGGTATTACAGGACCGGGGTGAAGTGGCATTAAACCTTTTTAAACCTCATTTAATGCCAGTTGGAAGTTTTACAGTCCCTTAACCTTGTGTGTGATTAAAGCTGAGGTTATTTCTGCTTAAAGACCAGCTTCTGTCCAGAGACATCCGAGGCAGCAGCTGATGATGCAGAGACTGCTTTTGGACTGGGACAGTAGCTACTACAAACTACCCGAGCATCGTGAAGTGGCTCGCTGAGGGATGGAACCTGAAGGCACCTCCTTGCCCAGGGAAGGAAACACAGAGTTACAGTTTCTGCTCTTAAAAAAAAAAAAGGACCGCAGTCGATCTATTATTTGCTCCAAGGCACTGATTTCTGTAAATTGACTGCAGCAGAGTAGAATATTGTTTTCTGCCCTCGGCACTGCAAGGATGAATATCTGGAACAGGAGCGATGGAAGGACGGAAAGGTGGCAGGAGCAGCTGGGAGTTAGTGGTCTAACTGGAGGGCAGCCCAGTTCTCACCTCGGGATGATGCTGGCAGGGACCCAGAGCTGTAGCACCCCTGCATGTCGAGAGCAAGCAGAGGTATGGCAGGGACCCGGAGAAAACTCTGCAATGTAATGGACAGAAGCAAAGCTTTGGAGATGAAATAGTGACAGCTTTTCTAGAAAACAGAAGTGCTAATGATAACGCAGTTTTCCGTTAAGGCCGGTGCACTGAAGTAATGAGCAGCTGGCTGGTTTTTGTCTCCGAGCATTAAGCCACAGAGCAGGATGTGGATTTTTTGCATTGCTGGGGTGATGCAGAGCCTAAGTGGAATACAAATAAAACAGGCTTAAATTCAGTTGTTGAAAATTTCTCTGCTGTAGAGCGACTTATTTTTTGCTGACCTTTAACTTTTTTTTTTTTTTTTAGGTTCTTATGCATGCCTGGGATTTTTGCTCTCTGGGAAGTGCTTAGCCCCTGTTACATTTTTTCCTGGTCTCTATATGCTTTGTTGTTCAGCTCTTGCAGTTTCTGAGTAGCTGTGTGTTGTTGGCCTGTTACTAACCTGCCTGCTGCACCAGATGTGAGCAAGGCTAACAGGGACATACCAGGCTGTGCAGAGAAATGTCATTTATGCTGGAGCAGTCACAGGAGTTTGGATGTAACTTTGTGCAAAGCCTGTGAATAAACCTCTTGAGGCTGGGGAAGGAGTTGCAGCTCAACCTCTTGCTTGGCAGCTTGGTGTGGTAATGCTGAGAAGCCATGAAAGCCATTAAAAGATGGAGTACCTTTTTTTCCTGTTGTTTCCTAAGTGCAGATTGACCGTCATCTGTTTTACTTGAAGGAGTTTTCAGTTGCTGGGCAGTCAGTCTGCCCTGCATGGTCACCCACACTGTCATGGGTACTGCCAAAGGAGGGGACAAACCCAGCTCTCTGCTGACATGCTGATAAAATCCTGAGGTTTAAACACACTTTTGCCCACACTGGGGAATATTGAACTTGCTAAATAAGTCTATATAAAAGTATGAACCACAATAAACCCGGAAGGAGTTGCTTTGTCAAACATTTTGCTTTAAAAAGCCCTTTTCCCTGCTTGTCTGGGGAGTCAGAGGGTCATGATCTGCTGGAGAGGATCAAGTCCCTTGTGGCAATGCTGCTGTCACCAGAGGAGGGAGGAGACACTCGTAAGCCAAGGGGTTTCAAAGAGCATCTGGGTGATGTGAATGTGGCTGGCACAGAGCCACCTGCCCTTCCTGTCCCTCGCTTTGTCCCTGTTTACTTTCACTTTTGAATAGATGGATTTTACTTGTCGTCGCTGCTGCTGTCCCTTCCATCTTGCTCACTGCAGCAGATCAGCCCGGTGAGGTGGGTCAGGAGCTGGGATCCAGACCTGGGCGTCAGAAGTCACGCTACTGAGGGCTGGGATTGTGGCAGAGAAATAAAGCACTGAGAATTATTATTATTTCCCAAATAGAAAGGATTAATCATAAGGATTAATACTTCCCAAATAATCCCTCACAAACTACCTTCCCTTGTCCTTCCACAGCATGCTAGTAACTGAGAGAGCCTAGAGGGGAGGAAAAGAGGCCAAATGAAATGAGGTATTTTCCTAGCGATTTATAGCATCCTTTTTGTCCTCTTTCCCCCTTGCCCCGGGCAGGGTCTACGTTCCCCTCAGGGCTCTGCCTACCCCCACCCAAGTCCCTCTCTGCTGTGTGGGGCCGGAGCTCAGGCAGGTGCCTTCTCACTTTGCAGCCGCTGAACCCAGACCCAGGAGAGGATGGGGAAGCAGAACAGCAAGCTGCGCCCCGAGGTGCTCCAGGACCTGCGCGAGAACACCGAGTTCACGGACCACGAGCTGCAGGAATGGTACAAGGGCTTCCTGAAAGATTGCCCCACGGGCCATTTGACTGTAGAAGAGTTCAAAAAAATATACGCCAATTTTTTCCCGTACGGCGACGCGTCGAAGTTCGCGGAACACGTCTTCCGCACCTTCGACACCAACGGTGACGGCACCATCGACTTCAGGGAATTTATCATCGCCCTCAGCGTCACCTCCCGGGGCAAGCTGGAGCAGAAGCTCAAGTGGGCCTTCAGTATGTACGACCTGGATGGCAACGGGTACATCAGCCGCGGGGAAATGCTAGAAATAGTGCAGGTGAGGCTCTGGGTTGCGTTTGATGTGCGTCGCTGTTACCTCTTCCCCCTGAGACAGCTGGAGCTGGAGGCGATCGGTGTGCTGAGCTGGGTCCCTCCTGCCTCAGAGAGGCTCCTGAGCCCGTGGTCCCCAAAGGGACACTGGGGGCCACAGTGGGACCTATAAGATGCAAATGAGGAAAGAGCCTGAGACATGAACAGGGCACTTCTGCAACTGGCCCACAAGCAAAACCTTGCAGGTCTCCCTGGGGATTTCTTGGTGGAGTATGGATGGGATCAAAAGAACCTAAATGCAAGTTTTAGTGGCCTGATTAATCTCAAAATTGATACCTTGAAACTTCACATCTGAGTCAACATGAGCTCTGAACGAAGGGCTGTAGTAGCATGTCTTCGTCTCCCAAATGTCGGAGGTGCATAGCCCATGGACTCTACTGAAGGGGCATGTTGGGTAGAGCTCCCCTTGCCCCGTGTGCCAGGTGGGGCTCAGCCCTGGCATGGGCTGTTTGCCATCTGCTCCTAAGCTGAGATGTGTCTCCAGTGCGCTGCAATGAGCTCTGGGAAGCACATCACGCTCCCAGCCATGTCCCAGCAGTCGGGCCTGAGTCTGAGGGGGCATAATGTAGGAGAAGGGCTAGGATTGCAGACACTCTCTCTGTGATTCTGTGATCCTAGAGAGATCTCATCTTTATTCACATTCTTGTAAGTCTGAAAATACATTTTTCGACTCATCCACAAAGAAAATCAATCCCTGTTTCTATATACTGATGCTCACCTCTAATCCACACAGCACCCCCCACACACACATACACGTAACTGTGTGTTGAGAGCCAGCTGAAGAGGCAGCGGCTGATCGCAGTTGCAGAAAAGAGAATTACACACCATTGCCTCCTGTATTTTAGCTCAGTCCTGCTCATACATTAGTGTAGACCCTGACTTTCAGTTCAACTGACCCAGCTTCTTTTGGAACACAGAATATAGGAAAGAAAAATTTTTTAAAAGCTGCATTCATAAACTCCTGCTTGTTTTGATTTATAAAGTCCCACAGCTGCCTGCCAGGGTCAACTGCCTTTTTTTATTACTACAGGCTTAAATTCTTTTTCTCAGTCCTAATGCTTTATCATCTGGGTCATGTTTTTTATGTTTGTTTTTTATTTTATTTTCTTCTTTTTTTTCCTACTCAGGCAATCTACAAAATGGTTTCATCAGTAATGAAAATGCCTGAAGATGAATCCACTCCCGAGAAGCGAACAGACAAGATTTTTAGACAGATGGACACAAACAATGATGGTAAGATCTCCACTGGCACCCCTTCATACCTGTGGAGGTAAGGGTAGAGGACAGAGATGACCTTGCCGGTGCCTCTGGTCCCTGCCTGGACTTGTTGAGCTTCTCTTAGTCTGTAACAAATAGAGTGAATAGCTGGGCAGCAGGTGAGAGACTCTTCCTGCTGACAGGCTGGGAGAGAGCAGTCCTTCCTGATATTTCCTGAGTGAATCCCCTTCTGCAAAGGCTCCTCTGAAAGTCCCAAGAACCCGAGCCAAATGTAGAGCCACTTGATATGTTACCTGAGCGTAGCCATTCCAACCCTTCCACCTGAGCCAGCTCGTTTCCTTAGGCTCGAAAAACACAGGCAGAACTGAGCAATTTCCTCTGTCCATCAGCCTGATAGTGTGTTCCCTCTCATCCCAGTCAAGACAGAGCTTTCTCTGGGAATTACCGTGGCAATGGCTGAAGTGACACCTGCCCGTGTGGAAATCAGGAACTGTATTCCACTGATGTGCTCACTGGGAGCAAAGATTTGTCTAGCACAGAGATACAGAGACCTGGGAAAAAAAGAGGTCTTAATGTATAGAAAGGTTTTTGTATATGACAATTTTATGGCTGCGTTTTGGCATCTGCTGCTGCAGCCCCTGGGGCAAATTCCTGGCCTTGACCTTTGCTCTCACCAACACTAGCATTTCATCCTCCGACTTCACGTGTGGAAGGCCCTAAAATAACATGACTGCAGTACTTCTGTTCTGCAGAAAGTAGTGATGCTTGCAGATGTGTGACAGAGCAGCAGTCACAAAACCTGCCATGTACATCCTCTGTCTGTTGCACTTTGTGGCTGAAATAAAGTCATCCCATTCCCAGGAAAATGCCATCCCTGCAAACCGTGCAGTGCCAAGCAGTACTTACTATGTGTTCACGAGAGGCTCGGGGTGGCTGGAAGTGTTTCTTCTTCCTCATCTGACTGTTGGACATTGCAAATAGGTTTTGTTTTGTGCTTTGCTTTTCAGTATTGTAATCAGAGGGGAAAACTAATAAATGTCCTGATAGCTATTAGTACTCTTTTTCAGGCTGATAAAAACTTGAGAAAAAAAAAAACTTGGTTTGGGAACATGAGATTAAAAGCCAGAAATTAGGACAAAAGTGCGCCATGGGTTTTTGAGCTTCTGTAATTTCCCCAAGAGGAAGGTTTGCTCATTCCTCTCAGTTCAACTCGATCTGGGTGCTGGCCACCAAGCTCAGTTCTCTCTTTGTCCCTGCTGTGAGCTGAGAGCATCTGGAGACAGTGAAAACAAGTGCAATGGGCTTGTGCCCCACTCCTTTCAGGAAAGGGAAAAACCTATCAGGAGTCTGTGTCACCCCAGGATGAGGTCTGGGAGACCAGGTGGGATCTTTCCTCCTTGCCACACCATGCTGTGCTGTGCCATAGGTCTGTTGGAGCCATTGGGTGCCAGGACAGTTGTTCTTTGTGGTCACTCCTCCACAGATCACCTCTTCAGACCCACAGACTGTTAAGAGGGTCCATGCAAGTGAGTGCCTCTGGCCTAAACCAGAAGTGCTCCTGATTGACCCATGGCAAAAAGTGACTCCTCCAGGGCTGGCTTTTCTTGCTGCCCTGTGACACTGGTCCTGTTCCTGTGATATACTGATAGATGTCGTCAGGGCAAAGCAAGCCACTGATAGAATCCTAGAATAGTTTGGGTTGGGAGGGACATTTAAGGGCCATCTAGTCCAAACCCCCTTCAATGAGCTGGGACATCTTCAGCTAGGTCAGATTACTATGAGCCCCATCCAACCTGACCTTGTAGGTGCAGGGGCAGCTGTCACTGCTCAGTCTGATGTGTCACAGTAAACAAGGGGGTAGACTGGGAAGATTTGGGATGTTTAGGTTTCAAATGTCATATAAGTGTCATCTTTAAAACATGCATGAGTTCAGGTACCATACGTTGTACCCATGTGCCATGTAATTTGTGTAGTCTGGTTCTGAGGAAAAAAAAATGCCAAATGGTATTAGAACAGTTATTTTTATATTCAACAGTGTCTTTTTAAATTAAAAAAAAAAACAACGAAAACAATTATTGAGCTAGATTTTTTTGCAGAAGAAAAATGCATCTGGGCTTAAAGGCTTCAGTAGGATTTGGCTGCTGTGCATTGCACTAAATTCCCCTCTATGCCTCTGTGATAGATTAAGCATACATATGTTACTTCGGGGAGGAACAGTTTCTTTAAGCTGTATAGAATCATAGAACCATTTTCATTGGAAAAGACCTTAAAGATGATCAAGTCCAACCACTCACCTCACACTGCCAAGCCCATCACTAAGCCATGTCACTCATCACCTCATCTATGTGTCTTTTAAATATCTCCAGGGGTAGTGGCTCCACTACCACCATGGGCAGCCTGTGCCAGTGTCTAACAACCTCCTCAGTGAAAAAGTTGTTCCTAACATCTCATCTAAACCTCTCCTGGTGCAACTTGAGGCCATTTCCTCTTGTGCTATCACTTGTTACTTGGGAGAGGAGACCAACTCTCACCTCGCTACAACCTCCTTTCAGGCAGCTGTAGAGAGGGATCATGTCTCCTTTCAGCCTCTCTTCTCCAGACTGAACCTCCCTGGTTTCCTCAGCTACTCCTCATCAGACTTGTCCTCCAGACCCTTCACCAGCTTCATTGCCCCTCTCTGGACACACTCCAGCACCTCAGTGTCCTTCTTGTAGTGAGACGCCCAAAACTGGACACAGCATTTGAGGAGTGGCCTCATCAGTGTTGAGTAAAATGGGGCAATCACTTCCTTGTCCCTGCTTGCCACACTGTTTCTGACACAGGTCAGGATGCTGTTGACTGCCTTGGCCACCTGAGCACACTGCTGGCTCATGTTCAGCTGACTGTCTATCAGCACCCAGGTCCTTTTCCTCCAGACAGCTTTCCAGCCACTCTACCCCAAGCCTGTAGCATTGCCAGGGGTTGTTGTGGCTGAGGTGAAGGACCCGGCATTTGGCCGTATTGAATCTCATGCAATTGGCCTTGAGCTATGGCGTCAGCAACAAGTGGCTTTTTAAAAATGGTTACTATTTTGTTTTTCCCTCCCTCTCAGGTAAACTCTCTCTGGAAGAGTTCATCAAAGGTGCCAAGAGCGATCCCTCCATTGTGCGGTTGTTACAGTGCGACCCCAGCAGCGCGAGCCAGTTCTGATGAGAGCGGACAGTGTGCACAGAGAGTCGATCTGGGCTCGTGTCCTTCAAGCTTTGCTCGCAAACGGATGCCTTCTCAACCAGCCCTCCACACTTGGCCGATAAGATCCCATTGCCAGATCGTGCGTGTGTGTGTGCGTGTGCGTGTGCGCGTGTGCCCGAGCGAACCAGCCCTCGCTCCCCTCACTAACACCAGTGCAGCTCTCCTTCGGCAGCTCCGTTTCCGCTTCTCCCGTTAATGTTCCGACTCACCCTACACATTTGAAAACGTTAATGGAAAGGTATGTTTACATGCAGCTACAAAAGAGTTCCAGTCGCTGGCAAGATACCACTTCACTTGGTCCCTGCGAGAGGTGATGTTCCAGTAGTTCCCGAGAAGATGCTAGGTAGGACTTTTACCCGACATAGCAGATGGTAGATAATTTATTTTGCTTCAGAAATTACTATGTTAAAAAAAAAGAAGAAAAGGACTGAATGAAGTAGAAAGTTTAAAAAAAAAAAAAAAGAAAAAGGAGAAAAGGAAAAAAAAAAAACAAACCACAACAGCTTTCCTGGGCATGGTTCCAATTTTCTTTTTGAGGAAAATTGCTTGCACTTATCTAATGGTCTTTACTTTCTTTTAATATATATATAAATTATATATATATGGTGAAGTAAAATTTTAAATATTTAGGTCATCTATTTAAGGCATCAAATAGAATCCGAGCTTTGTTTCTTCTAGTCGTCTGTGATTTATTCAGATCTTGGAGATTGGGGTTGTTTTTGGGTTTTGGTTGGTTTTTTTTTTTTTTGTGATATTTATGCATTAGCAAATTGCCGTTGCAAAAGAAATGCATGACTAGCAGTTTGTGGGTATTTCACTCTGTTTAATTCCTGAATGCGAATACTTGTTCATTTTTACTGTCAATTGTTCCAGCGTTACTGTATTAACAAAAGACCCGAGAGGAGTTCATCCTCATTTTGTATTTCTCAGTGGAGTCCTACTTTCTGGTGGTTGCTGCGTTTAATGGCTTTTGAGTGCCCTGAGGTGACGTGACTCGCACCGCTGTTCTCGACTTGGCTACACCTCTTCCCTTTTGCTGTCGATATGTTAATAGTCTTGTGCATTCCAGTGTTATTTAATATCTGCCTAATGCCAAGAAATATTCATTGAAATAAAAGATTACTTTTCTTGTCACCACCTGTCTTGATCTAACCCACACAATGAACTTCTTGGTGTCATGTGTTTGGGGGAAGGCTCAAGGCTGGCTGCCTGCCCAGCACATCCCTGGTCTGTGTCCCAGCACAGAGCCTGGTAGGTATGTGGGGGTTTTTGGGAGCCCGCTGTTGAGGCTGGATTAATGTGCCAGTGGTGGTGCCTCTGGGGTCCTGCTCCATCCCAGCCGAGTCCTGGCTGAAGGCAGTTCCTCAGTGAAGACAGCAGGAAGGTGACAGCTCAGTTACCTCTGGATACGAAACAGCTCAAGGCGATGAAGGGAAAGCTGCTGGCCCTGCTGACTGGGCTATTATGACCAGACATTCACAAAAGAAAAAGTACTTTGATTCTGAGAGGTGCCAGGTATGTGCTGTTGGAGTAGCGTTTGATTTTGGTTGAGTGGAAAGCACTTTTCCCCACATTTGTGAGGTCTGCAAGTAGCTGCTTCAGCCTATCCTCTCTGCATAACGAAGTATCAACAAAAGACTTGGCCTGAGGTTAATGTCAACCATGCAATGAAGGAATTTTTGCTGTGTAGGATGTCCTACTTAGGTATTAATGATTCAATGTTACAAAAAGAGAGAGAGATGGTTGTAATATCCAAGTGGAAATGCATCGTTATGTCAGACTTGGTCTACAATACAGGCTCAAGTCTGGGCTGCCAAGCAGAAAACTGTTCATTTTTTTTCCTAGAAATTCAAACGTGAGCTATAAACTGACAGTCCTTTCTACCACAACACCCTGCTGCTGAGTGCAACCGCGAAAGGGAGCTTAACAGAAGCCTGCCTGCTTTCCCATGGTGAGCCCAGAAAAAAAAAAAAGCAAAGCACTGGAAAAAAGAAATAGAGAGTTCTGTGGTTGCTCATAGTCTACCTCCAGCCTGTTCGTCAGAAGATGCAGAGGTGCTGCAGGTCTTCTTTACTAATAGCCCTTGGTGCATGGGCTGGGCAGTGGCTGTTCAGATGCACAAGGTGTTGGTGTAAATCAGCCACCATTAGCTTTTTCATCTCTTTGCGCCTGGGAGATTGTGGAAGAACATCTCAGACTGTAGTAGGATGGTGCCTCTGAGAGGGTCCACAGCACTTGAATCTTGTTTGTGCCATCTTTAAATGACTCAGGCACGTTTTTAGTCAAGCATTGCACAATATCCTTAGGTACCAAGGATGTAGAAACTATTTTGCTGTGGCATTCATAAATGCAGCGGTTCTTCTATCATTGTTCATCCGCTCTTGTAAGTGGGGCTTTTGTCACCTTTTTCACCTTCTCCTGATACCTCTCCTCTTCTGGTTTCTACTTCTGTCTGGAGGGAATAGCAAGTTAATAGCTCTTTAACAAAACCTAAACTCTTCTTGTTGGAAAAGAAAAATAAAAATCTCCTTAAAAAAGTTCATTTTGACCTTGTTTTTACAGAAACAAAAAGTCTGAATTTAGTGGTCAAAAAATTCCCATTTCTTTAGCTTGATGGTTTTTGCACTGACACGTGCCAAGGTGTCTACAATGGAGTTTGCTGCCACAGGACGACTCGGGGTTGTGTTCTGCTTCATCTGGCACAATTTCTTCTGCCTTTGTCTCTTTTAGACTTTCCAGTCCCAGGTTCGTTGTTAAGGTTGTAGTTTTTTTAGGTTGTCTCCCTCTGCTTTCACAGCTTTTAAGGAGCTGCTTCTTTTCCAGGCAAGGTGGCTTGGCTCTGTTTCAGACCCGGGCTGGCACAGGCTATGCAAGCAAGGCACTTCCATTTCAGCTTTTGGAAAGCAAGCAAGGAAAATACTCAGGAAAGATGGTCGCACACAGCATCCTGGGGGTACCAGGGAGATGCTCTGAAGCCCAATCAGTCTGAGCTCTTCAAAGGTGGCTTCTGATACAGGGAACCTTTTGATTACAAGACAACTAAGTACTGGAAAGGGCTTTATCAGCTGCTGCCAAGCAGCTCTCTTGAGAAAATCAAATCTGCTTTCAAGAGACTGAAGTTGTGCATCCACAGTCCCTGGGTAGCTTTGAACAGCTTGGCTGTGCTTTGAAGAGTTCCTCTGAGGATGTGTCTGCTTCCCTGGTTGGTAACAAGGAGGGGAAGCAACTTCTCAGCTCATCCTTCAGGATGTGTCATGTGCGAGTTGATCCAGGCAGAGTGCAAAACCAATGGAGAAATCAGCGAAAAGCTCACAGGGCTGTCCTGCTTGTCAGGCTCCATGGGGGGGTATCTTTAGGAGAAGGACTGATGTGTAAGGGGAGTTAATCACTTGTGAATGGATGTCCATAATTGACTTCAGCTTGCTGATTGACTTTGGTATTTTGGCAAACTGTGTGTGAAAGTGGAGTTTAGCAGAAAAAAACTCCAAACCATCAGTGGGTCCATTTTTACGTTGCTTTAATAAGCTCTGTGATTATTTTGTCCCCACAGACACATCTAGCACTCTAAAAGCTCTGGCTAATTACTACATAAAGTCAGGCTTTTCTGTATGAATTGCAGGTCCTGTTAAGCTAATTCAGAATTATGTCATTGCCTTTCAAATTAAGTTAGTGCCTGCCTGGTTGCAGCTTAACTCCGGCCTGGGCGGCAGAGGTGCTTGGAATTGGTCTTGTGTTGCTCTGTCGCCAGGTTTGTGTTGGCTCTTTGTTCTTCAGTAAGGCCCTTTGGAAAGTATTTTTAGCATTAGCTGCTGAGTAATAAACTTCTGTGAAGAACAATGTGAGCATTTCTTCAGCCACCAGGCAGATGGTATCCATGGATAGTCCCTGATCCATTATGTAGGGCGCTCTCTATTCATGTTTAAAGGTTAGGAACAGCCATGGGCTTTAGTGGTACAGGGAGTAGACTGGCATTTGTAGAATCATAGGATCACACAATGGTAGGGATTGGAAGGGATCTCTAGAGATCATCCAGACAATGCCCTGCTAAAGCAGGTTCACCTTGATCAGGTCACAGGGAAACACATCCAGGTGGGTTTGGAAACCTCTGGAGAAGGAGAATCCACACCTTCCTTTTTTGTGTTCCAGCTTTTGTCCATTACCACTTGTCCTGTTGCTGAACACTACAGAGAAAAGTGCTGCCCCATCCTCCTGACATCCACTCTTTAGGTACTTCTGAGTGTTGATGAGATCCCCCCTTAGTATTCTCCAGGCTATATGACACCTTTCAAATACTTTTAAGTANGGGCACATTGCTGGCTCATGGTTAGTTTGCTATCAACCAGCACTACCAAGTTTCTCTCTGCAGAGCTGCTCTCCAGCAGATATTTTGACATCCTCAGCTTGCTTGACAGCAGATCTAATGTTGACAAACTCGACAAATATTGTTACCTCTTTTGGGAAGAGAGACACTTCATGGAAAAGAAGGGAAGAGTTGGGGAGAAGAACAGCAAAGCATCTACCTTTGGAGATGTGTTGCATCGCTGGGAGCAGCGTGCCTGCAAGCAGACCTTACCTGTTGTTTATCAGTTGTGATGGTTTGGACCCAGACACTGTCATGGTCATTGTAGTTCATGGGTGGCCAGTGCATCACCAGAGGGGTAGCTCAATCTCAGCCTGATGGCCATGTCACACAGGCAGAAAGCACTGGCCAGAAGGAGACAAGCAGCTGTCACAGCAGCTTCTTGATGTCTTCAGGATTAAGCTCATGGCCATGAGTTGCATAGGTTATTTTAATAGGCTAACAGTTTAACCCAAACAAAAACTTTACTGGCCAATCTGTCACTAGAGGGAATCGTCTGTCACCTGAAGGTGGGAAGCAAAGTCCTTAATCTTCTCTACACACATTCCCACACTTTGGTGTTTGAAGCTGCTGGAGCTTGGATGAGTTGGGGCTGTCACTGCAGCTCATCCTTGCTCCCCCAAACCCTCCTGTAGTGGGGGAGGTCTGAGCACACCTTTGTTGCCTTCTCTGCCTGATGCCTGACACTGAGAGCTGCATCACTAAATCTGGGCACTGCCACCTTGAAGCTGTACCCCTGAGTCCCCACCCCAGCATTTTTTTACCTTTCCCACACTGTTTTACCCCGAATCTTGGCAACTTCCTTTGTCTTAACTGCCTCTGACATGCAGCAGTGTGGGACTCAGTGCCGAAGATGGGTCACACTCTAAGTTGGTCACAAGTATATCATAGAAAGCATGGCAAATGACATCCAGGATGAAGTTTGCCTCTGCATTCCTTCTCCTATCACCCAGGCCATGCTGCAGGTAATGAGATGTGAGCTAGGGAACTTCCTTCTCCCAGGTGATTACTTCCCTGGAACTTGAGGTTGCACTGCAGACGAGGGCAGGAGCGGGACAGGTCCTGGCTGAGGGCCTCATCCCACTGAAGTCACCCACAGGGAAAACTTGAATCATCTTTTCCAGGCTGGGACACAGGCATCTTTCCAGTTGCTATTTGCATTTTGCTCTTTAGTTTCAAAGTGAAAAAATGTAATATCCTGAAAGCCCAGTGTGAGCACAGGTTCAGCTAGGGGTGAATCCAGTCTTTCTCCAGCAAAGTCTGGGTAAAAGTCTGAGGGGAGATCTCGCTCTCTACAACGACCTGCAAGGAAGTCATGGACAGACCTTCTCCCAGGACTTTGACAGGACATGAGGAAATGGCTTCAAGTTGTAGCATGGGGATTTTAGATTGGTTCTTAGGAAAATTTCTTGACTGAAAGGATTGTCAAGCATTAGAACAGTCTGTCCAGGGAAGTGATTGGGTCAACATCCCTAGAGAAATTCGAAAGAGGTGTAAATATGGTGCTCAGGGACATAGTTTAGTGGTGGATGTGGCAGTGCTGGGCTAATGGTTGGACTTGATGATCTTAAAGCTCTTTTCCAACCAAAATAATTGTGTGACTTGTTCACACAGGAGAAAAATGCAAACTGCCACGTCTAGGTGATGCCTCCAGTGTGGATGAGGTTCGGGTTGTAGCCAGTACTGAGCTTCAGTGGTTGAGAAGTCTCAAGGGGGTATCTGTCAGGCAGCCTCTACAGGGTTTGCTCCTTTTCACCTCTGCAGGACCCTGCTTTGCTTCTGAGAACTTTTCTACTGCGTTGTCACTGTTGCTACTGAACCCATGTGGCTTTCCTCTTTGTTCTTCTTTTGGTACTTTCCTGGATGCTTTTCAGGACAAATCATTCATTCCACTGCCGAGTGGAGGCCGTGGGCAGTAGATGCAATGCTGACAGCTGGTTCCTTGGGGAAAGGAGAACACAATGACTGTGCCTTAATGTGCCATTAATAACCACGAACAAAACACAAACACTGTACATGCTTTCCTTGGAGAAAATAATAACACTCATCAAAGGTAGATGTTAGTGTTATACAGCCATAATTATTCCTGTGCTGCTTTCCTTATGAATTAATGATGCTGTGAGGCTCGCAACAAGCAGGTTTGATGCCTGCTGAAGGACATGGGTAGTAGCACCACATGCATATGATGACAGCGAGGAACGAGGCTGCACACATGCTGGGGATAGTGCTGCTGGTCTAGAAGCAGGTTGGAGGTGCCAGATTTCACCTTCCATCTCAACCACATTGTGTGTACAGGTGCCCCAGTGAGCTGCCACTGCTAGGCAGCCTGGTCACGCTGGGCAAACGTAGTCTCTGGAGAAACTAGCTCTTGCAGCCCACCCCATGCCCTGCCTGGGGAGCCCTATGGGCTACAGATAACCATATATCAGAAAAGAATGTCATTTTTAAGCAAGAGTGACTTAAAAGCAGCTGTTGAACCCTTCTGAGCTATTTGTCAGATGTCACAGCTGCTTTTTGTTGAGCAGCTATCGGGCACCCACTAGGCACACTGCCACCAACCTGCTGTTCCCCTGGGACCTGGCACTGGGGGCCCCCAGTCAGGCCCCTATGAGGCTTCAGCTCTTCTGCAAAGATCCCAAAGTCTTTTGGGACCAAGGCATAACAGCCTGCACTGGTGAAACCTGCAGATCTGTTTGATCGATGCAACTTACCAATCTCAGGTCTGCTTAGTCCTTTGATATTAATTACAGTATCACTAACTACCTAGTTAGCATCACTAACTAGCAGTGCTGCTGCTGGAAACTAGGGGGAAGGGAAAAAAAACAGGAGAAAGAAGTTTTTATTTTCTTGGATTGTGATGCTTTCCCATGCTGCCTGTGAAGGGAGAGGCTGGCTGCCCACATGGCCTGTCCTGTGCCCACTGCATGGTACCCGGGTGATTCTCTCCAGCAGAGGCCGGGGCTGTGTCAGTTGCTATGGCAACACCCAAAAAGGAGGCAGGAGTTTATTCCTTTTTCCTCTCAAAGCAACTTTCTTGAAGTAAAACCTCACTTTACATTTTGGATGACTTGGCAGACTGTCCCACATTCACCACCTTTGGACAGGATGGGTTGAGAAGCGTGTGTCACACCTGTGTGGCCTGGCGACGAGGCAATGGGGGTGCAGGCAAAGCTCCCTATTTCCCCAGTTCTCTGCTCCACTGTAGCAACCATCTGTCAAAGTTGCTCTTGGGGCAATTACGCTTTACACTCCTCTGCCTTTTTGAGGTGTTTAGGCAACATCCAGAATGGAGGAAAGGGGACAAAGGGGCCTACGAAGGACAATTACAATTAATTTCCACATTCTGGTGGCCAGTTCTGAAAGCTGACATTAGACTATTCCTCCAGCAGCCAGCGAGGTTCATGCTTTCCCACCATCATTCTGGTAGGCTTTGTTTTCTCTGTGCCAGCTGCCTTTGCTTGCTACTTTCACCCAGCTATGAGTTTCGGTGCTCTTATTTTGCTCCCGTTTCTAAACTTCCTTTTCATGCTTGAGGCAGCACCAATTGATGGTAATCCCCCTCCTCCCCACCCACGCCTGCATGGTTTGTGTGTGCCACAAATCTCAGCAAACCTCCTGGCAGCTGAGCCTGCCAGCAGGCAGGAGACAGAGGTGACAGCCCCGCATCTTGCCAGGATGAAGAATCTCCTGTGTGCGTGTTCCCTGTAGATCACCAGACACCAGGCAGGAGATCACATCACCAACTTTATTGCCATCAGCCCCCGGTGACTTGGCCTTCCACATCACAACTGCACCTCCTACAAAACCAGCCTGGCTGATGCCTCATGCTGCTGCTCACCTTTGGGGTCAGCAGCCACTGCCCTTCAGGATGGGTGTCTTTCCTCTGCTCCAAGCTGGCCTCAGGCAGGGACCAGCCCTAGTGGGAGTCGGTGCACTGGCTGCTGGCTCAAACAAGACAAGGAAAGCTGTCATTGTTCTTTATGGGATGAAGAGCTGGTCCTTCCCACCATTCAGCTGCTGTACAGGTCCCATGTAGGGGCCGTTTCCCCATTGTCTGGCCATGAAGCAACCTCACAGCTGGGGTGACCCAAGGAAACAAGAAATAGCATGAACCTCTAAGGAGGTAACAATGTCAATGCAGGTGCCTTGCTGGACCTGCATGCCAGGCAGAGATGCTCTTTGAGTATATGGTCACCATCTCACTTGGACTGGGTAGCCAGTGTGGAGAGATCCATCTTGGGCCTGGAGGAAGAGGAGGCTCAGCAGAATCAGTTTACCTTTCCCAAACGACTTTGGGTTTGCCTGAAATGACATTCAACAGCTAAAACTCCATGTCCTTACGAGAGCCGAAGCACCTTGGCCATGATGTTACAAAACATGTCTTCCCAGAGCCACTGGCTGCATCCAGCTTCACAAAATAACTCCCAACCCTGAGTGGCCAGAGGCTCTGGAAGCCACACTGTAAGATTCACTGCCTCCTAAGGTCTACCTCATTAGATCATTAGCTAACATGTTTTTGGCATGTATCAGTTAGTAGCCTTCCAGCTACTTCCTCCACATAGTTTGGGAATCAGCATCTCTTCTGCCTTGGAGGCCAACTGAGATCAGCATCAGCTCAGGCTGTTCCATAGCAGAGGGCTTGGGCAGTTTTAGTGTGGGAAGAGAGCATTCCAGGGGGAGGAGAGGCAACACTGACAAACTTTGCAAATGTGATCTCCATCTACAGGAAGGTTCAGAAAGAGGATCCTGGGAACTACAGGCCTGTCAGCCTGACCCCACTGCTGGGGAAGGTTATGGAACAGATTATCCTGAGTGCCATCCTGAGGCACATGCAGGATAAGCAAGGGTTCAGGCCCAGCTGAAATGGCTTTGTGAAGGGCAGTTCTGTTTGACCAATTTGGTCTCTTTCTATGACAAGACGGCCTGCTTAATGAATGAGGGAAAGACTGTGGATGTTTTGACACAGTCTCCCACAGCATCCTCCTGGAGAAACTGGTTGCCCATGGCTTGGATGGAACTACTCTTTTATGGGTGAAGAACTGTCTGTATGGCCATGCCCACAGAGTGGTGGTGAATGGAGTTAAATCCAGTGGGCAGCAGGTCACCAGTGATGTTCCCCAGGGCTCGGTGCTGAGATCTGTTTTGTTTAACATCTTTATAAAGGACCTACATGAGGGGATTGAGTGCACCCTCAGTAAATTTGCAGATGACACCAAGCTGGGTGGGTCTGTAGACCTGCTTGAGGGCAGGAAGGTTCTTCAGAGGGACCTGGAAAGGCTGGATCAATGGGCCAAGAGAAATCACGTGTAGTTCAACAAAGCCAAGTGCTGGCTCCTGCACTTGGGCCACAACAACCCCAGGCAACGCTACAGGCTTGGGACAGAGTGGCTGGAAAGCTGCCTGGAGGAAAAGGACCTGGGGGTGTTGACAGCTGCCTGAACATGAGCCAGCAGTGTGCCCAGGTGGCCAAGGAGGCCAATGGAATCCTAGCCTGTATCAGAAATAGCGTGGCCAGCAGGACCAAGTAAATGATTGTCCCCTTGTACTCAGCACTGGTGATGCTGCACCTCAAATATTGTGTCCAGTTCTGGACCCCTCACTACAGAAGGACATTGAGGTGTTGGGGCATGTCCAGACATGAACAATGAAGCTGTTAAAGGGTCTGGAGAACAAGTCGTGAGTAGCATCTGAGGGAGCTGGGGATGTTTAGCCTAGAGAAGGGGAGGCTGAGAGGAGATACTCTCTACATGAATGGGAGTTGTAGCAAGGTGGGAGTCAATCTCCTCTCTCCGATAATGAATAACAGGACAAGAGGAAATGAGTTCAAGTTGCTCCAGGGGAAGTTTAGATTGGACATTAGGAAGAACTTTTTCACCGAGAGGGTTATTAAGCATTGGAACGGGCTGGCCAGGGAGACAGTGGAGTCACCATCCCTAGAGATATTCCAAAGACTCATGGATGAGGTGCTGAGGGATATGGCTTAGTTTAGTGATGGGCCTGGCAGTGTGAGGTGACTGGTTGGACTCGATAATCTTAAAGGTCTTTTCCAACCATAATGATTCTGTGATTCTGTGTGACAAGCCACCCTCCTGAGGGCTACCAGTTTGCAGTACAGTTTGGGTTTACACCACATCTTGCTCACTGTGGCCAGGTGCTTGTCAATGGGAAAGCAGGATTGCTGCAGCTCCACAGCCCCAAATGTGCTGTCAGGTCATATCTGGGGAGGTTTGTAGGGACAGGGCAGGAGAGCATCCCATGCCAGACGAAGCTGCAAAGGCATGGAAATAGGGGTTCCCATGCAGCGATAGCTAATGCCAGATGATCTCTCTTTGTCCAATGTCTTCCCATGAGATTTATTTGACCACGACCTTTTGCACAAGCACAAAATTCAGCAGCAACATTTACAAACAAGTGAGTAACAAATGGGCATGAGGAAGAGGATGAGACAGGCAGTGGGAGGCTAAGTCTGAGATACAGCCTGTGAACGTGATGGCAGATCACCCATGTAGAACCGAGACCCACCAAGCAATGGGACTTTCTTGAAACTGTCCACCTCTTGGCTAATGCCACTAGCAGAGTGTGGAGCTGATGACACAGGCAGTGCATTTCCTTGCTGTATCATATTATATGACTTACAAGCCCTTTTCTAAGGATAAAGCTAAATGTGCTGTCCTGCTCATCCTGTAGATGAGCAATTCCCACCTCTGTCCTTGAGTGTGAGTCACTTCAAAGTCTTCACCTCCATCAGCTGCACAGTGCTATCTTACAGGCTATTTGCAAAGCAAGGCTGCTGGTTGCTTCCCTCCTCGGTAATGTGATTTAAATCACCCTCAATCACTAATCATTTCCACATCTTATGGCAATAAGGATGAATTATCACCTTAAATGAGAGAAAGGTAGTTCTAGGAAATGGGTTTCATTTCTGACTGTTTTTTTGAGAGGGAGCTGCCAACCCTGAGTCAGCTGGTTCCTCTGCTGCAGGTGTGTGAAGGAAAGGGGCATAAATAGGGGAAAATGGTACATCCCTGTGTTGTGTGTGGCACTGATGCAGAAAGAAAAACACTTTCTGAGTGCTGTTAGGGGACAGGGAGGGGAGCTGGCAGGGATTGTAGTGGTCCCTGCCTGCATCCTGCCTTCAACTGCAACAGAAGCTGACAGCCACAACGTGTATGTTTTTATGGATTGCCCATCACCCTCTCAAACTCTTAGGTTTCTGTGCTTAAGCAAAAGGAACGGGCTCTGAAGGACATAGGGGCCTGTGCCTCACTGTTAGTGTGTAGTTGCACACATCAGTGAATGACAATATTTACCTTCAAGCTTGCCTCCAGGTCATGCTTTTTCCTTAAAAATAGGGGGGAAACAATTTTTAAAGTAAAAAATACTGATACTGAGAGGTGTTAAGACTCGGCTGCATGATGGGATTGCCTCTGGAAGCCAACTCAAAGGCATGTTCATCAGCTCTGCCCAGGGGATTGAGAAGATCTTTGGTATTTTAGAGAAACAAGCACAGCCTTGCCAGGCTGGATGGACATCTTGGATGTCTATTGACTGACAACAACTGGAGCCCACAGACATTTCATGTTGTATCATGGGAGAGCAGATGAAGTTGCACAGCGAGGATCTGGATGAGCTGGGGCTGGATGAAACTCGTGCCTGAAGATACCTGCTGTGGCTTGTACAGGTAAGAAGAGCTGAAGTGAAGGGTTTTGACCCAGGCAAGTTTTTGCCTTTATCCATATATCTTACAGTAGCAAGTTTTGCTTGGTTTGGTTTTTTTTTTTAACCTCAGAATAGTAATATTTTGCTCATTATGCCACCAGCCTAGCAATGAGAAGCCAAGCTCCAACAGTTTGTTTCCTTAATGAAAAGCTACAGCCACGGTGACCCCCAGCCAGGGGTGATAGGGACCCGGGCTGAGAGCTGTCACCACCTGAAATGCCACAGGAAAGGTTTTCCACCAGCATGCTAAAGCAACAGCAACAAATTGCTCGGGTCAGGTGGTACCCACGTGGGTGCAGCTAAAGAGCAGAAAGATGAGAGTGTAACCTCACATTTATATCAGCCACTGACAAATGTGATACCAGATTATTAGTAGTATTTTTTTAATGACTTTGGGGCACAGTGTGAGGAACTCCAGACCAGTAAGAATGATGTCTGCACCAGAAAAAAATCGGTAGAAACTACAGGAAAGTACAGACATGGCAGATGTTGGGATAAATGTGATGTATTAGGGAAGGGACAAAATAGACTTTTCTAAATGGAAGTCTTGCCTGATGAATCTATTCATGGTTCCTGCAGGATCAAAAGGGCAACACGTTCCTCAATGGTCTGACAACAGATGATAGATACAGTGGGACGAGGATGTGTGCTAAGCACACAGGATTGTCTAGGGTCATCAGAGATGGTGCAAGGTATTGCAGAAGTGTTTCTGCACATTGGTGACAGGGCAGTAAAAACACTAGTTCAATTCCCCATTATTAACTACAAAAAAAAAAAAAAAGGACCTAGGAAAAAATAGCTCTAATTATTCATACACTTCGAGGTCCAAATTACAAGATTTTTGGGATCACTTTAATTAGAGGTCTGAAAATATCAGCTCAGTGCTCAATTTCTACCATGAATAAGCTTTTTGGGAGCCTTCAGGCTTAGGATGTTACTGAGCTGAGGTAAAAGGGTTCCACGGGCACTGCACACACCATTTGGGGTTACGTGGACCTCCAAAACTTCCCTCCTCTGCTTGAGTACGGCCAGTGCCCCCTGTGCAGCCTGCATGCCCGTGTTGCTGTGCCCTTAGCTCCCAGCTTGGCGATTTATACTTTCAGGCTACTTGCATGGCAGCTGGTACCTGGCTAAATCACATTAACAGTGTCGGCGATGCTCCTGCAGACTGATGGTAAATAGCTTCACAGCTGCTCAGTGCTGCCAGGGAACATTTTGATCAGCCCATCTTGACCCTGTGGAAAATACAGACCGGAGAATCTGCCTTGGTAATTTGTGTCCCAGGCTTGTACCTTTGGCCTGAGGCTGGAGACGATGCAAAACAGCTGCTGCTGGACTCCTGGGAGTGACGTCAATGCTCTTTTGTCTTAAGTCTGGTACCGGCTCAGCTGTATCCATCTCTCCCAAAGACAAATTACACTTTATTGCTTGGTGTTGCTCAGGACAGGAAAAAAAAATCTCATTAGACATCAGCAATTTAGCACTTAAAATGTGGAGTAACAAATAGCTTGACCCAGGGTAGTTTTTTGTTCCTTTCTACTTTGTCTTTCCTTTTCCCCTCTCTCCTCCTTCATGCATGCTCCAGCTCTAGGGAAGCATGGGAGGTGCTGCAGGAGTGCAGAGGACAGTTGCATGGTGTCCATGGGCATTGCTGGGGACAGCATTGGTAAGCCAGGCCAATGGAGACATGCTCTGCCTCACTGCAGCCCCACTGGCGTCATCTGCCCAGATGTTTTTCTCTAGGACGAGATAGCAGTGGGAGAAACTCATGGCCTCTCCCAGGGCCAGCCTTGGGGTGCATCCACACCTTAGGGTGCATCCAAGCCTTGGCTTACACTCAGGCTAAACCATCCAGCCCTGGGTATAGTGTGATCTCCACTTCCCATGTGCAATAAGCATTGTGAAACATCTGGCTCCAGCCCCGCTGGGGCCATAGGGCACTGCTCCAGGCCTGAGAAGAGGCTGTGGGCAGGAGTGCAGGGAGATGGGTTCACTTAGGCATGTCTTATGCAGAGGGTTTTACCTCAGCCTGTCCTCATCTCTCAGAAGCTGTAGATAGATACTTCAGGGAGTTTCTGCTCTGTCCCACAACCCCTTCCTTGGATTTAGAATCATAGAATCATTACAGTTGGAAAAGACCTTTAAAAGATCGTTGAGACCAAGCACCAACCTCCCACTGCCAAGCCCATCACTAAACCATATTCCTCAGCACCTCGTCTATGTGTCTTAACTCGGTGGCATGAGGCAGACGGATGCCTGGGGCTGTTGGCAGCCTACCTGGTGGGATGCATCCTGGCCAGGGTACGCTGGTGCTGTCTGCCCTGACCTCCTCCCTTCCCACCATCCTCCCCTCAACTCAAAAGCCGGAGACTTCAGGAGTGACTTTTTCCCTGCGAGCACCATTTCCCTCTCAGCTTGCCTCAGTGCAATAGCGAAGAGACATTTCCTTTCTACCCCCAAAAGTGAAGGGTGGAGGCAGTAACATAGCCCTGGGAAGGTCACAGAGCTGAAAGCCTTGCACTGCTGATGAGCAGGTGACAGCAACCTAGTCCCAGCCTGGGGCTTTAAGCAGGGCAGCGAAGCACAGCCATAGCACAGGGTGCTGCTGCCATCTAGCCAGGCCTGCCGCGTGCATGCACACCCTTTGTAGTCAAAGCTACTGGCTTTCTGCATCTTTCCTCTCTGAAGATCTCTTTGCCTAGTTCATCCTCTCTGAGATTGCTGCCAGGGCTGCTGCAGTGCTTGGGGCCGGGATGTACCAGAGCTGGGCAGTCAAAGCTGAGCGGCACATGTAGCACACCCCAGCTTCCCCTGGCCATGAGCCCACATCCAGGGAGGGACATGGGGCCACCCTTGAGGAGCTGCACCCTTCCCCCAGTGACATTCACCTCTCCTGAGGAAGACACCCTCTGTGTCCTGATGCTGGTGTTGGCACCAGCCCCAGCAGATATCCCATCACTCTGGCCAGTGTCCTAAGCCTGAAGCTGGGAAGGGGTCTCTGCTTCTGAAGCCGTTTGCTCCCCGCAATGTCTGCCACTATTAGCTGACATAAGAGGAGGTCCCCAGTCTGATGGGCAGCACTTTGAGGACTCAGGGAAACTGCTTCGGGAAGGTGAGAAGCCATCTCATGAGGGTCAGGGCTCCTGAGTGAGCAACTCTCTTCACTCCATGGAGTAAGATGTGGCTCTTTCCTGTGCTCCAACAGCCACACTGTGGCTTTGGTTTGGCATCATCACTATTTCTTGCCTTTCCCATCCCACTTTTGTTTTGAGGCAGGAGTGAATTCTCAGTCCTCAGCAGCTCCTCAGAGGCAGCTGCCCAGTTTGGATCCATTATAGCACAGGCACCTCACTGAGTAGAGCTGCACCAGTGGGAAGGCAGCCAGTGAGCTGGTGGCAGAACTTGCTGTTGGACTGAGGGGATTGCACTGTCCCACAGGGCTCCAGGGTGAAGACAATCACAGTAGAGTTGGAAAGGACTTCAGGAGGTCTCTAGCCCAAGCTCCTGCTTCCAACTGGATCAGATGCAGGATCAGCCCATGGTTGCTCAGGACTTTTCATAGAATTGTTTTGATTGCAAAAGACCTTTAAGATCATCACGTCCAACCACTCACCTCATGTTGCCAAGCCAATCACTAAACCATGTCCTTTAGCACCTCATCTACATGTCTTTTGAATATCTCTAGAAATGGTGGCTCCACCACCTCCCTGAGCAGCCTGTCCCAGCATCTAACAACCTTCTCAGTGAAAAATTTCTTCCTAATCTCCAATTTCAACCTCTCCTGATGCAAAAGTAATTTCCTCTTGTTCTGTCATTCACTACATGGGAGAAGAGACCAACCCCCACCTCACTACAACCCCCTTTCAGGTAGTAGTAGTGAGTGATCATGTCTCCTCTCACCCATAATAAACATCCCCAGCTCCCTCAGCCACTCCTCATCAGACTTGCTCTCCAGACCCTTCACCAGCTTCATTGCCCATCTTTGACCTTGCAGTGAGGGGCCCATCAGGTGTCAAAAGTCTCCAGAGGTTGTGCCTGGCCAGCCTGACCAGCAGCCTGGTTCTGTCCTGGCTGTCCCCATGGGCAAATGTCTCCTTGCAGTCAGTCTGACACCCCCAGGTTCCAGCTTCTGCTGTCACTTAACATCAGCAATCCTGAAAAGCTGCTCTATGCAAGATGGCATAAATAAGTTCCAGTTTCCCCCCAGAAAACCCCTGACAACAGCAAACATAAACTAAGCACAGGAGCAGCAGAGGAGAATAAAAACCATCACAGAAATAGCTAACGGAAGAGCCAGGGCCTCGGACTGGGCTCCATGTAGGAAGCTGGAAGCTGGCAGGACATTTGAGGTAACAGCCTTAATAAATAAACAAAAGCAAGCCACTCATTTTGAAATATTCTGTGTTTTAAAAACCTCAAACCCTCTGTTTCCCATTTCTGTGAACAGATGGGAAGGGAGCTTTGGTTGGGAATTTTTTTTTTTAGTTTATTACTTTATACGTACTTTTTCCTTGTCACAGAATCATAGAATCACAGATTGGTAGGGTTGGAAGGGACCTCCAGAGATCACCTAGTTCAACTCCCCTGCAGAAGCAGGTCTACTTAGATCAGGTTGTATAGGAACATGTCCAGGCGGGNCTTTCTTATTTGTATTTGTTCTCATCTTGCTCATGCTGCGGTCTAGCATCCAGAGTGTAGGATTCATTTGAAAGCCTTCTATTTCTCTGCTGCTTTCCTCTGCTTTTTTTTGAGCTGAGCTCCATCTTGTGGGCTTTTGTTCGGCTCATTAGTCACCACATCCTTATCTCCAAGCAGAACTGCCTTGGCCCCAGTCAGAGGAACACCTCCACTTCACCCACAGTCAGGTATAATCATGCGCTGGGGAATGAAGCCCACATGGCAGAAGGAGATGAGCCCTACAGCACCTACCTCCTGGGGAATTGGGCCAGCCATCCTGGCAGGGTACAGGTGGAATTTCCCTTCCCCAAATCAGCAGTCTGCAGACTTGGATTAAGTTCTCAGCGTTGGTCAGACACTTGAACAGTTTAATGCGAATTTTGACTGCAGGCAAGCAGGGCAATTGTTGCTGAGAAATATTTATTGAGCTGTTAAGAGTGAAATGCTGTTGCTACTAGTGAGCTATAGTTAACAGCAAGTAACTGGATTTCTTGAGCAGGAAAAAAACTGCCTCCACGTTATCCAGTTCAAGCATCGCAACGACCGTTCCTTGCAGGAGTGCCAGCCTAGAGCTAGTGTCTTGTTCTTCCCAGCTAGTCAGCTCAGGAGCCAAATATAAAAGCATGATGCTTAAGCTCACTGAATGCCCAAATCCTGTTCCTCTCCCAAGGCAGGGAAATGCATTTTAAGGATGAATGAAGTAACACCTGTGACTGCAAAGCACTTTGGGAATCTTTTGTGTTGAGCTGCTTACCATTACCCTTTCTCAGCTCATATCCAGTGCTTGCTGCATTCCCAAGATACATAGACTGACCCTGCACTTCCCCACCAACGATGAGCAGCTGGGAGCACTGGTCTCTGCCTTTGCTTCCTTCCCTGAACTGCTGCCCAGCCTTGCTGTGTCTCTTGACTGCTTTCTGGACTGGAATACAGCAGCTGGCTCTGAACCACAAAGGAAGGCAGGGTGAGCCAATTAGTCCTTTGCAAAGCACTCCAAGAGCATGAATTGCAGAGAATATAACTGGAAGGCACACTTTTTTTCTTTCTTTCTTGTTTTTTTTTTTTTTTTTTTTGTGGGCATGACTGGGACCAGCTCCCTAAAATGAGGGAGAGGAAGAAGGAGGGTTGGTTTCAGTGTGGTAAAGCTTTTGCCTTTAGGCAAAGACAGACTGAGGAAAATTGTTGCTCTACTATAAGCACCAAGAAGCACACTCAAAAGTCTAATACTAGTTGGACTGTAGTGGTATTTGCAAGAAAACACGGACATGCACAAGACAGCAGTGTGCTCCCCTGAGGGAGCACATTCTTTGCCAGGGCTCAGGCATTTGCCTGGAATGTGGGTGGCCTATCCTTATTGAAATGGAGAGGATCCAAAGGGCCAGCATAGCTCATACCCAAAGCTCTCACCTTTGCATTAGCCCTCTGGCTCACACTGTAAAGGGCAAAGTCGCGGTTGCTGTACCCCTCTGAGCGCTTCCCAAAAGAGGCACCACTGTGCTTTAGCTGCTCTGAACACCTCCAGTACGCAGAGGACTACAAAATCAGCTGAAGAGCAAGAGCAAAGCTTGCTAAAGTATATGTCCCAGACCTACATATGCTCCCCATTGCCAACATGTGTTCAGGATAGTTTTAATTAGCTAAAGATGAATTGGGAGACATTTCTGACAACGGCTATTGAAACCAGACCATAGCCACTGAGATACCAGCTGCCTTCAAACTGTAAAGGAGGGAACCTTCTCTAAAGAAAATTACTCTCATTTCTTTTAGTACTGCTCAGTGCTTATTTGAAGAGAAAATAAAGAAAGAGTTTATTATGGCAGAGATAGATAAGCTTTTACTCTTTGACAATCAACATATTTGTCTTAAGCTCTTATTGCAATACTTATGGAAAATTAGGTATTTTTTTAGTGGGAAGAGGGTTAGTTTTGATCTGGGAAGAGCTTTCCATTGCACTCTTACTGCAAAATGATGCTGTGTTCAGCTATAAAAGACCCATTTAAATGAGGGCACTTGCTGGAAGTGAGGTGTGTGAGAGGAGAAGAGCTGTCCCTCTGCTCTGGGTGGGCTCCCAGGTGAAGGCCTGCTCCTGCCTGCAGGGCGGCGGGGCCCTGTCTGGCTCCATCTGAGGCAGCAGTCTTGCCCGTCCAAGAGGCTTCACACACTAACACTGTATGCAAGGCCTGTGTTGTAGCCTGCAAGTTATCACCTTAAAATTTCAATTAAATGCTCATGCACAGAAAGGCAGTCTGCCCCACAGCACCCTCTGACACCAGTTAACTCCCCCCTTGTCCCTCACTTCGTCTCAGTCTGCTCCCTCTACTCCCTTCTCCTGGAAACATTACCACCTTCGATCTTCTATCTGATGTAGCATCAGAGGATCAGTGTTTCCCAACTGGTTTTTTGGTATATGAAACTACCTTTGCACCCAAGGATGTCAGCTGTACACCAGTACAGGGCCTGCACAGCTGCAGGTGGGCTTACAGAAGGTCTCAGCCAGACTTGCTGCACACCTCAAGTAGCTTCACCATTCAAGAAAGAGGAATGGGGTGATGAGAAGCCATGCCCTCATTTCAGGGATGTATCTCTTTTTTTATTTGAGAGTCATCTCCAAAGCAGAAGCAGCACCATCAGTACCTGTGACAGAAAATGAGAGACTGCCAGGGATGTTGGGAAGTGGAATGCCCCCATCTCCTCAAACGATCCAGCACAGTTCATGTGTCACCAGTGAGACAGGCACAGCTCCACGTGGAACATGGTTAGCAAGCAGCAAGTCAAAAGGCACAGGCTACTCTTGGCTCCAGCTTTGGTAGTCGTTCAGCCAATTATGCAAGACAGGTGCAGCTGATCTCCATTTTTCTGGACCACTGCTCCTCCCTCCCACGTCAGATACTTGCTCCAGGGAAGAATAATAAAGATGTGCAGCTCAAAAAACCCCGACTTGATCAGTGAAATGGGGCAAAGCAGAGCAAAGGCATTTGAAGGTCAGAGACCTGCGGAGAAGAGGTCAGACGAAACCCCAGCAGCGCAGCTCACTGCCTGCTTTGTTACATCTCTACTGTGCTACACAGTGCTCCAGCTTATGGTAGGAAATGTTACTTCCCTAGTTTGGATAGAAGGAATCCCCAGTGTCACCATACAACCCATTCCTGTCATCTGGAGTATTTTAAAATCAAGTAAAAGGATTCTGCAGAAGACAGGAGCAGGGCAGCTGGGATACGGATACTCAGTATCCCAAAGCCCAGAAGACCTGCTCGGCATACTCCAGCTTGAAATGAGACACTTGTGTCTTGCTTAACACTCACCATTAGCATAGATTTATTACTCCCACAAGTATTGAAAGGCAGCTAGCAAACCCCATGGCCTCGTTTTGTTCGGGGTTTTTCTGTTGGTTGTGGTTTTTGTTTTTGTTTTTTACACAGAAGATGCCCAAGATTCACAGTTCTTTTTAAGCGCTTGATACTCTTCTTAGACCATGGCTCACAGAGCACCAGCTGAGGCTACGACATACCTGCCTTGGAAGAGGAAGGAAAATAATCGACGTCAGCTAAATCTCTTCAGGGGAGCATCATCAGTTAACCAAAATGCTTGTATCATGTTGCCACTTTCCTGGACTCCAGCAGAGAAACAGATGGAATTTCTCCTTTCCCTTTTTATTTCTCTTTTGTTTGAGACAAAACTCAGTGAAACAGCTAAAATAAGTTAAATGCAGATCAAGAAACTAATTGGCAGCTTGTCCCATTCCTCTCCAGGAAGCATACTTATTAGCTTCTACCAGTGATTGCCTTCAACAAGTTACCAGCAGGAGTTGGTGACAGCCATACCTCCCCCCTCCCTTCTGGCTCTGCCATCTCTAGCCTCCAAGCAGGCAGGTTTGTAAGTCAGCTACATTGCCTTTAGACAACCACAGGCTTCTCCTTTGCCGTTTGGGTTGGTTGGTTGGTTGGGCGTTTTTTTCCCCACAGTTCAAATGCACTTAGCTCTCACAAGGCAAGATTTAGATAAGGAACTGTCACACCATTAGCATTTAGTCACCATTCATGACTTTTGCCTTCATACTGAGGGAATCATTAAGCTTGCACCTGAGGTTTGAGAAGTTAACAAAGAAACGCTAGTTTGGATGCAGGGAGTCCCTGGGAGATCAAGGCTATTGCTCCACTGTGTGCCTGTACTAAAGCTCCACCAGTGCAGCTCAGCAGGCACACAGCTGGCTACTGTGTGCATGAGAAAAGGCAAGTGGTATTTCAATGGGAAGCTTGAAGCCAGGAGTAAACCAAAGACAATTTTTAGAAGTCACTTGTGCTGCTTCAGGTGAATGAGGAACGAGATATCCTCAACTTCTGCTCAACCTACTAGTTCAGCCAAGGGCTGGATGTTCTGCTTTCATAGCTCCTTGTAAGAAAACAGCACTATTTCTTGCTACAGCCACTCTTTCTAGCAGCAATGCTACCTTTTTGCATGACCCTTTACATATTAACATTTACTGCAAGTAAGCTTAAACTTTAAGGTTTTCTTTTTTACATCAGGACATCTGCCGTCTTTTGGAAAAGATCCAGATCCAGGAGCAATCAGTTTCAGAAACATCTTACAACTTTAGTGCAGCAAGTGACTGCAAGCTAACATCAGGTTAAATAAGCCAGAATGCTCTACTCCAGTAAAAGCAAACTCGCTAAGTTTATCAGCACACCTTGTATTATCTGCTAGTATTTACTGCTTCCTGTCATCTACCACATTTAATCCCAGGTCAGAAGTTCAAGTCAGTAGCACGTATTTTCATGACATAAGAGCTTTTATGGAGTATTGACTTCACAAAGGAAGTCAGGTCCCATTTCCTATCATCCATTTTGTACTAAAGCCCTAGGCAACAAGGGTCAGAGTGGTCATCACCTATTAGCCCAACATAGCTTCAGCTTCTTCACTTTTCCCATGACGTATTTTATTCCTTGCACACATAAAGCAACCTATCAGTAGCAGCCACAGAGCTTGTGCTGTCTTGTTAGTGACTAGGAGTGTTTAAATAACCACAGTGAAAGACAAATGTGAGTCCAAAGAATTCACAGATTAAAAAAAAAAAAGGACACAGTTTAATTCCCCTACCCATTAAGGGGCTCCCTCACTTCAGTAAGCTGGGAAGGTGAGCGTAGGGGAGCAGATGGCAATTATATTAGTCACATATATGCATAAGCTCTGAGCTCACAGCATCTGCTCTGTCTTCGTATCTGCTATATGACCCCATCCATGACACCGTTTTTCCACAGAGTAGCCAAACACAGGACCAGTTATTTCAATATACTTTATTTTAAAACAGGTAGGTCACAAAACACTAAGCTTAGCCCGTTCTGCCATACACAAGCTACAAATACTTGTTTGACAGTTGAGGGTCAGTCTTTAGTAGCATACATGAAAAGTGAATAAAAATCCATATAAAACAATATTCAAATAGTTTCCATAGGAACACCGATAATTGTGACCCATCTCCCAGTCATTTTTTGGTTGCATTTATGCCAAACCTAATCTTTAAAAAAACCACTTAAAAATTCTAGCAAGAATTAAGTTAATGGTCCCCCAAATGCCCTAAATTCAATGACTAACCCTGCAGTTAATTACTAGAAGTTACCTATACATTAATACTAGCTGAAGCACAAGTTGCTGGATATTCAATTCCGCTTTCCCAGGCACAAGAGACTGGCAGACTAGCAACATCCTGCTCCTCTACCACTTCAGCTCGGAACCCTTGCTCCTTGATCTGCTGCATTAGTTGCCTAGAAAGGAAAAAAAGAAAAGCAACACTAAAGAGTATTTCACTACAGTGTACGCCCCCACCCCACAACAACAACCAAACAGCTAGGCAAAACTTCTTTTACTGCTGGAACACAGGAAATCAACCCTTTACTCAGCATCTGCAACACAGACAGTATTATCAGAGAGGGGAGAAAAAGTAAAAAACTAATGGGAGTCCATGCAGATCAGTTGTGGCTGTGTAGGCTTTAGGGCAAGTGCCAATACTAAGCTGCGTTCACCATTTCTGGGTAGGACCAAGACATGCAAAGATGCACCTATACAGCTGTAGCCGCATCTGTACACTCCACGCTATACAGACTGAATGACTTGGTGCTCGGCAGTCTATCATTTCACTGGCACAGGCTGCCCAGGGAGGGTGTGGAGTCTCCTTCCTCGGAGGTCTTCAAGACCCGCCTGGGCATGTTCCTATGCCACCTGATCTAGATGAACCTGCTTCTGCAGGGGGGTTGGACTAGATGATCTCTAAAGGTCCCTTCCAACCCTACCACTCTATGATACTATGATTTCAGACCTATATGCAAGGCAGGAAGTTGTGCTCCTCATATACTCTAAGCTCTTATTTCAGACCCAGGTAGTCATCTTTTCCTTTATCCTTCAGAGTTACCTAGCCACTAATTTAGTTGTACACATTTATTATACGTAGATTACATTTTGAAAAGCTTTTGCCCAAGCTAGAAACATCTGCACTTCACTGATACATTCCCCTCAGTTAAGGATCAGCCTGGATCACACAATTTTCTTGCCAAAACAGAATACACAGGTGGTGATGAAGGGCTGTAGCCTCAGCTGATGGTTATGTCTGTAAAATTAAGCTCAGTATTTTATTCCTGCAAACACAGTACCATATTTTTAATCCACTGCTACAGTGAAAAAGCTAATTAGCCTCCTGCAGAGCCATTTTTAGACATGTTAGACATCTTACAGGAAGTCTGAAAGCTTCATTTGGTTTGAGGAACACTTCAATTGACAGGTTTCCTTTAGTGAAACCAGCCTTGCTGAGGGAAGGAAGGCTAGTAAAAGAACAGAGTAAGTTTCCTCTTACTTTCATGACAGGAATTCCCCTAAACCTTAGCATTTTCAGTAAATTTGAAAGCAACTTGATAGACAAGCTAACCATGTTTTAGGGTAATACTGCTGCCCAGTGCTCTCTGTCAGTTTAGCAGGCAGACTGCAATGCAGAGGGGGTTAATGGCTTCCTCTTACAGGAAGCCTCACTTCTACAGATGATGCAACCTGTTCACCTGTCTTGAGCAGAAGAGCATCCAGGTTGCTTTAAACTACACTTCAATACGCAGTTTCACATTATCCTTGCAGTCAAGAGGTAAGTCTTGCTTTCCTTGCTCACCTGTTTACTAACTTCTCATAGAAATCTAACACTCTGCACTGATCAACGAGCCAGAGCTCAGCTCTCGAATAACCAGACTGTACTGTGAAGCAGCACTGCTGAGTATTCCTGCATCCTGCAGTCAGGATTTAGGAAGCTATCAATTTTGGAGGCAGCACGGTATTACAACTGTGATTGACTGGTCTCTTCACTACTGGTCACAGAAGCTAACCGTAAGGGAACCACGATGATTCTCTATGTGGTGCACAAGTGAAAAACTCCAGCCAGAAGCCCAGGTTAATGAGAAGGCTTCTGGCATTACCCCTTTAAAAGCACCTCTCCTGGAAGTGCATACATCAGAGAAAAAGGTAATTGGCAGGGGTAGGATTATTCTAAGCACATAGCAAAACCCTTCAGAGGCATTGTTTTCTTCCATACCACAGAGAGATTTTATAAGAGCAATGGCATCAAGACCGTAGCCCTGTTTAAGGGGCAGCCAACCGTCACAAGCTTTTCACTATGGTCAAGTGTCTTAAAAGCACTGATGGATCCAGATTTTGGATTACTAACCATGTTGGTCTTGATATCACATAATGTATTGTTGGCCTCTGGAATCCATTGAAAGTAGAAGCTGCTGCAACAGTATAGGCACCCATGTTTTCAAACAGGATCCAGTCACCAACGTGCAACTCTGGCATGTTAAAACGCTCCACGATACGATCCAGGCCATCACACGTTGGTCCCCATATGCTGCAGGAATAGCTGCTGTCATCTGGTTTGGGCCGCTGAAAAAGAGAGTTGAACATCATTGCTGTCTATCAAAACAGAGCTTCCAGAAGTAATTAACAACATGCCACCTCTTACAGAAGAGAGAGCTGCTTATAGATCCTTCTCCGCCCTTGGCTTTGAATTAATACCACTGCATGCTTCACAAGTCAAATGCCAAGTTCTGGCAACGTGAAGGGAGCAGTGAACCAAGAAGTGATTGCTGTGATAGGAATTCTCCTACACCCATGATACGTGGCTAGCCTGTGATACTTCTAAATGAACATACCTTTTGCAGAATTGGTTTAACATGTGCATGATCATACAAGATGCAGTTGAATGATCCATAGACCCCGTCATTCACATAATACATAAGAGTTTTGTCATTCGCATCATCTTCATCTGGAAAAAGTTGAGATACCAGTAAGAGAATGCTTGGAAAGAAATACACAGTTAGCTAGCACTAAGATTAAATCTAGGATGACATACCATCAGAACCTGTTTGCTCCTTTAAAACAATCTTTTTTGCAATGATATTGACTGCCAGGGTGAACGCTGATGCAACGTAGTATCTCCCTGGCTCTGCAATAATGCTCACTCCAGAATCCGAAGGGAAGTATTTATCCAGGGCTGGGTTGATGACACTTGTGATCTAGGGAAGAATCAGTTGCCAATATTAGTATTTCAGCAGTAACCCAGGTGCTATTTTAGAAGGCTGAGCTGAAGTCAAGACTTCCATGATACTGGTAAAATGCCCGGTAACAACCACTTAGCTTTATTACTCCTGTTCATTGTCTTTATTTTCCTAGTTTTGTTTGAGATAGCAAAAAGCAACAAAAGCAGACAGCACTTGGAGCTTAAAAGTGTAAATGACCAAACAGCTCACATTTGAGTCTGCAGAACACCCCTCCTAGATTCACTAAGCCAGCATTAACACCCTGCAAGTCCCCAACTTCAAGTTCTACTTTGCTTATAGTTCTGCTAAATCATGCGTCTTCTCACAGCTTACTGGACCCTAAATAAGTCACCTTACAGGTTGTGAAGAACACAGAATGCCTTGTCATCACCTTCGAAACTCAGTTGCTTTCAGAAACAGTTATTTCCAAGTTCTGAAGTTACCAGCCATTACTAAGCTGCCTCCAATTGCAGCATGACATCACACCATGGAGCCTCATGACATCAGTTGCCATTTGCTCCTGGTGCTTCATGGAAGTCAGCAGTGCATTATTAGGAGAAGCCAGCCATCATTAAAAGGCTTTACAAGTGAGGCAACAATTGCCCGTGTTATTAGCAGAAACCCCACTCTATGTGACTTATTTGCTGTGTCCTTGTGTAAAGGTGTAACAGTTTAACACAACTAGGTGGAGTGGAAGTCCTTGTCAGTTCCACGAGCAGAAGTTATTTCTGTGTGAAAGCTGCCTGGAAAACTGACCAAATAAAAAGTGATCCAAAAGCTGGTTCTAAACCAGATCAGATGCTTGATCTAGCTTGCGACATGACTGCTCACGCCACCCAGATGAACAGTGCAGGTTTGGGACTGTTTTCACCCCATCTGAAAGCACTCTAAGTCCAGATAGTCTGAAGTACAACATTAACTGGAAAAAAAAGCCTACGAAAGCAAGAATCAAGCCTAGAATCAAAACCTGCTTTACAAGCTTGGTATCTCTGCATGTTTGTGCCATCACTTAGCTAAGCAAGGGGTTTTACTAATTCTCAGTTTTCAGATTAATTCCTCTATTTCTCACTAAGTTCTATTTCTGACCAAGCAGAGTTGTTACAAGCATGTCTGCACACCATTATAAAAGCAACATTTTGTTTAATCCAGATCAATGTTCAAAAAGGACCCCACAACCTGAGAAGTTCTAAACAAAGCTATACCTCCTCAAATTTAAGCTTGACATCTTCAGAGCCAGGGAAGCCACCACCGATATCGAGCAGATACATATTGAAGCCAAGTTCAGCCTAAAATAAGATTAAGGGCAACACTGTTGAGAAAGCAGTTCTTAGCTATCTTTTTAGCTTAAAAAGCAATGTAAAGTCACTTCATTAACAACTCAGAATAGAGCTAAGTCATAGTGTTTAAGTAACAGCCACTTGAGTTTGAGCTGCCAGTTTTAGCACATCCACAGGTGAGTTTTGCAGAAGCGGTCAAAGCAAGCTGTCACGACCTCAAAAATTCCAACAAGGTGAAGCTAGCAACTTAGCCAGCTTTCAACATTAACATTTTAACATTTACAGACAGTTACATTTGGTTCAGTTTTGCAACAACAGTTGAACGGCAGCTCGGGAGAAAGAAGAACTAGACTTACGCCCATATCAAACACACAGCGGGCATCAGAAATGGCTTGAACAAAGGTCTCTGGGTCTGTACATCCACTTCCAACATGGAAACTACAACAAGACACAAAACAGCAGCTGTTGACTTACTAACTTGGTAAGTTAGTCAATAAGTTTACACAGAACTCAAGCCACCATATACAAAGACATCTCTACTGTCAGGTAGACGAATACTTAAAGAAGTCTTATTTAACACGCCTGAATTTTGCCGTCCTCAACTCACCTAACTCCAACGACAGCGAGGTCAAGCTCTTTTGCACGCTCCAAAAGCAGCCTGCTAGTTTTAAGTGTGGCTCCAAATTTAACACTCAGACGACAAACTGCCTTGGAGTCATCGGTTGTAATGCGCAAGACTAACCTAGAAATAGGAAAAAAACCCCAAGGGTTTAACTTCCAGCATAGAAGACATCCCTACCACAGAGCTAAGGCCTTAGAATGAGACTGAGCTTAACAACACCCAAGCTTTCCTGTCTGTCTCTTCCTCACGTGCCAGCACGTTATACGAGATTAGGTTTCCATGGCTGAAAGTAGGTTTGTTTTCTCATGATCTTGCAGCCTATCTTAACTAACGAAGAACAAGTTTCAGGTAACAGAAAGCGTTTCTGTAGCCTGTGAACCCAAACAAGAGTTACAGAACAATTAGCATAACTTACTTGGCTTTTGGATGGGCCCTCGCAACTTTCATTAGTTCTACTTCGCTATCAAATGTCATCATCCGTACACCGCTGCTGGCAGCATGTTTGATCTGAGATACTTGTTTGCAGGGATTTGCATATATTATTCGCTCAGGAGGCACGCCAATGCTCTGTACCAGCTGTATCTCCGTCTGAAGAAACAACACATTACACTTGTGAAAGGTATTTCTGGGAGGATGATCAAACTGATTGGCACAACAGAAGTGACACAGCATACTTATGCCTGACTTTACACAATTGTAAAGCTGAACGTAGACCGACGTCCCAGCCCAGAGCACATGCGAGATCTCACCTTACTGGCGCAATCAAATCCTGCGCCCAGAGCAGCCAGTGTCTTCACTACAGCTCTGCTGTCGTTGCATTTCACGGCATAGAAGGGGGTTACCCGAGGAAGGGCTTTATGCCATCGCATGTGCTTCTTTACAATGTCCCCGAGGTCAGCCACATAGAAGGCATCTTTATCATCCTAGAGCAAACACACGTTTCGGTTACAAACAACAGATAACAGGATAAGCCCAGAGGTCAGTGTTTGAGGAGGAGGTTGCCTTGCAGAAGATCCACAGAGACAACATGTTCCATTAGTTTATAAATTCATATCATGAAACACAGCGGTTTTCCTATCATACTTACAGAAGATGACACTTCATTTATTTTTTGGTCAAGGATATCCTTGGCAGTGAAGCCTTCGTCAAGGAAGGTGAATTCAAATTCTTCATTGAAGCTAACCATGATTTCCAAGAGTTCAGGTCTACGTGAAAGGATTGAAGTACAAACGGTTGATACAGAGAACACCACCTCACATGCATGACTTCATTTAAATTCATACATTTTACATTCACTACTTCAATTTGTATAGTTGGCATAGGACCACTACACCATGGCCACATCGCTTACAATTACACCATTCCTACAGTGATCACTAATAGCAGCACAGATTAGGAACTTACACAGACGACAGATCAGAAGCAAAGAGGTGCTCTGCAGAATCACTTTGCTAGCTTGAAGGCAGGTTGTCTCTCTGTGCGCCAACTGTATGATGTGCTAAACCTATATAAAGGAAAAAAAAATCATATAAATACAGACAGTTACCAGTTTAAGTCCCTGGAAGTTTCTGCTGTCTTTTCCTTCACCTCCACATCAGAGCTGGCTAATGTCAGTGTCAGTACAGTTAACACTTGCTTTTAACAACTCTTAAGCACTGCTGGAGCTTGCTAGTTTCTGGAGAAAAGGCTTACATGTTACTATGGACTGAATCTGAGGATGTTACTGATTTCTGAGTGGTAACAACTCTCCCTAGGTCAAAGCCAGATGATTACCTGGCTTCTTACTACAGTTCAGGCTGTGCATAAACCAGCCACGAGATCGGGGCCTTCCTTGAAGCTGCTCCGTTTGGGGTTAGAGCCTCCCTGTTCTACTCTTGACCTTCAGGCTATATGACAAGAAAGCCTGATCTGTCAGGAGTGGCAGATACATGCTAAAAATGTAGTTCCTAGCTGTAGTTTGCAGATAAAAGTCTTACAGTTAGCTCAATCAACACCTATAACAGGATTTTACAGTAGTCCCCAACAAATCTCCATTGGTAACAGAAATCCACCAGCCAAGCAGAAAGTCCCTTGAGATCCAAACCAGAAGAGCAAAAGCACATTCCTCTGCCATCCAAGGCCTACAACGTCCATGGCAAAGTGCATGGGTCATTCTTTTATTGGGTAGCCCAAATAGATAATGACAGCCTCGCCCCGGCGCCAGCGTCAAGCAGAAGTGTGTGCAACCTTCCCAAGACCTCAGCATTGCAAGTGAGTCATAGGGAAGGTAAAGTTTCATGTAACCAGGTCCCTCTCCTCTCTGTTCCCTCTATTTGGAGAAAAAGCTGCTTACAACAGCATATGACAAAGAAGGTATCTTTTACAACTGTCAGAGATTAAAGAAGTTCTAAGACCAACAGCACCATTCATTCCGTACACTAAAATCCATCAAACGTTACCTAGTGAATGACTTTGAAAAGTCAGTAATTATACAACTTCATTTCAGCCTTCAGAAACATATGGCACCTGAATTGCCACTGTCAGGAACTTAGAGACAAGCCAGAGTTGATATTCAAACTAGATTAAGCTTTAATGACATAAACCCCAACAATCCATCCAGCCTCATTCTCCCCGTGCTCTCATTCACATGCAGTGTTAATTCACCCAGAAGCTGGATTAAAGTCTTCTCTTGAAAGCCTCTTTGAGAGGACCTTAAGAAACAACAAATTAAACACTTCTCAGCAAGCTGTTTGTTACTGAACAGAAGCTGCATCTTATACCACAGGACAATCTGAACAAGACATTTCAGCCCTGCAGGAAGCAATTTAGCTGTGGTAAAGAGAAATGAATTAATTTAGCTTATCCTTCCCTCTGCCCAAAGAGCACTTTTTCCTATGAACCTCTAAAAGTCACGTTACTTTGGCTGGGCACAGCAGACCGTTAAGAAGTTTTTGAAAGCTTTCCATCTCCACTTTATTGCACACTTTCAACTGCAGTGTAATTACAAAGAACACACACAGGACACGGTCGTGTAGATGCAAACTGTAGTTTGCCAGTGTATGTTTCTTTTTGGACTGCGCGCAAAGCGTCCGCAGCTTCCCAGAAGAAAGGCGATTTGTGCTCACTTAGAAGCCGTCCGCCAGCACATTCCCGTACTCAGCAGCCGAATTTAGACCCAGCTGAGTCACCCCCGCAGGCTCTGCACTCAAATACCGAAGCCTCGTCTAGAAAGGGCGCCCGAGGCGCTGCCGGCCCCGCAGATAGCAGATGGCTGCCGCCAGCACGGGGGAGGGCAAGGGCTGGCTGCCCGCCTCTTCACGTGTAACTCCCCTACGGTCCCCTCGCTGGGCCGGTGCCCGGCTCGGGCCGGGCCGCCCGACTGCGGCAGCGGGGCACTGACCGCTCCGGTCTCCGCTGCCGAGGCTTCCCCGGGACACACAGCGCTTGGCCCGCGGGCACGTGTCCGCGGCAGCTGCTCCGCCCCGCGCCCCGGCGCCAGCGCTCCCCGCAGGGTGGCGGCTGTGCCGCGCCGGCCAAGGGCGCCCCGCGTCCTCCTTCCTGCCACGCACCTGCCGCTCGCAGCCCGGAAGCTGCGCTGCCCGGCGGCCACGCGGGACCCGCTGCTGGGACGGGACGGGACGGGAC
>WBNH01003962.1:0-42505 GCA_013401255.1 Urocolius indicus
CATCCCAGACCCACTACATATGTGAAATGGAGTACCGTTGCCTAAATCAGAGAGCACACATTACAATTGACCTAACTAGAAAATCACTTTGAGGCCATGTTAGCACAAGAGGGGTTTTTACTACGGTGTTTTACATGACATTCCAAAAGAGAAGGCACTTAATCAAATACAGTTTTACAGAATGACATATAACAGTAAACAATGCCATCTCACCTACAGAGATGTCAAAGACAGCTGGTGCAGACAGTAGCATTAACTGTGCAATATGCCATGCACTAAGGATGTTTCAGATGTATAAGTTCGGGATGAACATGTATAAATTCACTGTTTGAAAATGGGCAAGGAAAACATGCAGGAAGGAAGGCTGCAAGCAGAAGAGCTTGAATTTCAGGTGACAATTCTGCATGTTATGAGCCAGCAGTTATTTTTTATTACTCTTCTTCATATATACTTGTATTGGACTCTGACTTCACAAATCACTTAAGAGTACAGGACATGCTTACATATCCACATGACTACATAGTCATAAACATGTTCCTTTTTTCCCCAGAGTGAATACAGAAAATTAAATGATGAGACAGGGTTGGGGTTTTTTTCATAAAATCAGACTAAACTCATTCAATTATGGTCATCACAAAATTTTCCAACCTCACTGACTGCCTTTTGTATTTTCCAGAGGAGACTAGCAGTGAGATTTTCTTGTTCAGAAACATCTATTTCACTTTGATTGCTCTTTTATATGTCCTGTGTTTAATTTGGTGGAACCCTCATAAAAACCTGAGCCAGTCAGGTCCTCGGCATTGCAGCAACAGTGTCAGAGATTAGTTTAGGCCTACCTGGGAACAAAGGACCACAATCACTGGTAAGTACCAATGGCCTTTGGAACTCAGTAAGGACAAGGACAGCTCAACTGCCACTTACGGTCCCAGGTAAAACAGACAAGACTACTCAATTTGGGGAAGAAAACAAAATTTAGTTTAATCCACCAACAATCAAAAACATAACAAACAGAAAACAACACAGAGTGGCACAATGATAAAGAGCACAACCAGCCCTTTAAGACCATCTTACCACCAAGCCTCCTTTCTTCCCAGGCTCAGGCACCTGATCCTAGTGTCTTTACCTCCTGCTTTTCTGAGTGGCTTGGGGTCAGAGAATTTGGGTCTCAGTCAGTCCTGTTCTGATTGCTCCTACTGCTTGTCTCACCTCATGGCAGGAAGACTCCTCGCTGGTCCTCCCTGCTTCAGCTTGGGGCCCCTCACAGGCTTGGCAGTCCCAGCGTGCATTCATCCCAAGGGCTGCAGCTCCTCTCCACTTCTCATGTGGTTCTCTGCGGCCCACAGGCTGTCCAGCATGGCCTGTGCCATGGCCACCTCCTCACACAGTCTCTTGCACATCCGGGCACACTCACCCAAAGCTGGTGGTGGCTCTCAGTCCTGCCATTGCCCTCCATGGACAGGAGGACATCCTGGTTTCTCACCACAGGCTGCAGGGAGGTCTCCGGTCTGGTGCTCCTCCTCCCTTCCTCTTTCTCTAACTATAGGGTCCACGTGGTCACCTCCATCTTGTACTACCCTCTACCTCCTCTTCCACTGCAGATTTCACTTCTTAAATAGTGATCACAGAGGCACTAGATTGACCTGGCTGGGCTGGAGGTTGGTCCACCTCAGAGCTGGGGGAAAGTTTCGAGAACTGCTTACAGGAGCCTGAAAGTCAGAAGGCAACAAATCTCAACTCTTTGTGAAAAAACATATATCAAGTCCCTTAGTCTCTTTGGAATATGAATCTCTATTGTACACAAAAGGTGCTTTGATAAGACTTATCTCTGCCTTTTCCAGATTACAGTTAAAATAATAGTTTAGATAAAATAGTGTGACAAAATAGTGGCAAAACAAACCAAAATATGGGACAATAAATTCAGTTTACATAGCACCATATCTTTTGAAAATGGAGCTTGCATTTCTTCAACTACCCTTTGAAGGAGCAAGCCTCTAAGTTTTATCAACTTTTTTTGTCTTAAATTAATAGACTAGAAATTTAAAACCATATAACAGATGGTTTTCCTTCATTAATCAGATAAGGTCAATACATGGATTAGTATTGTACTTAATTAGTACAATGTTTGATCATTAGAGTTAGGGTTTATGGAAAGAAATAAATCAAGTAAATGACAGAAGTAATACTGTGTTGAGTAGGGGAGGGAAATTATTCTTCCAGATTAAAAAGAAAATAGGAAGAATGAGAATTAAACTAAGATTTAATGGGTTTTTTTTCTGGTAGATATAGAGTAATAGATTTACTCTTGAATTCTCACTATCTCATAAAGACGTTCATTCATATAAAAAAAGTGTGGAGCTGAGTGGGCCATACTAACTCTAATGATTAGAATTTATTTTAATGTTGTCTTTAAATTCATGCACACTGAGCAACTGCACTAGCTAAATCAGCCTGGCTCTTGGCCACAGGTCAACCTCATCATTAGAGCTTTTGTAAGTGTTGGCCACTTAATTCACTCGCTCATCCCACTACCCAGCAACCACATGACAATCTGCTCATGGCATCCTGCCTTCCGATGTGCCTCCCAAGGTAAGACCCTTGAGACTGATGCCCCTAGAGGACAAGTTCGGTAAAGTTGACAGTTGTACCGTTGACTCAAAGGAGCAAGACTGACAGGGAAGGAGAGTTGGACCCAATATTTTCACTAATGTTAACAGATACAGCTTTTGTATCTACAATACTATTTCTAAAAGATATCTAAAATCAATCAGTTCTTAAACTGGCAAGCATGGATTGTATAATCTGTCCGAAGTAAGGCTCAGCAGAACAGCAATTAAATATACAAATCTTGTAATCCAGTGTTCATCAGCAGGAGTTAACCATGTCATGAAGATACTGTACCATCGTAGAGAGCTCCGTCTGCACAGACAAACCAGAAGAGATATCACTATATTAGCCAGGAGAGAATTTGTTTCCATGTCCAGTGGGTTTCTTAACTTGTAATAATATCAACATATAATTGAAGAGGGAGTTAGGCAGTGGAGAAATACTGTGACCTAATATATTTTTGGTCACTGACCTCTGCTGCCTTGAATCATTACATTTAACCTGAATTTTTAAAATATTTTTCCTTTTTTTTTTTTTTGTCAGTGTATTTGTTATTATGCTGGTAATTTGCTCTGTTATTAGGAATGTAGCTGGTATGGGTTACTAGTTGAGAGCTATTTTACACAGAGATTTTTAGAAAAAGAAAGCTCTGGGATCTACTTTTCATTTTCTCTAGCAATAGCAAAATTGCAACTGTTTTCATGACCCAGGATGTCATTCTCCAAACAAGGAATTATGACTAGTTCTCACACTGAACACTTGTTCCTGTGAAAATGTTCCTCATTAAAATGAGCACGACTTGCAAGTCTTTCATTAGAAAATCACACTTGGTCGTTTAACAGTATTAAAGTATTCCTATTGTGCTAAAAAAATTAATAATTCATATTATCTATAAGAATAAACTAGGATGGTGAGTAACAGGGAATAAAAAATACACCATGATGTCCTATTTTATATTTTACCATGTGCTGGCTGCATGTGAGTTCTGCCTTCTTTTTTACTGGCTAGAGTGAATTTTGTTAAAATATATTTTTATATATATAAGTATTTATAAATGTGTATATATGTATATAAGACATAGATTAAAATAAACTTTGATGTGTGTCTGTGTCCATTTTCTACACACACATACACACATACTCGTGGCACTTTAAGAACTGAAAGGAAATTTTAAAACCTGAAGAATAGTTTTAATTAAGGAATAATTGCTTGGAGAAGCTTGGTCCTTCTGTGCACTGTTATTTTGCTGAACTATGTCAGTAGGTACAGCCTTTTTTCTTTCTTTGTTTTCTTTGCGCAAACAGTTGTCAATTAGAGTTTCAAAGTATTTGTTAATATGTCNGAAAAAAAATCTTATAAACTTAGCAAGTTTCACCAGAACATGTTGCTATCAGCCACGTCATCATTAGCTCAGCTCCTTTCGTTGAAATTCTCCACATGAGGGACATGATTAGTCCAAGAATGGTGGCCTAAGAAAACATTCCTCCAGCAGAAAAGGAATGAGCATGTTTCTTTGTATGACAAACCATGCCTTTCCAAGGAGGAAAACGTGAGCCCACTTCATTATTCCATTTACAGAAACAGTAGTTCGATCTTTTCTATTGATTTTAGTTAGAACCAAACAATTTCATTTTAAAAAAAAGATCTTCAAGAAAAAGTAAAAAGATTCATGTCATTTCTAAAACCACACAGTGCTATTGGAAAAAAAAAAAAAACAAACAAGAGATTTGTCTCAGTTTAATTAACATAATTCATGGCCCATAGGATTAGGAAACAAAAGCATTAATCCTGGAGGATGTAATGGAGTACCAGGGTTTGATAAACCTTCCACTTCCAGCCAAGTTTCCTCATTACACATCCTTAATTAACGTGCCATTATTTGTAAGTGTTACCAAACACTCATAAAAAGCCAATTCAATTTTATTTAAGTTAATTAAATAACTGCTGCTCTGGCAACCCTCTTTACAGAGTGTGCTGGCACCTGACGCACTCTGTTTCTCCAGTAGGCCTGTTCACCCAGCCACCTCCATGCACTGGGGACTCCTCCTCCCAGTCCCAGCCTCCAAGTTGATGACAGATATGGGCTCTGCATTCAGAGTGTTGTGCTGTGCCTTCAGCATGGCAACAAGTTTAATATCCTTCTGTTGGAGGGAAGAAAGAATCTACTGCTGAAAGGGGAAAGAGTACTTTTTTCATCGTACCTACCCTATTTTCCATATTTTCTGGCAGAGAGCTGCTGGTGGGGCACAACATGGCAGAGGCCTCAGTCAGACCCAGACACCATGTTTGGATGCAGCAGTGTAGTGCTGCGCAGTGCAGTCCCACTGAACAGGCTGAAGGAGGGCTGAGGTATGATACTGATCAGTCACCTCCTTACCAATACACCCCGACCAGTACACGGGACTAGTTACACAAAGATACACAAAAGTGACTGCAAATACTGACATGTTTTCTCAGTGCCTGCTTTTCAGCCTGGTATGCAGCTGAGCTACAGAGGAAAAAAAAAATTAAAAGTTTAGTAGATGATAGACAACAGAACAGCTTGGATCAGACCAAACAGCAGGACATAGTGGGAGCAGCCAAGTAAGGACTACACTTTGTTGTGACTAAAACAATGCCCTTCAAGCCAAAGTGTAAGAAATATTAACTTCTGTCTTCTGAAATTATTGAACTTATGTATATGCATAGAGACATGTACACATGTGTATGCCTGTCTTTATATGCATATATAATCGTATAGGAAGAGAAAGCTGAGTATTCTGTCTTTCTTATGTCCTCTTGCCTCTCTTTTTCATTTGAAAAAATAATAATTCAGTGAACACTTACAGTAATCTTCCATTATAATAACCAAGAATCATTTCTCCTCCCGACTTAAACATTGATTTCTTACTGTAATAGAGGTTATCCCTCTCCAGAACTTTTGCTGAATATGGTATTTTACCATGGTAATAAACAAGAGATGCTGGAAGTCATTCTTTGTCCTCTTTGTAGGTCTTTCTCCAATTCCCATTTGACGACACAAGGATTTAGATGCAGTATTTAATGTTTATGGAAGATCTTATTTTTTTTAATGGCAATATTTGATAGCCTAATCTGCTCTGTTTTGGCCTCAGAGAGTCGCAGTTTCATTGGCTGAGGCTCATTTCATATGAATCTTGTTTGTCATACACCTACAGGGAAAACAGAAAAGATGTTGCCACCAGAACACAAATCTATATCTCACAGTAGTAATTTACCACAAAGAATACCTAACTGTCTCTATAGATTCAGCAAATAATTTACGCTATCATTGATGAAGGTAAAAAAGTTTCATGCCTTCCTAGAAGATAATTTTTCTTTGTTTTCTCATAGTCTTGCTTGCAAACAAAATAGGTTTCTTCCAGGCTACCCTTATAAAGACTGCTAAAATAAAGTTAGAGATTTATAGATTTTAATCTTAATTTCATAGTTAAATAGTCCTTAAGGAAAAAGACAGGTCTGCAGAACAAAGGTTAGTATCAACACAGAGAACTCTCATGGAGAACATATGTCACTCTAACATTCACATCCACCCATGGATGGGGAGGAGAATTGAGAGAAAAAAAATAAATATTGTAGGTTGTCATAAGAACAGTTTAATAACTAAAATGAAATAAACACTATTCATAACATTGATTAAAACACATTAGAATAATAACTCTAACTAAAACTAGTATAACAAAAGGAGAGGAAAAAAAAAAACTAAAAAAGCAACAAAAACCCAAGAGATGCACAATGTAACGGCTCACCCCAACACAGACTAATGTCTGAGCAGTGTTCTTCTGCTCCCTGCTAGCTGCACCCAGTTTATATGCTGGACATGACATTCTATGGTATGCAATATCCACTTGATTAGTTCAGGTCAGCTCCCAGCTTCTTGTGCACCCTCAGCCTACTCTCTGGCAGGGCAGAGTGAAATGCAGATCTTGATGTTGTGCAAACACTGTTTGGCAATAATTAAATCATCCCTGTGTTATCACTGCTAGTTTTGAGCACAAATCCAAAACACAGCACTATACCAACTACTAGGAGGAAAATTAACTGTATCCCATCTGAAACCTGGACAGGGTTCCACAATGCACAAATGCAAGAAAAAAGTACGCTTCCTTGTCTGTTAACAAAAGAAAAGTGATGTTTTATGGTTTAAATCCTGAATTCACTGAAGATTTTGGTATCTGATCTGAACTGTTGAAACAATTAGCCTATATATAGACATCCGATATATCTTCCTATTATAGTCCAGTGGAGACAAGTCAATATGGTTGGCCAGCTTAGCTTTGCCCATAGTTGCTTGCCATTGCAGCTTTTTCATTTGTACAAAGAAGCGCATTTGTCAGCAGGGAGACCTTAAAATGCTTTCTACCATTGACCAAAAACGTATTAATAATTAGGAAATTTATTATACCTGCTGACAGTGTTGCGATGTCTCTGAGAATAAGAAAACCTCCACTGAACATGGCAGTCTGCCTTAAATCTTGTATCAATAAGAAATGGTAGGGAAAGTACCATTTTCATTTTAAACAATCCACTTCTATCCTGAAAGAATATTTCAGTAGAATGTGATGAGTCTGTGTTGGAGCTGCTTGTCCTTGGTAACAGGGGGAGAGGACTGTGGTGCTGCCCTCACAAGCAGTTCTTGAAAATTCCCTGTGCTCTGAGTTGCGCCCACCTCCAGCCCAGCCAGGCCAATTCAGTGTTTCTGCCATCACTATTAACAAGGGAAATGGAAGAGTAGGGCAAGATAGAGCTGGCCACATGGACTCCACAGTCAGAGAAGGAAGGGAGGAGGAACAGTGGAGACCCAGGGAGATGGCCCTGGAGCCTGTGGCTAGACAGCAGTTGTTCCACTTGTGACCCACAGAGGGCAATGGCAGGACTGATAGCCACCCACAACTCTGGGAGGACCTTGTGCTAGAAGAGGTGAGTGTTGTGAACCCCATGCCAGAGGAGGTGGAGAGAAGCTGCAGCCCTTGGAGTTGAACATATGTAAGAGAGGCCTGTGCAGGGCTGCTCGGCGTGTGAGAGACCTCACATTGGAGCAGGGAAGACTTGTGAGGAGTTCGGCCCTGAGGTGACACAAGCAGCAGGAGCCATCAGGAAAGGACTAACTGAAACCCCCATTACCTGTCCCCCTGTGCTGCTCAGCAGGGGAGCAGGTAAAAACACTGTGATTAGATACCTGGGCCCAGGAAAAGGGGAGGAATGGGGGGAAGGGGATCTTAGAGGGCTTGTCATACATTTCATTATCACCCAACTCTGTATTGGTTTTCATTTGGGTATTTCTGTTTGTTATGTTTTTGTTTGGTGGTGGGTTAAATTAAGTTTCCTTTTCTTCCCCAAGTTGAGCAATCTTGTCTGTTCTTGCTTGGCAAATGAGCCCTCCCTGTCCTTAGGGAGTTCCAAACACCCTAAATACTTCTCTCTTCCCTGGCCTTTCAGGAGAAGGGGGAATGAGCAAGTGGCTACTCATAGTTCTTTGTTCCTGGCTGAGTCTAAACNCTGCTCAGCAGGGGAGCAGGTAAAAACACTGTGATTAGATACCTGGGCCCAGGAAAAGGGGAGGAATGAGGGGAAGGGAATCTTAGAGGGCTTGTCATACATTTCATTATCACCCAACTCTGTATTGGTTTTCATTTGGGTATTTCTGTTTGTTATGTTTTTGTTTGGTGGTGGGTTAAATTAAGTTTCCTTTTCTTCCCCAAGTTGAGCAATCTTGTCTGTTCTTGCTTGGCAAATGAGCCCTCCCTGTCCTTAGGGAGTTCCAAACACCCTAAATACTTCTCTCTTCCCTGGCCTTTCAGGAGAAGGGGGAATGAGCAAGTGGCTACTCATAGTTCTTTGTTCCTGGCTGAGTCTAAACCACAATATAGAGAAATAATAATTTCATGTAAATACTTTGAACATTCTAATGGAGAAACAAGAACCACCACTTGTTACAAAAGTGCAGATATCGGTGTTAAAAAGTGTGTCATTTGTGGTAACCAGATTATATGTGACACATTACTTTTCAAGATAAATTCTGCTGACAGTTTAAGAACTTGGAATAGGGAATGTATGCAGACAATACTCAGATTTGGTAGATCCAAATTAATCATAAATTAAACAATTGTAAACTACATAAGCAAGTTATTTTGCACCTTAAAACAGTGTGTCTCAATCATGGATATGATTCAGAGATATAAATATAGGCATGTTTTCCCTTGAGAGTTAAGACTTGGGAATTGCAATATTGATTAAAGTGAGAAATACAAATGCATTTGATAGGCTTTTTTTTTTTTTCCAAAATTACTTTTAGTATATTCACAGCAGCATGTCTGGATGAATTAATGAAATTGGATAGTTATGAAAGCTAGTTGTTGCATCCCACCATATAACTTTATGAAGAAACAAGGATATTATATTATTACTATAGTTGTATTTCTGCAATAGAGAAGATCTCTGCATAGATGATGATCCCCTAGTCATAACTGCTTTCCACACCAATTAAAGTGATTCCTAACTGAAATGTGGGTAAATCTTCAGTGATAGACCGTGTTTGTATTCATTTCCCATATTGTTCTGTACTGTACTGACAGCCACTTATGTGGCTTATGAGTTTGGGCACAGTTGTCTTACATCAAGTGCAGATGCATTTCTGCCTTCATCTCCACATACATAATTCTGAGGTGACTCCTCAGGAGAAGGGGGTAAAGTCTAACTGCTCAGTATCTTACATGCCTGACTGACATGCTGCACAAAAGATATATGTGTGCAAAATACACCTGAAAAACACATTTAAACTTCTCACATAAGAAAGCATGGGTTTGGAATCCCTACAATAGTTGTTCTCAAATTTGCCTAAATGAGTACATTATGATGCCTCTGTCCTGGCTCCAGCCCAGCAGTGGGTGTAGTGCAGAAGTTTTGCTGGTCCATCTATAGAAGGGTACATGGCAAGTGAGAGTCATAGCAATACATGCTTTCTCACTGACCCCATCCCATGCAGTTCCAGAGCATCTCTAGCTCACATGGGTACAAAAAGGGTCATTTTAGCGGTCTATATTGCAACAAGACGGCATCCATCAGAACCTAGCTGAAAAAAAAAAAAAAACAAACTTAAATCCTGTCTTTAATTTGGATGAATTTTGTAAAATTTTCTTCCTGTCCTCTCTTGTCTAATTGTTACCTTCTGCCTGAGGGCAGAAGAGGTCAGTGAACTGGAATAGTAATGTGGTAGAGGTAATAGATTGATGACAGCCAAATGGAGGACTCAAGACAACTGAAATCACAACTAGATATTTGAGACCAAATTAGTGGGCAGTGCTATCTTTATCAGATCTGTAAGTACTGAACAAGTGCTTAAGGAAGCAACAGATTATCAAAGTAGCACAGCACAGTAAATTGAATGAAAACTGGCATCAGCCCAAAAACAAGGATGTGTAGCTCTGTGAGGAAACGATAACTGTTAACATTAACGCAAACATAAGCTTTTCAAAATTAAGGTCAATTTCTTCTAGCAGAGACAGAGGAAACAGAGAAAAAGTAAAATTCTTTTAATATGACATGTAAAAATTAAACAGAGTACAACATACATATACATATACTTATACATATACATCTAGAGAAAGGCTCAGTTCCTTTCAGGCTTTTCTGCCTGCTCTCCCTCACAGCACATCAGGCACAGATTATCAAAGTCTTCTAACACTGTAAAACTGAATCCCAACCTGGAAACGATATATTGGTAGTTTGCTGTCTTGAATTTTCATAACTGCAATTGATTACACACCTTGTCTGTCCTTGCAACTCCTGGAAAGTGTGAACAGTAAAGGGCTAGCTCAGCTTACCAGCTGCACATTCACATCAAAACTGAAGTGGAGCTAGGTGTTTAGCTGGAATAGTATGGGCTGCCTTCTGATGATCCTTCTGTGCAGCTGCCTGTTGGGCAGCTGTGTATCTGCAATAGCTTTCCAGGTGGTTATTCCAGTATGGCACTCCTGCTTCTGCTAAGCTATGGGTTCTCTGGTGCTGCTGGGTACTCTTGGCTTTAGAACCTTACTTTCTTTCACTCACATGATACTGAATTGTGTGACTCAAATAATTTCAAGTTAATTTCTATTCTTGGGGAACAGAGAGGGGCTCTTTCTGTAAACAATAGCCCACAAGAAAGATCAAGCTTGCTCATAATATTTTAATACAAAAAGCTTTTCTGGAGAAAACGACTAGTAGAACACTATGCAGTTTAGTGTTTCTAAATGACTATCAAGATCAAACTCATGAATATTTACATTGTAAATTCAAATCTTTTAAAAAATATTAACATTTTTATTTTTCTTGTTGATTACAATTTCAAGGGAGCAGATTATATCAAGTTCAGAGTCAAGACTAACTTTTAATAGGTAATATATAAACTAGAAGAACACATTGGGCAAGCAGCCCAATGAAATATATGAAAGTGGTTCTTAAAACTGAGTATTCACCGCCATTAACATACCACATAAGAATAATATTCATAGCAATCAAGAAGATATCTTGACAGCACATCGTCCATCAGCAATTGCATTACTTTCCAGAAGTTTAATAAGAATTTCAATAGCAGCAAGAAGTAAGTACATTGCATTGAGGGACGAACTGATACTGCACATTACATCTGAGAGGGAACTCTTGCCTTAATTCTGCTTTTAAAGTGCTACATAAGTTTCTATAAGTAATTCTTATTTGGATTTTTTTTTTCCATTCTGTATCTGAAGTTTAAAGAAAATTTTATCTGAAAAGATTAAAACTTTTGCTTTTGTTCAAGAAAATGACAAACCAATTCAAAATTAGGTGCTGTGCTTTAGTTGTTACTGAGATGAAAAATATAAGTAGGAATTATCTGTAAACTAGTATTTCATTATTTCACAGTCTATGTAACCATCTGAAATAGCAATTCAGCAGTTAGATTCTTCAGTGTTGATTTGATTGCTAAGGGGATTATGAGCTGCATCAAATTGGAAAAAAAAAAAAGATCCTACTTGGATATGTTTAAAGCAATGGAGAGTTAAGCTTGATACTTTAATTATGCTGATGAAAACAGATAACGTTCTTCTTGTTTTCTGTTTATTCCTTTCCAATGAAGAAATTGTGACTACTCAGAGTTGCAGAATTTCATAGAATTTCATAGAATGGTTGGGATTGGAAGGGACCTCTAGAGATCATCTAGTCCAACCACCTTGCTAAATCAGGATCCCCTCAATCAGGTCACACAGGAAGCTGTCTTGGTGGTTTCTGACAACCTGCGGAGAAGGAGACTCCACATCTTCCCTGGGCAGCCTGTGACAGTTCTCTATCATTTTCACAGGAAAGAAGATTTTACTTCTGTTTAAGTGGAACCTTTTGTGTGACAGGCTATGTCCATTAGCCCTTGTCCTGTCACTGGAGAAAAAAATGCCAGCTCATTCTCTTAACATACACCGTTTAAGTACTTCTAAGTGTTATTGAGGTCTACCTTTAGTCTTCTCTTTTTCTCAGCTAAACAGCCCCAAGTCCAACAGCCTTTCTTCATATGAAAAATGTTCTAGTTCTCTGATAATTTTGGTAGCCCCAAGTTTTGATTTTGCTTACGCGGTCTGGATTTAAAAAAAGAGCTTTAGTTAATGGAGGCATGACAGTGGGAGAATTGCATTATATGCTATCTCAGACTGTCCCTACTACAGACTCATTTCAGGACTTAGCAATAGAGCAGGACAAAGAACAGTTTGACTCTCCTATTTAGAGTTCAGACAGTAGTAATCACAGAATCTCAGAATGGTTCGGGTCAGAAAGGACCTTTAAAGACCATCTGCTCCACCTGCAAAATAAATGGAGTGTGTTGTTCTTAAAAAAATCTTCCTCCTAAAATAAAGATTTGTGTTAGCATTAAAATATATGCAGTTTGGTCATTCATAGTGAGTTTATCTCCAAATTTCTATGGATTCTTTGTTGGGTTTTTTGTTGACATTATCAGCTCCACTAGGCTCCCTTAGACCTAGAGGAAACTCTTTCCTTGTTATCATATAATTTTATAACATATTCTTCATTAGACTGCAATGATCATAAATCATCTCTGATATCACTATTAGGCATTTCTGAAGCACAGTTTCAGCAGTCCAAGTTAACCAAAGCCCATGCAATTAACTTTTAAATATTCAGTTCAGCTAAGCAGATCAAATCCTTCTAAATAAGAGGGAAATTGAGAGGCATTTGCACAGATGTTAAGAACTAAATAATTGCTTCAACAAATGAGTTGAAAGTACAAGTTTAAGTTCTTGAACAGCTCTGCAGTACAGCCTACAAATGCAATTTTGTGACAAGGGAACTCTATTCGTTACTTTAGTTTTGTGATAAAATGTTTATTACGCTTGGCCATGGAGTAACATGGAGCTAGACTAGTACTAGACTGCCAAGAGAATTCCTTAAAGAAGTCATATTCTTTTCTAGAAAATTTCCATGATTAAAAAAAAATGAACTTGAATCCAATGAGGATCTATTTTTATTTTTGTTTGTAATTTTTAAATATAGCAATATAATTTTATTAATTTTGCCCTTTATTTTCAGGCATTGGTTTTAAAAAGCAATTATTTATATACCTGTAAAAACAGCTGAGATTACTTCTAAGAGAGGCCTCTTCATTTCTCATTTACCATACTATTAATGTTTCAAAACAATCTAAGATTCCCACTGCTATGTTTAATAATTATTTATTACTTTAATTAGAGAAGGCATATGCAAATACATTATTAGTGCTGGAAACTGTTATTTTAAATGTTGATGTATTCATTTCCTATCTTGGATTAGAACAGTTTAGACAAGAACAAATTAACATAGGTGTTATAAATTTACTATCAGAGCAGTGTCTTTCATAGGTGAATTATACTTGGTTGAGTTCCTTTAAAAATGCACATTAGAATTTCCAATTTACTGCAACTACAGTGCTCAGTTTTCTAGATTTTTGTGGTTTTGGAATTTCTATTATAATATGGTATATATTCAGCCTCATAACACTCTTGAATTAATTTTAATTTTAAGTCATCTCAACTTGTATGATCAGAGGTAGGTATTTATTTCTATTGGCCATGCTGATATCTGTTGTTGTCTTGATTCCAGTAGTACAGACTTATAGGAAAACAAAAAGGAAGCTCTGAATTTAGCATTGTATTTCTATTTCTGGAAAATATAGTGTTTTAAATTATACTTTTATTTATACTGGTTCAATTTCAAAACTTTTATCTACCCACAAAATAGAAAACATTTGATTCCTGACCTACACTGGGGAAAATGTACTAAAGATGTGGATATGGTCTGCCAAGAGCTTTCATAAAAATACTCTCTTGTCCTCTGTGAAGATTGGACTGTGACTTATAAATTGACAGCCAAACTTATATAAGACAATAAAGATATTCATGCAAAGCAGAAGGCTAAGTTAATATCAAGGTGGTAAAGGTAAGTGTTACAGTGCATTTAAAATCATGTCTTCAAAACAAGTTGGCTGAGACAGAATGACATGGAAAAAGGAAATGGTCATAAATTTCATGGTTAACATTTGAGAAATTATTTATGAGGCATGAATATTTTACTAACTATTTTACTAAGCAAATGGAATAACTAATAGTACAGAAAGACTCTGAAGCTTTAAATGGGTTTTAGTTTGCACAAAACAAATACATCAATCTCTTTGATAAAGAATTACTTTCTTGAGTAATAAGTGTGCAAGCATACGTACAATTTTACTACTAAATCTAACATAGTGCGTACATATATATCTATGTATATATTTATCTTGGGATAAATATGCAGAGTGATAGTCTTTCTGAAATCTAAACTTCACAGCTTTTCTTTTATGTATTTATTTTAACTAAACAGATAAGAAGTGTGTTACCAGTTTCTAACTGAAACTGAAAACAGAAAATTTTGTTGCAGTTTGCTTTCACTTCTCTGGATTGTGTTTCCCTGGGAAGGAAAAACACACAGAAAAACAACTGACCAACCAACACACACACACAATGGTTTGGTTGTTTTGAGATTATTTTGAAGAAATTATAGTTTTCATAGATATTAACCATTTACATAATGGTTACTCTTGTTCATGATAACCATCAAAGGAATCATTCACATTAGATTACTTTTCTGCAACACAGCTAATATTCACAGCTGTCTTCTAGTATCATTGGGAAAAAAAGACAGCTTTTGTGGGAGGGTCTATTGGAACAGGAGCCTCTGTTAGCTGTACTGAATTACCTTGGGAGGATGATGTTGCTCTCCAGGGGCTGTACAGTATCCTACAGACTTTGTCCTCATTCAGTTAGTCAGCATTTATGAATAACCTTACCTCCTTCCTTTTGCTCTATTTCACAGAAGTGATACAGGACGACTATATTCATGGCTTTGTGCACTCTCATTAGATGATTTCTCACAAAGAAGCTGTAATATTTACAATGACATGAACAAACTTAAAATTTATGAATACTGTGTGTAGATTTTTCTGACTTTTTTTTTAAAAAAAAATATCACTAGTAGAAAAGAAAAAAAGAGAGAGATTTACACTAGTGGTATCCTTGCTTACTCATGACAGCATTACAATATTAATGAGATTCTTAAATAGAACAAAGAACTCAAGTTTTCTCAAAACAACAGTCTGTAAGACATCAATGTCCTTGGCTTCAATATTAGTTGTAAACAAAATGTATTGTCCTGGAAAGGAGGAATATATAAAAGCATGAGTGCAAAGAGATAGGAAGTTTTATCAATATTATTCCTTATCTATTCGTAAAATATTTTAAATTGCTTTAACATATGTAGATATGTTAACTTTTCTTCTGAATAGTTAAAATCTTAAGATGAATGGTACTTGCAGTCAGGGCACCAGCAAAAACACAAACATGTAGCTGCTGTGAAACTTTGATTAAAAGAAGTTGCTTGAATTGTTTTCCACAATTAGCTATGGATCAAGAGCATTGCGTGCCAACTATACACACAGCAAGAATCTTTCAGGAAAAATTAGAAGTGCGTGACCAGAAAGGATTTAATTATAATTTATATAGGTGGCTCCATTTAGTCACCTCTCTCTTTTTAAATATGCAACCTATTAGTGTAAAAATTAAAGAACAAAAGGTTATAAAGTATCAGTTAATTATTCACAGTGCTCTGAATTTTTTCACAATTTTAGTCTCATCAGAGAAGAATATTTTTATTTCAGTAAATCCAAAGCAATAAGGAAAGATTATGCTTCATGCATTTACATAATATATGTACACTAAAGTTGTCACGATGGCACATCTAATTGATTTTGACTCTATGATCTTAAAGATTCAGCTGTACTAATGACGGTTTAAATTTTACATTCACAGTAAAACTGGGTAGTGGTTTTACCTGGGCCAGGTTTTAGTAGAGGGCGCTACAAGAGTGGCTTCTTTAAACAAAGAGTTGCCAGAAGCTTCCACTGTAGCTGATAGGGCTAATGACAGTTCTAAGATGGACTCTGCACCTGACCAAGGCCTGGGCCTTGAAGTAATGCCTCTGTGATTAACGTATTTGAGAAGGGAAGAAGTTGCTGTACAGTTACTAAACTGCAGCAATGGCAGCAACAGGGAGTGAGAATGTGAGAAATACATCTCTGCAGACACCAAGATCAGTGTTCAAGGAGAGGGAGGATGGTGCTTAGGCCCTGGAAGAAAGATTTCCCCAGGAACTGTGGTGCAGCCCAAGGTGAGACAGGCAGCCCATGGAGGATCACAGGTGAGCAGAGATCCACCTGCAGCCCGTGGAGGAACCCACGCGAGAGCAGGTGGATGCCTGAAGTAGGTTGTGACTTCGTGGGAAGCCCACACTGGAGCAAGCTCCTGGCAGGATCTGGGAGTCTGTGTGGAAAGAGGAGCTCACACTATAGCAGATTTGCTGTCAGAATTTGTGATGCTGCGGGGGGGCCATGCAAGAGCAGTCTCTTCCTGAAAAACTGCTCTCCCCATGGATGACCCACATTAGAAGAGTGTGGGAAGAGCTGCACACTGTGGGAAGGACCCATGTTGGAGAAGTTCATGAAGAACTGTAGCCTATGGGAAGAACCTACATTGCAGAAGTTTGTGGAGGACGATCTCCTATGGAAGGGACCCCACAGTGTAGCAGTGGGAAGTGTGATGAGGCCTCCCCCTGAGAAGAAGCAGTGACAAAGTCCATCAGTAATGAACTGACCATAATCCCCATCTTCCATCTGCCTGCACCTCTGATTGGGGAGGAGAGAGAATCCTGGGAAGAAGGAGGGGTGAGGGGAGATGTTTTAAGATTCAGTTTTATTTTTCTCTGCTCTGTTATGATTGTTCTTTACTAAATCAAACCTTTTCTCCCCAAGTGGAGGCTCTTTCGCCCCTGACACTAATTGTTGAGTGATCTCTCTGTCCTTATCTTGACTTGTAAACCTTTCATTATATTTCTCTCTCCCCCGTCCATTTGAGGAAGCGGAGTAACAGACCGACTTGGTGGGCATCTGGCACCCAGCCAGGGCTAAATCACCACAAACTACCATTGATCTTATTGCCTTATAGCTGAGAATTGAAGCATTTCACTCATTTATTTTTGAACGCTGGAAAGATCTTACTGCATACACAAGTATAAAATAATTGGCCCACTCAAATGTATTTACATTTAAGAGCTTCGCTCATGAATTTGTAATAAATTTACTGAGATGTGGCTGTGAGTATAAACAAAGATATCAGTGAAGAAATAGAAGTCCTTAAAAGATTACATGATCTGAGAGGCTAGACAATAAAATAGCTTCAGATAACATCAAATTTTCTTCAGAGGATGAAATGGGTAATAACAGAGATATGGTTACTAACATACTGGGTTCCTGGTTTTCTGACATCCTCAAAGATCAGAAGTCATTGGTATAAACATGTAAAAGCATGATAGATGTGCATTTTAGTGTATCTGGAGTTTGAAAGACTTTTGTCTCATTTCTTATCTGTAAAATACTAGAACTTCAGTTTGGTTCTTTTTTTATCTGTCATTTAAGCTCAGAACTCATTTCATTTCAACAGTCAGGGTACTGGATATTTCTTGTTGAGAAGAGATTCTGGGTTATGCCTTTAATGCTGGTGAGCCTCAGTTTATTGCCTGACATTTTTACTTTTTGCAAAAAAACCCCATAGTTATTGCAGCAGATGGTCTCTCAGCAATCAGAGACAATTATCAAAGCCCATGAAGGACTTGGAAAAAAGCAAAACCCATCTGAAACTGGACTCTCCTTTCTGTGGCCCGGAGCATAGGTGGAAGGGAGAACCATTGTTGCAGGATGACTACTGTAAACTCTGCAGATAAAAGAGTGATTCCCTGATTTCTTCTTTCCAGATTTCATGGGATAACTTTTGTGATTGTTGTTGTATAAGTGAAACCATTTTCCAGTAAATATATGCAATAATACCAAAAATTAAGAGACTCTTACTTTAAATGAACAAGAAAGGTAGATACTGTTAACTAAACAATATGAAAGCTGAAAAAAAAAAAATTGGTGAGGGTCTTGATACATGATGACTTTTGCTTAATTCTAGATGAATTATAAGTTACTTGTGTCAGAAAAGATTGAGCTGGTTCACAAAAGCAGAAAGGAGAGAGAAAGCTGAATAACTCTTTCTGAAGATGTTTGCTCCTGAAGCAACATCGGCAGAAGCAATGCCATTTAACGGGGGTGCTGAGGACTTCCCTTCATGCTTTGTCCTCACCAGACCATTAGTAATCATTGCAGTCTCTGAGGATGTGTTTTATCAGTGGATTGAAAGTCATAAATGCTTATTTATGAATGATAAAACATTCAAATAAAGGGAGAAAGCAGCCATCTATGAGGTGGAAAAAGGGCCTGGTTTCTTGAGAAGAGTATGGGAATGTTGCCAGAGCTTGCAGAGGTGCAAGCAGGAAGGCTAGAGCCCTTTTAGAATTGAACCTGACAAAGGAAGTAAGGGAAAATAAGAAGGGATTTTTCAGGTACATCAGCAACAAAAGGAAGATTTGGGGGAATGTGGGCCCACTGCTGAACACAGAGGGTGTCCTGGTGACAGAGGATGCAAAGAAGACTGAACTACTGAATGCCTTTTTTGCTCCATGAGATCATGGAGTTCAAGATCCTATGTGGAAGATGCAGGGCACCAAGCATGATTGCGACCCTGGATTTCAGACGAGCTGACTTTGGCCTCTTCAAAGACCTGCTTGGAGGGATTTCATGGGATAGAATTCTACATGGTAGAAGTTCCCAAGAAAGCTGGTCAATCTTTAAGCATCACTTCCTCCAAGTCCAGGATCAAAGCATCTCTACATGTAGGAAAGTGGGAAAAGGAGGCAGGAGGTCTCCATGGATGCGCAAGGATCAGCTGGGACAACTCAGGCAGAAAGCAGCCATCTATGAGAGGTGGAAACGGGCTGACTTCTTGGGAAGAGTATAGGAACATTGCCAGAGCATGCAGAGGTGAAACTAAGAAGGCTAAAGCCTTTCTAGAATTAAATTTAGCCAGGGAAGGTAAGGACAGGAATAAGACATTTTTCAAGTACATCAGCAGCAGAAGGAAGACGAGGGGGAATGTGAACCCGCTGCTAAACACAGAGGGTGCCTGGGTAACCGAGGATGCAGACGAGGCCAAGCTACTGAATGCCTTCTTTGCTTCAGTCTTTACAGCCAAGGCCGACCTCTCTGATGAGAATATTATGTGAGACAGTGTCAAAAACCTTGCTGAAGTCAAGGTAGATGGCATCTGCTGCTCTCCCCTCATCTAGTGAGCCGGTTATGCACTCATAGAAGGCTATCAGGTTGGTCAAACAGGATTTCCCCTTGGTGAATCCGTGTTGAGTCCTCCAGATAATCATCTTTTCCTTCATATATTTAGTAGTGACATTCAGGATGAGTTGTTCCATCACCTTTCCAGGGATGGAGGTGAGGCTGACCAGCCTGTAGTTTCCCAGGTCATCCTTCTTGCTCCTCTTGAAGACCTTGCCTGTTCTCCATGATTGCTCAAAAATGATGGAGGGTGGCTCAGCAACCACATCAGCCAGTTCCCTCAGCACTCTAGGATGCATCCCATCAGGACCCAATGACTTATGGGCATTAAGCTTGGCCAACAAGTCTTTAACCTCTTCCTCTTCTACTATAGGCAAGTCCTCTGTTGGCAACTTTGCAGTCACAATGAACTGTATTCATTAAGAAATTGATATACTGCCAAAATTCTTAGAATATTTGGGGGAAAAAAAAGTTTTCCTAAATAGTGACATTAAAACACCTGGAAAAGTTGCTGTGGTACCCAAAATCACTTGTGCCTCTGAAAATAATTCTAAAATATTACATACTTGCTCAAGTGTAACAGTCTAATACCAGCGATGTCTTTTTGGATGTCTTTTTGATGGCAAGGCCTTACCTTTCCCTGGAGAGAGATGGAAGAGTTGCTAAGACCACTCCTCCAGCAACTGCAGCGTGACAGCACTCTGTATGCAGAGGAATATGGAAAGGGTATGGAAGGGCTTTAGTCTCTTTTCTGTTTTTGGCAGCACTGTGAGGGATGAAGATGAAGGCACACTGCTTAAACCCATTGCTGATTCATTCAAGTTGGTCAGAACATTTGGGTGATTTATGTAAGAATTTCTTGACCTTTTCAGCCCATATGCCACTTAAAAACATTCATGATGCTATATAACTCGTCAAGCATGAGCTCTTCATGCTTCAGCTGCGGTACTTCAGTCCTCACAGATAAAACAGTATGGTTTAGGCTCATTTAGGAACAAAGTACCAAGGGTCTTTAATAACAGGGAAGGTTCAATTGCCACTTATGTTCTTAGACAAAACAGACAAGATACTCAACTTGAGAAGCAAAACAAAATTGATCCCCCACCAACTAAAAACATAACAAACAGAAATATCAAACAAAAAACAATACAGAGTAAGATGAATGGTGAAAAGTGCCATCAGACCATTTAAGGTCACCTTCCTCCTACCCTTCCCCACTTCCTGGGCTCAGACACCTGATCCTGGTGTCTTTACCTCCTCCCCCCTTGAACGGCATAGGAGGCAGAGAATGGGGGTCTCAGTCAGTCCTGTTCTGATTGCTCCTACTGCTTGTCTCACCTCAGGGCAGAAATACTTCTCATTGGTCCTCCCTACTCAGTGGAGAGTCCCTCACAGGACAAGCAGCTGTCAACGGGCTGCTCCGACGTGTTCATCCAGAGGGCTGCAGCTCCTCTCCACCTCCTATGTGGGTCTCTGTGGCCTGCAGGCACATCAGCACAGCCTGTGCCATGACCACCGCCTCACTCAGTCACCTGGAGCTGCTGGTGGCTCTCAGTCTTGTCATTGCCCTCCATGGATTGCAAGGGCACAGCCTGCATTCTCACCAGTCCAGCACTCCTCTTTCCTTCCTCTTTCTCTGATTGTGAGGTCCACACGATTGCCTACATCTTGTACCACTCCTCCACCTTCTCTCCTGCTGCAGATTTGTCTTCTTAAATAGTAATGGCAGAGGCACGAGATTGTCCCAACTGGGCTGTAAGTGGGTCCACCTGAGTCCAGCAATGTCTCAAGAATGCTTTACAGGGGATCAACACTGCAGTCCCCTCCTCATGTTACCAAGCAAAAGTGTCTCCATGCAAATCCATGACAAATACACTTCATAAACTCAATTCTGATGTCATCTGTTCCCTTTTAGTATTACCTCCTCTACGTATTAATATCATTCTCTTGTGATGATTCCAATTACGTGTGTTTAAAAGGTGATTGATAAGCCTGTCACCATCTTTCATATTAATTGCAGTGTTTAAATACTCATGTGACTTAGATTTTTAATTTCATCGTAATTTTATGACTTTTAGCATCTGTCTCTTGTTTGTTTTAATTGGAGACATGGAGACAAGAAGGAAAGGCAAAATAATAAAACTAGAGTGCATTACACTGGAATATAAATCTTTTTTTTTAAAGTACATAAAGTTGTCATATATTAAAGTAGATTATGCCATCAAAAATACAGATGCAAGTACAGTAAAGTCAAGGGTCTTGAAGCACAAAAATTGTTTTACTAGAAATTCATGTTACTAGAAATAGATGCATCCTATACAGAAACATAAACATGGAGGGGACATTATTATTAAAATAAAAAAAATAATTATAAATAAAGATTAATTTAAATAAAGACACCATTAAAAGAGTAACTCCACTTTAGTAAGACTTTGAGAAAAAAGAAAACAGACTTAGCATGACTGAAGACTTCATATGTTTTAACCAATAATACTTCAGACAAAACTATGCCAACAATACTAGAAGAATTAGGCTTCTAAATAACACTGATGACACTGAATTGTAATGGAAGAAAAAAGTTTAGTTCAATCCTCATATCATGCTATGGAGAAGAGCAAAAAGATACCTAGGATAAAATCAAGAAGAATAGATCTAAAACTAAAAAATTGAGTTAAGTTAAAGAGGGGTTGTGGAGTCTACTTGCTGGGAGGTCTTCAAGATCCGCCTGGACATGTTCCTTTGTGACCTGATCTAGGTTGACCTGCTTCTGCAGGAGGTTTGAACTAGATGGTCTCTAAAGATCCCTTCCAACTCTGCCATTCTATGATTCTATGATCATTGTTTACCTCATAGTATAACATATATAACCATCATTATGTATTCAAAACTGAAGTGGATGATTTGTTGTGGAAGGAAGTCAACTTTTAATTCTACTTCAGATTTTCATAAATATTGAAATGATATGGTTAAAATCACAAAGAANAATGTCTCAAGAATGCTTTACAGGGGATCAACACTGCAGTCCCCTCCTCATGTTACCAAGCAAAAGTGTCTCCATGCAAATCCATGACAAATACACTTCATAAACTCAATTCTGATGTCATCTGTTCCCTTTTAGTATTACCTCCTCTACGTATTAATATCATTCTCTTGTGATGATTCCAATTACGTGTGTTTAAAAGGTGATTGATAAGCCTGTCACCATCTTTCATATTAATTGCAGTGTTTAAATACTCATGTGACTTAGATTTTTAATTTCATCGTAATTTTATGACTTTTAGCATCTGTCTCTTGTTTGTTTTAATTGGAGACATGGAGACAAGAAGGAAAGGCAAAATAATAAAACTAGAGTGCATTACACTGGAATATAAATCTTTTTTTTTAAAGTACATAAAGTTGTCATATATTAAAGTAGATTATGCCATCAAAAATACAGATGCAAGTACAGTAAAGTCAAGGGTCTTGAAGCACAAAAATTGTTTTACTAGAAATTCATGTTACTAGAAATAGATGCATCCTATACAGAAACATAAACATGGAGGGGACATTATTATTAAAATAAAAAAAATAATTATAAATAAAGATTAATTTAAATAAAGACACCATTAAAAGAGTAACTCCACTTTAGTAAGACTTTGAGAAAAAAGAAAACAGACTTAGCATGACTGAAGACTTCATATGTTTTAACCAATAATACTTCAGACAAAACTATGCCAACAATACTAGAAGAATTAGGCTTCTAAATAACACTGATGACACTGAATTGTAATGGAAGAAAAAAGTTTAGTTCAATCCTCATATCATGCTATGGAGAAGAGCAAAAAGATACCTAGGATAAAATCAAGAAGAATAGATCTAAAACTAAAAAATTGAGTTAAGTTAAAGAGGGGTTGTGGAGTCTACTTGCTGGGAGGTCTTCAAGATCCGCCTGGACATGTTCCTTTGTGACCTGATCTAGGTTGACCTGCTTCTGCAGGAGGTTTGAACTAGATGGTCTCTAAAGATCCCTTCCAACTCTGCCATTCTATGATTCTATGATCATTGTTTACCTCATAGTATAACATATATAACCATCATTATGTATTCAAAACTGAAGTGGATGATTTGTTGTGGAAGGAAGTCAACTTTTAATTCTACTTCAGATTTTCATAAATATTGAAATGATATGGTTAAAATCACAAAGAAATTTAACATTTTATTTATGCAATATATCTGTTTTAGTGAAGTCCACCAGAACTTATATTGACAATATATGCATTTTAAAATATTTTCCTCCTAGCTGATAAAGAGTAATACTTAACATGATATTTGATTTCATATTGCTTTTATTCTTATCAGTACTGAATTACAGAGTAGTCATCCACCTACTTTCATCCTTTCCATAACTTACACTTATGTTATCATATTTTCCTTCTGGAAAAAAAATAAACTGCATTCAGCACTAGCAGTGCCTTTGAATAGTCTACTAAAATTTGTAGTAAAGCTGAAAAGTGAAACATCGTTTTGGACATGGCAAGTGCTACTCATTTATGAGAATGGAGCATTTATGAGCAACTGAACTAATTCATTGTCATCTTACTCAGCAGACATAAAAACAAGTATCTCAGAATCTTTGTTCTTTTTCCTTGCTCTGAAAAATTTCAAATGTTTACTTCTTACTTTTAGAGAAAAAGTAGAAACTGGGCTGGGGAGGAAGAAGAGGAAAAAGGGAGAAACTTTCTCATTCATTGCTAAAAAACAGTAATAGAACAAGACAGGAGGTGCAGCATCAGGTAACTGCTCCAAGGATCACAAAATGGGCTTGGCCATTAAGTTATCTATTAGGCAGCCATCTCGTAAAATAGCTCTTCTTTAACAAGTGTTAACCTAGCCTAGTCTCATTGGCTAGGGCACAGCTGAGAAATGAAGGAGAAGCTGAGCATGCCTCTGAACCTATATTTTCTGCTGTTATATGGGATACTAATTAATGAATTAATGAAAATGGTGGTTTCTACAGAGTTCAGCACATCTACAGGTATGGTCCCTAGATACTGGGAAATAGTGGACTGTCTCATTTGAAGACCTTTAGAGACCATTATGCTGCCTAGGGAGTCTGTGAAGTCTCCTAGATTTATTCCTGTGTGACCTGCTTAAGCAAGGGGGTTGGACTATGTGATCTCTAGAGGTCCCTTCCTCCACCCACCATTCTGGGATCCTGTGATTGTCTTGCCAGGATGGCAGCTGCTGGTCAGAGGACTGGAAAATTCCAGCTGTGAAATCTTCAGCATTTAGAGACCAGAAGAATCATCATCAAACACACATACCTGCATGCCAGGTGCATCTAAGCCATCTGGATCTAGCAATTTCCCCAATAAAATAACTCACTGATGTTTCACAGAATCACAGAATCTCAAGGGCTGGAAGGGGTCTTGAAAGATCATCTAGTCCAACAGCCTTGCCAGAGCAGGACAGCAATATTGAATTCAATAGTAAGTGGTACTGAAACTTCTGTTATATTCTAGCAATTTTTTCAGTAACATACTTTACCTGCTTAACAGATAATGGTAAATAACACTTTAGACTTGAATTTTTAGATCAAGGCTTTATCCTTCAGGAATAAGAATCCCCCAGGTTTCCTATTCCCTTATCTCAAGTAAGTCAGCAAGAAAGCAAACAGATTTTTTGGTTGTCCACAGACATACACACTGACACAGAGCTCCTCAGTGTGATGGCTTGGCAGAAAGGAGGGAATAAATATTCTATGCTTCTGATTTCTCTCTTCCAATATCTTCAGTTTCTCACCAGTGGGACTAAACCTCTGCCTCTCCTCATCTACACATTTTGGGGGCAAAGAGTAAGCATTTTGGTTCAGCTGCCATCTATACTTTCTCCATTTCCTTCACATGGGTGGGTGATAGTGACTAAGGCAATGAGGATCAGATGCCTGGGTTTCACCATCATATTCAAAGGAATGAAACAAGTGACACACTTGAGCTGATATTAGAATTTCTCACCCCAAAACCACATTAGAACGGTAGTGTGTGTATGCCTGAACAGACTGGGTGTACTCTGCTCAGAATCTCACACAAGTAATAAGGCAAGTTTCCTAAATGTGATGCTAATGTAAAATCTTAGAAGCATCGATTATTTTGATCTAAGTCTAGCTCTGTTTGTTGCTTTTCTTTCCATAATAATATCTTTTCCTTCTTGACAAAGCCTATCAGATTGGTTACTCTCTGACAGAGGAGTGATGGCTTGTCAGTCAGGTAGCCTCAAGCAGTTAGCTGGCCCTTTTTTCACTCCTGGTATCTGACTTGAAGATGTTCAGACACTAGGTTTGATGAGATTTCAGGAAAGTGCAGAGTCCAAGCCTGACACATTCAATATGCCAGCTCCCATCCAAAATAGACAGAACAGCAGCTCTTTGTTAATGCACTGTTGCAAGGGAGTAATTTGTTTACCAGCTGTGAAACTGTCTCAGTGGATAGAAAGTGGATGCCAGGTTATTATGAAACACAGCTATTTTCCCTTCTATTCACAAACCAGAAGTAAATGTTTGGAAGCACAAACAGCCTGCTTATGTTTTGTTTGTGATGACTGTCTGATGACAGAGACTGCGAGACTTGCTCTTCAGTTCAAATTTTTTAAAATAAAAACAACAGTCAAGGGTCGATCAGTACTCATATGGCTTAATGTCTGATAAGAGACATATAGTCTATATGCACCTACTCAGAATGCACAGTTGATTATTCCACACTTTTCAAAGCATTTTCTCACTCGAGTGACAGTACCATGAATTCAGTTAGTAAGGTGAACATAAATTACCAGTTATCGAAATAGGTTTACAGCCTCCCTTTCTGCTCTTTCCCTGACCAATGAAACTTACTTCTGATGCATCTGGCTCTTTTCACTTGATAATGAGAAATGTATATATTATTTTGACTAAACAAGGCAAACAGCATCCTGACAAGAGCATTTGGTTTTGTGTTTCAGAAAGTGATTTTCTTAGTATCTTACAGAATGCTGGAATCCACAAGTAAAATATCATTTGCAGTATGTCATTTGTGCAGAGCCATTTGAAAGAAAAAAGTTTATTTGGTAAAGTTATTTTCTTTCTATAATTAATAAATATTTAAAAAATGCAAACGTAATAGCTTTAACCTAAGTTACTAACACAAATTTTGCGTACATTGGCTCTTTCTATTCTACCAGAGGCAACAATTTCTTGCAACATTTTAAAAGTTAAAAAGTTCTACATTTTCAAAACAGTGAGTTTTGGACAATTTTTCCAAACCACAGATGTTATTCTGGAGGATCTTTAAAGACATATTGATACCTTCAATAAAAGAAACAGATTTTCTGACCATTCTTCTGCATCCATTAGTACTTCAGTTAAGTGTCTTTTTCAGCAAGATGTTAGTGAAAGGAGATATCCTCTATGGTGCTGAAGCACTTCAATCCCACTGTACAAAACTGAATGACTGGCAAGAATGCTTTGAAGATGTAACTTCAGATTGGCTAAAACCTCACTGAAATACAACCGCCTTGCAGAGCAATCAGCAAAATTCTATCAGTAGGAGATATCAACAAATGTAGGCCAGGAGTGTGGCTGTAGAACTGTTGATAGAGGACTGAAATTATGAATATTACATCACTGTTCAGAATATATGGAGAGTTGAAACATCTGAGTCAGTAATAAGTTTTGAGCAAGCTGAAGAGGTAGGATGGAGATTGCTGTGTGCTGAGCAGTGAGGATACAGCTTGGATCGTAAGAAAGGGAAATGATGAAAAACTTGTATTTGAGTGAGACCGAGAAAAGAATTTAATGCTTAAATTAAAGTATTAATAATACATTAGGTGGCAGGGATGGAGTGCCAAAAGCAGACATACATCACAGCTCTGTTAGCACTGAATTCTCTTCAACAACTGGAAAGGAAAGAAGGAAGCAAGCATTAGCCAGTTCTGTGTGTCATCTGCAAAGGAGGAATGGGTAACCTTCTGATTCGTGAACTTAGTCACCCCCATTATGCTTCCTATAAAGTCTAAAATTACAACATTGAAAATTTTGTATAATACTTATTTGAGATGACTATGGAGATGGTCTTTTTCAAGGTCTTGTTGTAAAGTGGAAGCAATGAATATAGAATGGGCTCCATATCATTAACAGCAAATCAGCAGCAGAGACTCAGGAATTATGACTTTTTCTTTAGCAGTTGTTTATGGAACCATTTTTCTGGAAGAAGTTAAGATACAGGAATTTAGAGGTTTTTTGATTAATTTCTAGAATATGCATTATAAAGCAGCTAAAATCATCAGATGGTCTTTAAAGAAACTGACCTCAGTAAAAGGGAGAGATTTTAATACAGTAAGAGTAAATTCAACTTTCCATCTCATATTACAACTGCAATATTATAGCAGGAATAAAGTAAGAGACTGTAATGTGAAGACAGCCCTCCCAGTTCCTAACATAGAGGATGGAAGCTTCTGTATCAAAAGCAGGAGTGTTCCCTGTGAAAGGCAGCTATTTCTTGCTAGCCTCAACAGTAGCCCAACCTCGAATTTGTGTTCTGCTGAGCCTGGTAAGCACTCATTCTCCTTTTCCCTGATCTTGTCATTATACATCTATTGCTGGATTCAGTTATACTTGACACAATTTTGTATTATTTCAGTCCATAGTCAATATTCTTTTCTAACATGTCCATAGAAATATTAAAAAATAATCCTGGCAATGAGCAGCATATAATCTTTTTCCACCACCTTCCTCATGGCCAGCCTATGTTTAAGTGGTCTTTACTGATACTTGTCCAACCTATTCTCAGAGACTTCCAAGGATTTCTACAGCCTCTGGGGCAGTTTACTCCAGTGCATTACTACCTTTATTGTTGAGAAGGTTTTCCTGACATCTAAACTGAATATTTCTTGCTGTCATTCAAGCACATTATTTCTTATTCTGTATATTATAAAAATTATTCCTTTCCTCTGTGTGTCAGTCTTTTATGCTTTTAAAGGCTATTGTCACTCTTCTCTAAAGCATTACGACCCCTAGATTTTCAGTAATCTTGTTCAACTTTTTTGTTGTTGTTGTTGTTGTTTTTGATGTTTTCTGAACGTCTGATCATTCTGTGGATTGTGTCCAATCGATCAATGTCTTTCATGACCTACAGCATCCAGAATTACATAATGAACTTAAGATAGATCCATGCTACTGTGTGAACATACTACTTATTCATTTCTATGCAATTTCCAAAAATGTTAATGTTTACGTCAAATTTATGTTGTAATCCATTTTGCCTGGTTGACCTGCTGGAGAGCAGCTCTACAGAGAGAGATCTGGGAGTCCTGGTTGATAATAAACTAACCATGAGCCAGCAATGTGCCCTCGTAGCCAAGAAGGCCAATGCTATCCTGGGATGCATCAAGAAGGGTGTAGCCAGCAGGTCAAGGGAGGTTCTCCTGCCCCTCTATTTTACCCTGATGACGCCTCATCTGGAGTCCTGTGTCCAGTTCTGGGCTCCTCAGCTCAAGAGGGACAGGCAACTTCTGGAGAGAGTCCAGGACAGGGCCACCAAGATGACCAGGGGACTGGAACATCTTCCATATGAGGAAAGGCTGCAAGAACTGGGGCTGTTTAGTCTAGAGAAGAGGAGACTGAGAGGAGATCTTATTAACATTTACAAATATCTAAAAGGTGGGTGTCAGGAGTTTGAGGCATCCCTTTTCTCTATTGTATCTAGCAACAGGACAAGAAGATGAAGCTGGAACACAAAAAGTTCCATTTAAACATAATGAAAGACTATTTCACTGTTGGGTAAGGTAGCCCTGGCACAGGCTGCCTAGGGAGGTTGAGGAGGCTCCTTCCTTGGAAGCCTTCAAGTCCCACCTAGACATGTTCCTATGTGACCTGACCTAGGTGAACCTGCTTCTGCAGGGAGGTTGGACTAGATGATCTCTGAAGGTCCCTTCCAACCCCTAACATTCTATAATTCTATGATTCATTACATTTTATGTCCTTTGCTAGCTTTGTCCTTTCTTTGTGTCTTGAACTCCTGATTTTGTCCCTTTATGTTATTTTGTCTTATTACTCTACCATTTTTACCTTCATCTAATATGACCTAGTTTCTGCTTTCTCTAATCTTCCCTCTTATTTCTTGAGGTCCAAGGAGAACCCATTGTTTAGCCAGGCTGATAGGTCCCATTACAATCCTATCCTTTCTTTGTTTACACTTATTGGTATTTTTGATTCCGCTTCTTCATTTTCTTGTATCTTACGCCTTAAACTTATTCTCCATTATTTATTATGTGCTGGTTGTCTGAGATAAAATAACCCTGCCTTATTGGAAACGTCAAAAGTTATAACTATAAAAATTATTTCTGAACAAATCCAATACATGATTTTGTACCTGTTGAGTGGATAAGTGTTTGTGACAGTCAAGGAAAGTCATGTCATAAAGGTATCATTTAAAGTTCTTGTTCTTATTGTATTAATCATACATTTTTTTCATATAAGTAATCAAATTTGAATACTATAGCTCAAATCATTTTTATTAGCATTATATATATATATGTATGTATACAGTAAACACCATAAATACAACCTTACAATAAATTGTTGGAAGTACTATTTTGAAAAAAAAAAAATTATGGCATCTTCTTTGTATGCAACATGTGTTGCTGCTCTCCTGTAAACAGTAAATACAATCCTTGCTCAAAGTGATAGATTCCACAGTTATGAATATGTTTGGGATTTCTGAAGAGCTATTTCTGGTAATGGGGAAAGGGCTGTACTAGTGGCTGCTGTAAGAAGTTACTCAAAAGTTTCCCTGGCTCTAAGTCAGACCAGCCTCTCAGACTGAGCCAATCAGATGCCTCTATGATCACATTTTAAAAAGTGGAAGAGGAGATATTAGTGGTGGTGGAAGGAGTTGGACAACAGAGAAGCCAAAGTCAATGAGAGAAGAGAGGAAGAGGTGTGCTACAGCAGAGACTTCCCTCCCTGCACTCAGTGATGAAGCGGTTACTGTTCTCCTGTAACCCATGGAGGGTAACAGAGGAGCTGAGACCTGCTGATAGCTCATGGAGGATCCCAAGCCAAGGAAGACTGTCCACAGGGGCCATGACTCTGCAGGGAGGTGGTATTGGAGCAGAGTGTGCCTGGAGTTCTGCTGTCACAGAGGAGACCCACATCCACGAGTTTGTGGGGAGCTGCAGCCTTTGGGAAGGACTCATACTGAAGAAGCTCATCATCATGGAAGCAGGGGAAACATTGGAGCAGGGGAAAATTGCAAGGAGCCCTCCTCCTCTGAGAAGAGAGAATTGGCAAAGATCATCTGTGAGGCACTGACCACAACCCCCATTCCCTGTCACCTTGCACCACTGAAAGGGGAGGAGGTAGAGATGTTGGAAGCAGGGAGCTGAGCCCGTGAAGGGAAGAGAGAGGGAAGGAGATTAACAATAAAGTTCTGGTTGTAATTTTTTCATCATCATGCTCTAGTTTTGCTTTCTGTCTCTTCTATTTCTAGTTAGTAGTGGATTAAACTGTTTTTTTGTTTTCTTCTCTAAGTCAAGTAGTGAAGTTTGTTTTGCCCTCCCTGTCCTTATCTCAATCTGCAAGGTTATCGTTCCTCCTCCCATATCGCTGGGGCCTCCACCATCCTATGGGAGGTGGGTGTTTGTGTGGAGGGAGAGACAGCAGCTTCCCAGCTGGGCTTAAACCACAATAGAATACCATTACAATATCACCCATAGTCTGGATCAAGTGCTATTTAGGAAGACACTCTGAATCGGTTACAAAACTTACAACACAGTCATATTCCACAAACATATTCCATATTTTGATATGTATATAACTAGAGTCTTTGAAGAGATTCAGATACCTCAGTGGCAAAGCTCTGTCCATTGGAGTCTGTTGATAAATTGGTTAAATTTTAAACATTTAAACTCTATTGTAGGTGAGAAGAATTAATATTTGGTAACCTGTTTCCAGGAAATGTTATGTATATTCTTAAAGCTAATGAAATATAAGTTTATTATTTTGAAGTTGTGATTCTAGGAGCTTTTCATGGAACATTTTACTTACATGCTAAATGCATTACCAGAAGTAAGGTATAAATACCATTGGATGCTCAGATAAATATTGTTGCTGTGCTCTTAACAGATGGCATATCAGCATTTAAAGGCTGCATGACTAGAATATAAATAACTTCAACTAAAATAAGACATCTGATAAAATCAGTTTTAGAAAGACCCTAAAAGTTATTTTCTAGCAGTAGTCTTAAAACTAGGTAATATTTTGTACCAAATGTAGTAACCTCAAATATCTCTCTATATACTTCTTGTTAATTCAGGTATGTTAAAATTTATTACTGAATACTTTTATATAGTGAGCCTTGACAAGACACCTCTACTTGTGTCTCTTTCTATCTGTTGGCAAGAAGGTAAAGAAATGAAGCAAGTCTTTAAAGATCAGGTTTTAGCTGAAAAACAGCTATGTTGAAGAAGATGTGCCAAAAGATATTTGCTTTCAGCTGCATAGTTTGAAGAGCTAGGAAGAGAAAACTTCAAAGTTAAGAAATTGTCAGCTCTTTTTGAACTTTGAGTGAAACTCACAAAGGACAGGGGAGCTTTGAGACATTTCTGAGGAGCAGAGCAGGTTTCAGGAGGACAGAGCAGCTGGCTGCAGTTTTCCAAATATGGGAGATACAGAACCAGCCTCAAGAGAGTGAGACTGAGAAAAACAGGCTTTTCATCCATTTCTGCCAGGAAAACCTAAGACACATAGATCCAATATATGAAATAATACCACAAATAAGCTGCTGGAATATCAGTGCCATTTATAACATTCTAAAATACAGGTTTTGCTGACTGAGAGGAGATCTGGAAGATAAACCAGAGAATGAATGACTGCATGTGCCAGAGAAAGCGTGAGTTAAAACAAGCTTGAGTCCAGACCTCCAAAATCACTGTCTTCATACAAGTCACTCTGCAAGTCTTTGTAAAGCAAGGGTTGAGTTTAGGAATAAACAGCCACAAACTGCTGCCACCATATTCAGTCTGAAACTGTTAATGCAAAGCCATCAACTTAAGGCATGGGGAAAAAAAACATTTGGAAAAGGAGGTTTCACATGTCCATGTTTCAGAGAACTGATAAATCTTGAAAAAATCCTACAAAGAAAGACAGAGAGCTCAGTGTCTGATACGCCCATATGCTACATTCAGCTAAAGCAGAGGTGAATATAGGTCATTTGTTTTCAGAACTTCAAAAATCAGTTGGCATTCATGAGACAATTCAGCTGTAAACAAAGTATGACTGTAATTGCATTTCAGTCTACTCCTACTGTAAGCTAAAAAGAGAGGCCTGACTTTTAGGTAGGATGTCACAGGTTGTTGACTAAGCCAGTCATTGTGAAAGAGTAAAAGATCAAGGCAGTACTTCAATTTCATTTAGGTGTAATTCTCAACACCTGTATTCCACATAAGAAAAGTTTTGTTCTTACTATTACCTATGGTTACATAGCACTTGCCATACAAATCACCTCAGAATGCTCTCTCACCCCAAGTTCAGATTTGTTACGTGCCTTAAGCACAGCAGACACGTGGCCGGGGCTGCTTGCTAGGGTGGTTTGGCGCGCTTGAAGGATGAGTTTTCCAAGGTCCCATGGAAACCATGTAACTCCAGCATCCACTACCATAATCTAACTGTACTGTCATTTACAGCCTTAATATTTAGCTTTTAAAGTATGCCTCTAAGACAGACTGAGATACCTGACATACACTTTTGTTACTGATACTCTCTTCCTAGTGGTGGCTACTCTTGGGCATTTCTATGTTGCGTTTCTTGCGGAATGTCCAGCCTTTTATTATTTAAGTCTTATTTATTTGCTTAGAGAAAGCATGCTAAAAATATGTTCTTTTTAAGGTGAAGATAGAAAGGAAAAGATTAAATAAAGGAAGGAATTTCAGTATCATAAAGATAAATGCAGTTACTTCCTGACCTTCTCTAATCTGTTATTCAAAAATGAGCTTCTTGCAGCCTGACAGGGTCAGGACACAAGCAAAGGGAGACAGTTTAGAAGTAAATGAAAGGAAGAGCTTGCACTGAGACTGTGCTGAGATCTTTAACAGCAGAAGGAAATAAGCTACCAAGATTAGCATCAGGCAAGAAATTGGTGTCAATGGTAGAAAACTACTTGGATTGCATCACTACTACTCGAGCTTCACTGACAACAGCATCTTCCTCGAACAAGATGTGTTAGCTTTAAGGAAACAACAGTGTTTGGTAGTCACAGACAATCTGTCAGATCAATTAATTGAAATGCCAAGTGAAGGTCTTTGACAGAGAAAGATGCTTGATAACTTTGATTCAATTGGTTAATACTCTCCATGTATTTGCTAGCTGCAGGTTTGGAATCAAATGGCATGCTAATGCAGAAAGATAGAACCCTATGCAATATTTTCTCCTTTGTGACCCAGGGTGGGCACAATTCCTTTATAGGTTAGAAGGGGAAGAAGAGTGGCTGTAAACAACTGAATTTTGAATACTATATCCATTGTCTATAGAGCCTACTATGTTTTTCAATCATTGATCTTCTGGATGTGATAGAAGAAACCCAGCCACTAGGTCGCATGCAGCATGCAAAAACAAACTGACATTGAATGAAAGGGAGCAGCACTGGAAAGCCACAGAAGACATTTGTTCAAGCCTTGAGCACAATGAAAAGGAGATTCTGAGGGAGAAACAAAGAGTTTGTCATTAAAATCCTTCACCTTACCTGATAGAATTAGTGACCATTGAGACCTTTTGTAATTTCTCATCCATTACACAATCTGAAAATCTTACTTTAGTCTGTGTTACTGAATCTTGCATTTGTAATACATGACTTCTCAAGTGATATCCCTGAGCATCAAGTACATTTAGAAGAGGACCATAAGGCCAGAAGGAACCTATGACTTATCAAGACTTATCAAGATTACTCTGATCTGATTGAGGCATGAGGTCTTTCTTACAATAGCTGCTACTTCTCACTGAGTTATAGCAATTAAGTGAACTGCTACCCTGCACGTTCACTTATTTGGAGCAGTGTCTCTATATAGGACAGCTAGTCAAGGGCTGAGAGCAACATTGGGAGCAATGAGACTACTGTTTTACCTGAACATGGTCTTCGTCCTGGTTCTAGGCTTCAGCCCAAGGCCCTAGTGTAAAGCACTGGAAAGCACACCCTTTGATCTTTTACACAGATGCATTTTATACAGCACTGAAAAAACATATCAAACTTCATGTAAAAACAGCTACCTTTTTTTGCACCTTGAACTACTCTCCTTTGATCATTAGTGACCTTCTGTCTGTTAGGCTAGTCTATGTTTCAATGCATTTCAGTTGTTTCAGTGATAAAGGATGGAAAGCCCAGCCCATGAGCCTACCTGAAGATGAAGTCATTTGTGTCTGGATTCTGTCTAGGTTCATTTTTCATCTCTTCTCCTCAGTTTTATGCTCATCCATGAACAAACCACCTTTTAAAAAAAGTCTCATTTCTGAAAATGAAGGACAAAGAATGTACTGAAATTTTGTCAATCCTTTTCATATGTCTATATGACAAATTCTGCTCCCTTTGTCACTGCAGCTAATCATGGAGAGAAGTTAAAGCAAATCATTTAGAGACAAGAATTATCAAAAAACTGTTTTAGTAAATGAGTAAGTAATTTTTTCTGAGAAAACAAAATACCCAAACCAAGAAAAATTAAACTAACTACATATTTAGATGGATAGACAAGTAATGTTTTATGCTTGGTGCAATACATAGCAAGTAATGTGTCATTTTGGCTCAGCCAGTGAACTAGAAAATTTTAAATCAGCTGGAAAATATAAGAGCTGAAGCTATATAAATCAGCTGTGAAAGAAAAATCTTTTCAATTTTGCTACTAATCAAAATCACACAATACTTGAATCTCAAATATTATTTGGAGTTTGTTATTGAAATTGCCATATTAATTAACCTTCAGCATTACTGCCATGCTAAAGCCAGAACACAGCACCATGCTGTGCTACTAGGAAGAAAATTAACTCTATCCCAGATGTAAATAGGATGTTGTTCTTTTAGTACATCATGAAAAACAGGACAATGTTGTTTTCATCTTCCTAAATCCTCAACAATGAGTATTTCCATAGTGAGAAATATATAAAATTTATGTATTTATTGTCCTCTCTTAATCTGCACTTTCATTTAGAGTGATATGCAAGCTCATGTCATTGTAGAACATTCTGCACAAGGTAAGATATTACATTTTCAAGTCATACAGAAGCATAATAATTTTGAAATCTATGTTTCTATTTTTAAAAAAACTGATAATAATTGTAAAACTGTATGCAATTTCTTGATAATACAGCTCCTTTAAAGTTAAATCACTTCAAATCTGTGAAAGTATAATAGGCACAGTACGTTATTGAGAAGCAGTAGTAGAACCTATGTGTACCCAAAAGTCATAATTTAGAGATCTTCATGAAAGAGGCATAAACAGTGTACTTAGTCTATTAGGATGAAGATGTATCAACTTCTCCTATTCAGTGCATGTACATGTGGTACCTTACAGGGAAGTCAGTGACTAGAGAGAATGATTTATGATATGCTGATACACCTTGTCTGGGAGTCATATAACATGAAGAAAGTGCCATGGTGCAGTTGTACTTCAGTGACTGAGAAATGGGTGAAATTGGGCTGTATACGGATTCATCACAGAAAATATTGATGCAATGCTGAAATATGAGAGCAGGGAAGGAACTGGAGGAGGCAGCAAAGACCCTCCTTTAGTTTGTCACTAGAGCTAGATTACAAGCTTTTGATTTTACAGTCAGATAGGAGCACTTACTGTCTCAGACATTTTTCTTCTTGTTGTTGTGATAAAAAAATCACTGGTTTTTTTATCCTTTTAGGATTATACTACTGAATTGAAGCATTCATGAAGCTTTAATTTAAATCGAGAAAGAACCTTTTTAAAAAAAAGTGTTAAAAAAAATTTAAAATGAAACCCAAAACTTTTTAAAGGCCTGAGCTTTAAAGCCACCACCTGCTTCTCCAAAGGCATTATGTCCTGGTACCAAGGGTGGCAAGCAGCTAGTCCTTTGCCTCATGCTCAAAACTAGACTCAGGCAAAAAATCTCCATCCCTAGTGCAAAGGCTCATCGACTACGGGTTTTTTTCCCTTTTTACTATCCTACCCAGTGCTGGTTTAACTTTGTTCGATCATATGTCCTTATGGCCAGGTCTTTCATCACATCCATTCTTAATATTTGCATCTGTAACAGAATTCATCACAAGTCTGATGCATCACTTGTTTTAGGGACAAAAAAATCACAATGAGAATGGAAAGGTTTCAACGTAAAAGTGTCAGATGGCCTTTGAAGGACCTTGCAGGTTGTCTATGGTAGAGGAAAACACAACACTTAGTTCTTCTGCCAGTCATATTTATCCAAGCATCCAAAATCTCTTCATCTTACCACAGAGATGGTGTAAAAAAAACAGGTCAGTGCTCAAGTGACAAAGACCTGGGTGACATATTTGCAACCAGTAATAGATGTAAAAGTTTGTTTACTTCTTTTCTTGTCTATTATAATCATTGAAACTGGTTAATGAGCACTCACATTTCCCATTATCCTCATCTCTCCTGAAATGTAAAATATGTTTAGTAGACACTCTCAGATTAGGAATCAAGACTTTGTCTAATTAGCTATAGCATACTATAGCCACAGATGTCAACTTTTAATCTGTGGAAGATGACATTTTAAATCATATTTGCCCATTAAACATTACTTGTTATGACTCACTCTGAAAGTAACGTCTTATTGTCTGTTTGTGAAGGCATACTGGGTTTTTTCCTGTAAATAACAGCCATCTCATCAAATAATAGTAAAAAAAAAAAATTAACATCATGATACTGATTTCCTTCTTCGTTACATGCCCTGAGGCATGAGAAGCAATGAATTATTTATTATTAAGGAGCTTCACATCAAAACCACATTAAACTGCCTGTCAAGAACATGGTTTGCTGAGGGTACAGTGTCATCACAACTAAGTTAGTTTAGTTGGCTTTGGCACAGGACAGAAGAAATGCTTTGACCCAAGTTCCTGATTCCTTTGCTAAAAATAAAACTGTTTTGTATGCTCTTTTAAGTATTGGCAGTGTGAGAAGTTGGGCCAACAATAAAGCAGAGCATATTACTCAGTTTCAGAATATCTTTTGAGAAGTAATAAGGAAAAACTATGCACTGAATATGCACATAATTTCTGAATAGGTAACTGCAATCACTGATTAATTTAGCAGATATTCAACTGTTCTTTCTCCTATGCAACTGTTTGGGTTTTCCTCTATAATACACAATTTACCCTTTACTGTAGAGCTCCAGTAAAAACAACAGTTCTAAAGTAAAACATATTTTCTGTTGTTTTTAATCTTACCCTAAGGAACAATTTACATGGAAGCTTAGCTGAGTTTGCAGGAGATCAAAAAGTAATGAAAATATATTTGCCAAGAAGAATTGGTGGCTTAAACAAATTGTTGTGGCACAGGTGCCTATATTACTGCTATTCTTAAGGGATAATGTAACCTTTAAAACCAGGGGCCGGGTAAGTGCTTCTAGCTGATGTCTAAATGAAAGAGATTTTCAGAATTTTAACAACAGTTCTAAGGAAGATGAGCTGTTTAGTGAAGTCATTATATACTCACTAGGGAAATACAAAGGAATTAGTATGCCAACAGTTTTGTGCAGTTGTAAACATTGCAGAGATTAACAGAAAAATATCTCAAATATTGTCCCTTGTCCAATCTGCATAGGAGGGTTTGCTTTAATGGAACATTTTACCTAATATTTTTATTAGAGATGATATATTTACATATTTTGAAGAGAAAATAAATACCTGCCATATGGAGAAAGCTTACAAACTTTTAGTAGATTTTTTTTCTTTCGTCCTCATTTGCATAACACTTCCAATCGGTTTTTTTCAGCACTGTAGAAAGGAGTGGGTCTTATGCAGACAGAAATCCACTGCAAGCAAACAATGCTCTCCTTAATGACAAGAAACCCCGTAATAAACAGAAGCGGCCCTGCTAGGCAAAAGCATAGTTTCAGTTCAGTCTTGAACTTTACCTTCCACAGGTTAAACTGTGCTAGAAAAAAAGGGAACAGTCTTCAACAATGTTCTCACTTATGCTAATATGGAAATCCATGTATTGGTAGGAATGTAGAGTATTACAGCATAATTACAAGAGAAACTGAAAAGCTACACTGCTGCAGCCTTTGAAACTAAGTTTGGTTGGATGGCCAAAATGTGAAAGCCATTTACTACCAACTTGCATCTAATAGCTTTGCATTATATGGTTTCTTCAGGTAATGGAGGACTGGACCTGACAGTCTGCAATTGCTCTTGATTTAATGCTGGTTTTGAAGTGGAAAAGTCACTTATTTCCTGATTATTATGATAGTCATTCTTAGTGGAGACAGTATTTGTAGAAAATGGTAGTCCAAACTTTTTCCATCGCCATTGTCTGAGAACTGACTCAGCTGGCAAAGATCTTCTGCTGTGAGAAGTTCATAAATCTCAGGTAAAGTAGGTTCTTTCAAATCCATTCCAATATAAATCCTGGAATTCTGATTCTTCTTTGATGTGCACATGTTTAGTGGAAAGTTTCTCCTTATTTGTAGTTTTCTTTGCTTCACATTCTTTTATGTTCTCACTTTCTTGCTGTATACTTAAAGAATAAATTAGAAGCTTCTTATCAGAATTTTTCTTTAAATTTTTTTGATAGTGATTTAAAATCAAAAACTAACCAATGACCAAGTGAAAAACAGGCATCAGGTTCTAGATAGCTATTTGATTTATTCTTTTTTTTAACTTGTTTTTAAATGTCTTGTATGATACAATGCAAAATGAAGACTTTTCTGAGAAAAGTAATAAAACTTCTTAAGCTGAAACAAAACACCTTTTTCTTCATTTAGACCAGTGAAAAAGCAGACCTAGTACTTCCATGTTTACATTTGACAGCCAAAAGAATAAAAATTTTAATGTAAAATGTTCACCTCCCCACATAAACACATTTTCCATACACATAAAGAGATGGAAGGGTCTGAAAATAAAACTTCAGTTAAAACTTTAAATTAAGGTCTCTGTAATTCCAGTAAAGTTCAAATTATAGGAATTCTTAGGAAAGTCATAAAGAACAAAATGGAAAATGTCCTTATGTGTTCCCATATATTTAGTACTGGATGCAAGTCTGTTCCCTGACATTCTGTAAGGATGCGCTAAAACTGAAAAAGATTACAGAGTAGAAGACTGAGAATGGAGAAATTATTACAAGTGATGAGCAATTTCACTTACAATGAATGATTAAATGGAGATTTTATCTGCTTAAGTAAACCCTGTTTTTAGAACTTTTTTTCTCAATTTGCCAATTTCTGTGGTTTGCTATTTTTGCACATCTAGAAATTTTCATTTTAAAAGATAATAATTATATACTGACTATATTTCTTTATGTACCAATGGCAAAATTAATGAAACATACAGTCCAGGAAGATTATTTGGAATGCTGACATCATTTAGCAAATGGAAAATATGTAATAATGCAACTACAATCCATAATTTTATTTGGAATTAATTAGGTTATAAAGAAAATATTAGTGGATTGAGATATTAAGAGTTTGGATCTATTCCAGTAAACCACCCTAGGAGAAGAAAAGGACGTGAGCTCTCAGCACATGAACTTCCACACGTCTTCCTCAGCATATTCACCTCTGTCTGCACTTTGATCTGAGACAGCTGGTCACAGTTGAAGAGGAACAGTTGCAGGCTAGGAACTGCTGACAGTAAATGATGTCAGTCTTGCTCGTATTTTGAGTGGCAAGTTCCTCTAAGAGATCTTTTGATGTCCTTGTACCTCCTTTGTAACACATCTGCATACCACCAAGGCACAGACCTCTCCTAACAGTTACTTGAACTATAGACAGTGTTGTTTATCCCACAAATAATGCTGGCTGGAAGTGTAGTATGCAATTTTGAAAGCAAAGTATGAAATGTAGGTTGTGAATGCTCCTTTTAAGAATATTATTCCTTCTTGTCAGACAGGACTTTCAGACAAATGATAAATCCACACACAATTGCATTTATTTCACTTAATCCTTTCTGGAGGCTACCAAGCACTTAATGCATTTTGTGGTCTTTGGGGAAGGTTTCATAGAATGTTAAATGTCCATAATGTCAAACTTCTGTATTTAATGTTCCTAGCCTAAAGGTTAGGTTCAGACATCATGGGTGATGGAGTGACCTCAGACAGGATGGGGTGATTGCCTGATCTTCTCAGATTGGTCAATATGAGGAAGGTATTAGGGAGAAAAGATGTTTCTCCAATGAGACACAGAGAACTCTTTCTTTTCTCTCTGCTTCACAGCACAGGCATATAACAATCAACAGCTTGATAAGTCTCCAGGGATCTAATGAAATATAATACATTTGTATTACATTTAAAACAACATGAATAAAAGAAAGCATTTGAATATTACCCATGAAAATATCTTCTGTAATTAAAGTGAAAAATTATCTTAGAATTTCAGGGAGAATTGATTAGTTCTGTATTTTTTTTCCTGAAAAAGTCTTGTTCAACTGTGACTCTTCAACTTCATGTGACTTTTCAATTGTTTTGAACAATGGAGCATAGAATTAGCATGGATGTCAATCTTACAGCTGCTTTTCAGAGTTCTTCTATTCAAGAAAATGTGAGTAAGGGAAAAAGAAAAACATCTATATGAGTTAAGTAAAAGTGGAGCAGCAATATTTGTAAGGAGAGGATGTGTCTTTTTAATAGGTTAGATGAAATTATTGGGAAAATTCAAACACAGGAGAACTTAATGAAAAATCTACAAGCCACAGTGGATTTTCTGGGTTTATCTTTTTCACCTCTCTTTCATCTTTTCTACAAGAGGCACAATTTTTCCAGAAATTCTGCTCTCCTTACAAGTTTTGATCCTTACAGTTACTGTAGCAATACTTTTGGAAAGAATAGACGTTCTCTGATACAGTTTAAAGAAACAAGGACACTAAAAAACAACTAAAAGCTCATGGTTTTCTTACATCCTTCTCTTAAGTCTCCCAGACTCTCTTAAGTCTACTCCCAGATCTTCTGTTGCACCAACACACTTGTAGTTGTCTTTGAAATTGATCATGATTAATGTTCCCATTCTTGATAACTGATTTAATGTTGACATCTATTATCATAATTTAATCCCTGGGGTTTTTATATGATCACAACAGAAGCAGATCTGATTAAGAAATTCAAAACTGCATCATTTATTAAATGCTGAAAACTCCTGCTGTGTTTTCTGTAATGCCTTATTTCATTTTTTACTTGCTTGACTTTAATTTAAAACTTGCCATACAAATAGTGTTCTGTATTAATTAGGTATCACAAAATTCTACAACGGTAAGTTTAGCAACTGCTCATATAGAATCATAGAATCATAGAGTAGTAGGGGTTGAAAGGGAGCTCTAGAGATCATCTATTTCAATCCTCTGCTAAAGCAGGTTCCCCTAGATCAGGTCACACAGGAACGTGTCCAGGCAAGTCTTGAAAACCTCCAGAGAAGGAGAACCCACACCCTCTCTGGGCAGCCTGTGCGAGGGCTCCCTCCCTCACAGGAAAGTTCTTCCTTGTGTTTAAGTGGAACTTTTTATGTTCCAGCTTATGTCCGTTACGTCTTGTCCTGTTGCTGGACACTATAGAAAAAAGTGTTGCCTCATTCTCCTGACATTCACCCTTTAGGTACTTCTAAGTGTTGATGAGATCCTCCTCTTATCGAGGCTAAACAGCCCCAGATCTCCCAGCCATTCCTTATAAGACAGATGCTCCAGTCCCACAATCATCTTGGTGGCTCTGCACTCAACTCTCTCCAGACGTTTCCTATCCCTCTTGAGCTGGGGAACCCAGAACTGGACACAATATTCCAGACGAAGCCTCATCGGGGCAAAGCAGAGGGAGACAAGATCCTCTGTAGACCTGCTGGCCACTCTTCTTGATGCATCTCAGGATGCCATTGGCCTTCTTGGCCACGAGGGCACATTGCTGGCTCATGCTTAGTTTGCTGCAAAGCAGGATTCCAGATCTCTCTCAGCAGAGCTG
>WBNH01003963.1:0-26974 GCA_013401255.1 Urocolius indicus
GCGGCGGCAGGGAGGGAGGGGGGCAGGCGCGGTGCTGGGGCGGGCGCTGAGCCGTGCCGTGCTTCCGCAGGCGCCGTGCTGCGGGAAGCTGTACGCTTGCCGGCTGTGCCACGACGGCGCCGAGGGACACCGGCTGGACCGTTTCAGGGTGTCGGAGGTGCAGTGCGCGCGCTGCCGCCTCCTGCAGAAGGTGCGCCGGGGGCGCCGCCGTGTTTGGGGTGGGGTGGGGTGGGGTGTGTGGGGGGCGCGTAACTGAGGGCGCTCTCCCCGGCGCCTCTCCCCGGCGCAGGCCCAGCAGCGCTGCGAGGGCTGCCACAGCCTCTTCGGCGAGTACTACTGCGGCATCTGCCACCTGTTCGACTGCGACAAGAAGCAGTACCACTGTGCCGAGTGTGGCATCTGCAGGTGCGTCAAGGAGCGGGGGCGGGAGGGACCCTCGGCCCTGCCCCCAGGGCTGAAGGGGAGCGTTGGGACCGGCTCTGGGCTGACGCTTTTTCTCCTCAGGATTGGTCCAAAGGAGGATTTTTTCCACTGTTCGAAGTGCAATTTGTGCCTCAGCTTGAGTCTGCAAGGGAAACACAAGGTAGGAATAGACCGGTTAACTCTTATATCTTAAAGGCACCTTGAAAATGAAAGCCAATAGTGTGACGGCTCCGTCCCAAAGGCCATGTGGAGAGGGGGAAGCAGCACGTTCTCTTTAACTGCTTTGACAACGGCATAGAATACTCCTGGGCTGGGTTGGCTAGCGGTTGAAGCTAGGGGCTTGTAATAACCGTGTCATTTTCAAAGCAGCTGTTAGTTGCAGGTCTGATGGTCTGTAAGCTGAAGTTCTCTTCCTGCTGTGGTATGGGAAAAGCTAGGCAGCTTGCCACAGTGGGAGATCTGGGAGCCTTTTTCTTAACGCACTTTCATGCTATTTGTTTTTCAGTATGCTAAGCCACCTGTTAATTCTCAGAACTTTTAACCTGAATGCAAACAGTAGCATTTCATATGTCTTTCATTACCATGCTAAAGGAATTTGGGGATTTGGAAACACGCAGACATCCATGCAGTAGAATTAACTTTTTGTTTTTCTCTTTGCAAAGTGTATCGAAAATGTCTCCAGGCAGGACTGTCCGATATGTTTGGAGGTGAGCTGCTGCTTTTCCTCTCTTGAGTGTGTGTGTGGCTGTACTTTGACTGTGCTTGAATGTTTTTTTTATTACTTTTTTTTTGGTCTTTTGTCTGACTCTTGCCTCGAAACAGGATATTCACACGTCTCGTGTTGGAGCTCACGTTCTGCCATGCGGCCACCTTCTTCACAGGTAAAGCATGCAGCTACTCCACAAAGGGACATTAGCTGATGCTTTTTGTTTGGCATTTGGTCAGCAGCATCACGGGCCTAGTTAGTCTCTGTCAGCTACTTAGAGCTGGCTTCTAAGGGACCCATAGAAAGGTTGTCTTCCTTATGCGGTAAATTCTGGCAGTGGCGAATCTGTGTAGCACTTGTTCTGATTTTTCCCACCCTGGATTTCCTTCTGTTAGTACTTATATGTTAAGAAACCTGCAGAAAAATCTGTCCTTGGTGCAGAAAGCAATTGGCCAGTTGTGTTAAGAGGTTGGTGGCAGTTCATCAGTTAAAGTTTAGACTCTTCCCTTAAAACGTCCCCCCGAGACAATGGAGCACTCTGTTGTGCTACAGAAGCTGCCGGCTCTGTCAAGGGTTCACAGGGATGTGATACCTGGCACTGGGTGCCTTTTGGAGGAATTGTTACCATGTTACCACTTCCATTTTATCTTTCTGCCCCTGGGTTGAGTTACAGAGGCGGTATTTTGTTACTCTGTTGTCTCTCTTTGGTTTTCTTTCCCGCGTTGTCTCTGTGTGCTGTGTCTCTGTATTTGATGTTGGTTTCTCAGGCTGAATCTTCCTTCCTTCAACTGCTGTCTGTTGTAAACTTACCTTATGATGCATCACACTCCATTTTTCAGCAAACTTGGACCACACAATCCTTGTCTTAGTCTTGACTTGGTGGTCTCATGTTAGAAAACCTTAGAATGGAATCAGATGTGCTTTGTCTCCAGATTTTTGTCTAAGTAGCCAGTGATTTTGTTGGGAAACTCTCTTCTCACTTGGGCTCAGGACATTTTTTAACTTGTGGTTTTGGGGATAGCTGTGTTCTTTTTTCCCTTTGTGCAGTCCAAATGTGTTACCAGGTGGTAAGTGCATTCTTCTTACTGAGCTTCTCGTTGTGTTTTCTTTTCAGAACATGTTACGAGGACATGCTAAAGGAGTAAGTATTTCTAAACTCTCTTAATATCATTGTAGTCCAAACAGATTACTTCAGGAAGCAAAGATCATGATGCCAATCTTGTACCAAACAACTCCTAAAGAGAAAAAGAGCTTTAAATTTCTGCTTCTGTTTAAAGAACTTTTTGATTTGTGTTAGTTCTCTTTGACCGGGATGATAAGAAACTTGTCCTTTTGAGTGGACCTGTTTCATACCCTCACTCCAACTCTTCTGATTTAGACTTTTGGGTTTTTTTCTGCCAGAGGTTACAGGTGTCCTTTGTGCATGCACTCGGCTTTAGATATGACAAGGTACTGGCGTCAGCTGGATGATGAAGTAGCGCAGACTCCTATGCCCACAGAGTACCAGAACATGATGGTGGAGGTAAGAGACGTGACCTGTGCCGAGGGCTCTGTTCTTGGCAGACCTGTGCTTCTGGTTACTGGCAGCAGAGGGCACTAGGAACTTGTCCTGAATCTGAAGTCAGCATGGCAGTTAAAGAATGATGAAAAAATGTCCTGTCTAGGCTTAGGGTATTCATCTGCTGGATTTATAAACACTAAAAAAAACCCACCTCCCATCTGCACTGGGAATAAAAATCAACCCAACCCCAAAAAACACAGCCTCTTGTAGTGTCACACAGCAGAAAAATGGCTTGTTCTTTGGAAGTATCCTGCTTTCTGTGGTACTGTGAGGTGCTGTCGTAGCAAAAAGCAGGAACATTTGCATTTTTAACAGCTTAGAGCTTCATGTTCTAGACTAGACACGGTGGTTTGCTGCAGAAATACTCAGCCACTGATTTGTGCAAGGTTGGCACACAGAGACTTCTGCTGCCTTTCTTTGTGTTACCTGGGAACTGTGAAGCTGGTTGCTCTTTACAGGTAACACCGATCTGCACAGCACTGGTCATTAATGTTTAGTTCCCTCTGCTGGCATCCAGACAACTCTTCCCACCAACTTTTGGAGTCAAGATATTTGGAAAAAAAAAAAAAGACTTTGTTGCCTATATTTGGAAGAGCACTCGCTTGCTTCTCTCACTTTCAGTGGAGGGTTTCTGTGGTGGTTTCTTACCTCAGGAGAAGAACCCAAAGCATGTCTATCCCTCACTTAAGCAAGGAGTCCCCTTGCCGTACTAAAAGTAAATTCTCTGTGATTATACAGTGTGGTCTGAGCAGTTACAAATGGAAAAGTGAAACTGGTCCTGCTGTCTTCAAAAGGACGTTACTCCCTGCTTTGTGGTTGTGAGAAGCGTGGCGGTAGTATTTTACCGAGTGTCCTGGTGCTGAAGCCTCTCTCCCTCCCCTCTTGGTGTGTGTAGATCCTGTGCAACGACTGCAACGCCCGGTCTACAGTGCAGTTCCATCTCCTAGGCATGAAGTGCAAAAACTGTGACTCCTACAACACCGCCCAGGATGGAAGATGCCGGCTGCCTTTGGAGGAGCAGTGACCGAGAGCTGCGCTGCCTTCGCCAGGCGAAGACAACTCTGACATGGAAGAGACTAGTTTAAAAAAAAACAAAAAACACCCACTTGTCAGTAAAAAAATGATTCCCAGTAGTCACGGCACCAGTGGAATGGTTGTGGGATGTAAATAACACGGGTGCAAAGGAGTTTCGCTAATTGTGTCGCCCTCCCTGGGGCAGAACGCAGTCGAGCCCTTGGGGATACTGCCGGTGGAGCCCAAAGCTCATCTTCTAGGGACAGTGGTGCCCTTTAAAAGAGCCATTTCTGGGTTGGAGAGGAGACAGCCTAGAAGATTAACTAACGAGATGCAAAATGAGAAATGATAAGCGGCTGATGCAGCAGAGGATGTTCTGGGGTGGCTGAAGGTTGTGAGCGTAACGGGAGGTTGAGGTAGAGCTATGCCAGTCGCAGCTGCTGGGGAAAATTGGTAGCTTGGAGAGCAGCCTTTTTTACATAAAGCTGACATCCACCAAGTCTGGCATGGGTACAGTTTGTTCCTTGGCAGTGACGTGTTTGTTCTGGGGCCTTGGAGCCGGCAGCACAAGCGGCTGGAGTGGGCGAGCTTGCAGAAATTACATCCTTTGGCTTCGTTTGTTGACACGTGTGTACAGAATTGCCTTTGAAAGGAGGCTGGCCTACCTGTGTAGGTGCAAGGAACAGCCCAAAAATGAAGCTGTAAGGCCACCCTTCTGCCCAGCGACCCTGCTGACCTGCTGTCTCTCCACTCAGATTTGTTTGCCAGCTGCCTCTACACCCATTTATTCCTCATTTTGCTTTATTCGCTTTAAAAAGGCTGAGGTGTCGTAGGGTTTAGACACGTTTGTAGCTCAATGTTTTGATGGTTAAGTACACTAAGTGGAGTCAGGATCCTGCCAATGAGTTGGGCTGAGCCTGAGATGTTTGCTAATGTAACAGCACTTCACAGAGGTGCTCGAGTAGTGAAGGGACCAATTTTCTGTGGTTTGGGGTTGTTTTTTAAAGGTATCTGAAGGAGGAGGATGAAGGACTGCTTTAAAAATTAAAAACAAACCTAAGCCCAAGCCACCTTCCCGCCCTTCTTCATGTGAAATCCTGCCCAAGGTATTTTGCAGGCTAAATATAACAGAAATTCCTTAGTTTTGGAGAAGTTCAGAACACGCAAATAGTTTCCGATAATGAAAACACTCCAGAAGCCCAGTTACTCTTCACCGTACAACTACCTGGTTCTCACTTGTTCTGCTGTAAACCACCAGCTTGTCTTCGCCTGGCCGTGCCCTGTTTTGCCTGCCACGGCGGGCCGGGCTGACAGCGTTCCCATAGCTTGCCTGTCGTGGAGTAGCTTCTTTAGACATGCTTTCCTCGTGGCTATAAATAAATGTACAATAACATCTCTATTAAAGCAGATGACGCCATCTGTGATGTGCTCTGCCTCTGCACACGTTCTTGGGGAAATTCCCGGCTGAGCTTAAACTGTGATTCAACCCTGGGAAAATGAGGGTGAGATGTGCCTGGATGTCTCACCCTTGGGTCTCTTTCTATGAAAAAAGTGGGTTTAGCAGCCTCTCTTTGTATTTCTGTGATACAAGGGATGGGGGTCTTGGGGGATTGGTCCCAGCCTAAGCTGCAGTACTGGAAGGGCTGTGCAGCAGGATGGTCGAGGGGCAGAGCAACTCTGAATTGGTTGCCACAACCTAGTTTTCTTCATGTCTCATCCTATGTCTCTGCTCTCCCACCCCAAGCTTTCCCCAGCCACCCTGCCCCTTTCCAGCTACCGTACAGAGGCTGTGGTTGGCCATACCTACAGGGGAGCAGGTGCTTTGGATTGAGGCTGGCTTTCTGCAGTGATTCTCTGGCAATCTGGATGAGTCCCATGGTGGGGAACTACGTGTGGGGCCAAGTGGGCTGCATCAGCTCATCCAGAGCCTGTAACTAGCCCTGGGGCTATGCTGGGGAACAGTGGGTGAGGGAGCAGATAAGGCTGCCTGCCTTGGTCGTGCTGCAGCACCGCCCTGTGTCTGGGGGTGCTGTGAGGGAAGGGTGCTTTTTGGAGATGTTTGGGCAGGGGAAGTACATTACAGGCTGTGCTAGGTACCAAATGGGGCTTTCTCACAGAGGGTCCAGCACAGGGCCACCAAGATGATCAGGGGACTGAACATCTTTCATACGAGGAAAGGCTGCAGGAACTGGGGCTGTTTTGTCTAGAGGAGACTGAGGAGGGATCTTACTAACATTTACAAATATCTAAATGGTGGATGTCAGAAGGTTGAGGCATCCCTTTTTTCTATGGTATCTAGCAACAGGACAAGGGGTAATGGGATGAAGCTGCAACACAAAAGAAACGTAAGAAAAAGGCTATTTCACTGTTCAGGTGAGGGAGCACTGGCACAGGCTGCCCAGGGAGAGTGTGGAGTCTCCTTCCTTGGAGGTCTTCAAGACCCACCTGTACAAGTTCCTATGCAACCTGATCTAGGTGAACCTGCTTCTGCAGGGGGGTTGGACTAAATGATCTCTAAAGGTCCCTTCCAGCCCCTACCATTCTGTGATTCTAAGGTGGGGGGACTGTGGTGTCTTCAGAAGTTAAGATGCAGAAGGAGCACGGCTTAGCTCTTTGCTGTCTGCTTAGTGCTTGCATGAGGGGACCTTGGGATTGAGTATCCAGGGGAATGCCTCTCAGGCAGTATGGCTTGAGGAAGGGGCTAGTTTGATTACAGGGCTGTGAGCCCCCTCTGCCATGGTCCTATGGATTGAGGTGTTCCCATGGTGCTGACATCTCTGCTCAACTTCAAGCTCCTGCTGATGTTGAAGACTCTCTTCTCTTGCTTGTGAATGATGGTTTTGGTTCTCCACTGAAGCCTTCCTCCAAGACTCCCTGCTGCTTTGGAGCACCTTCCAAATGTGTGCTGTTATTTGGTGGCTTCAGCACCATCCCTGGATGGAGACTTGCTCCCAGGTAAGCCCTGAGAGCCCACGGGGCTCCTATAAGCCTGCAGGAGTCGTCATCTCAGAACTTGTAGGGGGATGTCCAGCTCCAGCAACTAGGCAAGGGGGAGTATTTTCTTTTTAATGGGAAAGAAGCAGCAGCTCGGGGTGTGCAAGGGAATTTGGTGACTGCTGAGCTCATCTCGCCACCATGGCTGCTGTGCTGGGTTGTGCTTGGAGGCTGTAGGACATGGCTGGGGGCCCCTGCTGCCCAAACAGCTCCAGTCACATGATGGCTGCCAGCAGCTTTGGCTGCCCAGAAACAGGACAGAAAACATTGAGGTGATGCCACTTTGATGTTTTTCAAGGTGATCTTCTTGCTTGAGTGTAGCTGCTTGAGAAGTGACTTCCCTCTGGCTTTGAAAGGACAGGCAGGGTTAAATGAACTGTAAACGGGATAAAAATGCAATGTCAAGTGATGTTGAGATGAAACTGCAGAGTGTTGGGCTGTGTTAAAGCAGTTATATGTGTATTGAAGCTGTTCTGGTCATCTCAAAGAGGAGGGAGAAATAAAACAAAAATCCCTTGAGCAGACTTCTTGGTTGACACCTGAGAAGCCCATTGATGGCAAAGGCTGGGTCAGACACCGTTCCATAGGCAGAGCTGGGAGCAGGGTCTGGGCTTTGGGTGGTGGCTGGAAAAGCAGAGCAGGCATGGAGATGTGCTAAGGGCATACAGCAAAGCTCAGAAAAGGGCAAATGATACATTTCTCCTCCCGTTGAAAGCCACTAGTGAATGGATGGGGAGCTGTCTGGTCCTTGTGGGCTCTGACACCAGGTCAGGCTGCCTCTGCACATGAATGTGATGTTGAAGTGCTGCTAGAGGTAAGAGGATACAGACAATAACTTGCCTTTTTAGGTCTCTCACAAATTTTATGTCTCTCTAAGGATGTGTGCTGGCGGATGGAGAAATGGAGGCTGTGAGGTCCACACCACTTCCTTGGGAAGGGCTGGGCTTGCCCACCCTAACAGGGGGCTGTGTCACCACCCCAATTTCTGTGCTGGTGAGTCTTTGCAGTGTTTAAGAGACAGGTGGATGTTGCACTTAAGGAAATGGTATAGTGGTTGGTAGGGCTGGGACAAAGGCTGGACTCGATGATTTTAAATGTCTCTTCCAGCCAAAACAATTCTATGAGGCTGCTGTGACCCCACTGGGTCCAACAGACATCCTGGTTTCTTCTGGTGCGTTTTCTCCTTCCACGAAGTGCACTGTGGCTGTGAAAGCCCCAGTGCTGCTGGGTGAGCCGTGCAGGACACAGAGCTCCTCAGCCAGCAGATGCTGCTGGGAGCAGCTAGAAGCAGCAATCCACACTTAATTAAAAAAAAACCCCAGAGCAGGCAAATTCTCCCTGCGAGCAGCTGCTTGGGAGAAACAGATGCAGCAGCTTGTTCATTAACTGGATGTAAATGTATATTTAAACAGACAAGGTCTTGCAGGGCTGCTGCTGAGGTCGTGGCCTTGCAAATGCAAGTGAGGACAGCTGAGGGAGGAGCGGCTCAGTTCGGGCTGCGGGATGCAGGGACAGTGGGGATTGCTGCTGGGGAGCGGGGGCTTGTGGCTTGCCAAAGTGGAGGCTGGCTTTCCACACATCTCACAGCTATCACTTCCAGAAGGCTCTGCTCATTACCAGCAAATTGTTTCTGCTCAGTGTTTTTGTGTTGGGTTGTTTTTCGTTGCTGGGTTGGTGGTTTGGTGTTTGGGTTTTTTTTTTTTTTGCTGTAAAAGTACTGTCAGATCATTTTGCTGATAGATAATGCTGTGGTGCAGCTGGGAAGCCAGCTTTGGAAAACTCAATAGCAAAGCAGCCCTTGGCTGTTGCTAATTGTAAAACTGTGCTGGTCAAGTCTACAACCATGCAGATTTGATGCTAAATGGTAAGCTAATTTTATCCCAGCTGGAAGTACTCCTATTCGAGTGCCAACTATAAGAGAAAGCTGAAAGAAACCCCTTAGCTCAGCTGAGCTTTGGGAGAGCAGCTCTCTCACCAGCTGGACTTTTTCTTGCATTGGATTATATTGGGGATGGGATACAACTGATTTTTTACCTTTTTCTCTTCTGCTTTTGGTATTTGCCCCTTTAAAGTGCGGGGGGCAGCTAGGGAAACCTGATACCACCACTGCATCGTGCATTTAGCTTGGCACCAAGCCTTAAATTCCCTTTGCCGGGGAAATAAATTACATTGTGCCGCAGAAAAACAAATGGCTTTCTGAGATGATTAGGAGAAATGTAGAGGATAAAGACAGGCAAGGAGCTGCTGTATGGGATGGAAGGTGCTGTGCTGATCTCTGCTGCCCTATCCCTCAGAGATACTGGATATGGTCTCCTTGTTTGTGGGGAGGAGAGTCCTATATAGCAGCATGTGAGCAGTGCTGCTGATTGGGCTTCATTCCCACGTCCCTGAGCCTCAGTCCTATCCTTCTAGGGATTAGCACCTCTGAGGAGGCTGGTGCCCTGTGTCTGGGCCCCTCCTTCAATGTAGCGGCAGGGTCTGCTCAGAAGGGATGCAGGGCAGGCTGTGGGGTAGCCAGACTTGTAGAAGGCTGAGCTGATGCTGCTTTATGTCCTTGCTGCGAGCTGGCATCAAAGGGAGAAACATTGTGTTGACCTTGGTCACTTCCCTGGGGCAGGCATGGTGCCACCCATCTCTGTCCTGCTGTGCCCTGCTCGACTTTGGCTGTGCCCAGGCAGCCAAGCACTGCTGGGAGCAGGAAGGATGCCTAGATCAGAGTGGCGTGCGATGGTCCTGGGATGAAGGCAGCATGGCAGCTTGGCTAGAGCTTGCCCACTGGCTAAGGGAGCTCTTGCAAAGCTGTCCTTAAGGCTGCGGGGCACGGCAGTGAGCTCCCACACTGCCTGCCACTTGAAACCCAGCCTCGCTTGCCAGCATAGGGCAAATCAGGAGCAGATGGGATCATTGCTGCCTTGTGGGAAAAATGGAGTGTTCCAGCAGGCACGAGGGCCACAGGCACAAACAAGGTCAGCAGAACTATTAATAAAGCTAGAGCCTGCCCAAGTATGCAAAGCTCGGGAGGGGGACTCGGCAAGCCAATGGGCAAAGCGATATGGGACTGGGAGGCCTGGCTGAGCCCTGCCTCCCCATGGGAGCGTGCAGGGTGATGGCTGAAGAGCAGTGAGGAAAGGAGGTCACCAGTTTGGGGCTTGAAGGATTGGTTTAGTGATTCTGGTGTGGTTTTGGGCTTGCTGTCAGAAAGCAGCTAAGTGTGGTCTGATAGCCTTGGGTCCAGTAACATCACTTGGAGAAGAAGTAGGGGTATTGCATATTAACTCTCCTGTACAGCCTTCCTCTCCCATGGGCTCCTCTCAAGCTGGTGGCTGCATGCCTGGGGATGGGGGTGTGTGAGTCCAGGACTGGAGCTGGAGGGGTGCTGGGAGGCTACCCCAGAGCTGGCGGATGCTCAGCTGGTGTCAGCGGCTGTGAAATTCAACCTAAGCTCTACAGGAGCAGCAGCAGCACGTGTTTTCAATCTGCATCCCTGGGAGGGCTCAGAGAAGGGCTGGAGTGCTCTGCCACTCACTCTGGCCTCCTAGGTGGGAGAAGACCCTTCCTTGAAGCTGTGCAGGTTCCTTCTTGCTAGTCCACACTTAAAACCCCTGTCCTGCAGCAGGAGAGCCCTGGATACCCTGGGGACAAGGCTGCTGCCTTGCCCCTGCCTGGCTGCAAAGAAACCATCTGTTTTTCTTTCCAACTGGAAGGAACACAATTAGGGAAAGGCTCATCATGTCGTGCTATTTATAGCCCAGAGGGCTAGCAGAGCATCTGTCTCTCCAGCTCCAGGCATGGCTGGTTTAGCCCAGGGATGTGCGAGGACTTCCACACTGGAAACAGTCTGATTTCCCTGCTGCTTCTCCTTGATGGTCCATGTTGAAGTTGGGAGGTAGTTTGCACATAGGACTTCCAATTTGTCACTTGGCACTGCCAGGAAGTAGTTGGTTTCTGACACCGAGACTGATTCCTGTGTCTCTTGCAAGCAGATGGCTCTAGCCTGAGTGGCAGAGGCTAGAGCAGAGCCTCAGGGGAACCTCAGGGTGTTGGCTCCCCTGCTTTCCTTCTCTTGCTCATCTCCTACAGCTTTTAAGGACAGGAGTCTCTCAGCATTGATGAATTTCTGAGTCCAGGTCCCTATAGCATTGCTGGTGCCCATCTGAGCAGAAGGAATTAGAGTGGGTAGAAGTCTGGATGCTCTATGAGAGGGAAAAAAAAAACCCAAACCACTCTTCTAAATTTGTGTAATAATTGCAAGGATGTCCTTAGGAGGTTGCTCACCCGAGAGCCAAGGCCCATCAGGGGCTGATGGCTCTCAGTTGTGTCCCTTGACCCAGGCACAGCTGCTGTTGGCTTGCTAACGCTCAGGCCTTTGCCATGCCCTGGCTGTGCTGGGGCCACAGGGAGCAGCCGACTTCCCCAGTTGGGTCTTTCCTTGTGTTGGGCACCTGACCTTTGGACAGGAGCAGCACCTGAAGATGATCACAACCCAGCAGTGTGTGCTAAACAGGCCACAGAACCAAAGCTGGGGACATTTGGTCCCAGTGTGGCAAACGTCTCTACGGGTTGTTGATGGAAGTGGGTGTTGGAGGCCGGAGTTGTATGAATATGCAGTGTGAGGACAAGGTGATGCCTTCAGCTCTGGTCCCAACTGCTGTGGGTGCTTGAGCCCTGCGCTCACCCTGGGAGGGTGGGCATTACTTTGTCTAATGAGCATTATTGCTCCTGGACACTGCAACCCAGAGCTATCTCTGCTAATATGTCATTAATACTCACTCCATTAATTCCACCAAGAGTCTGAGAAGATAACACTTGGAAACATGGTGAGGAGGCATTAGCATCTTCACAAATGAGCCAAACAAAAGCACAATTAGGGAGAAGCCAGAAGGAGCCTGGAAATTAAAGCAGGCTCCAGAGTGAGGGCAAGGCAGGAGACCGAAAGGGATCACATCAGGCAGGGTGCTGCTGTCAGCCACTGCCCAAGAGGCTGGGGAATGGGATGTTCTGCACACAGCTATGAGAGCTATTTTTTCTATATAAATAAAATACGTCTGAGAGTAAATTGAGCCAAAGCAGGGGGAGGAGGTGGGAAGTGTCTGGGGGCGAAAATGGGGGGTTGCTATTTTTGCAAATAAAACAAGCTCTCAAGGCAGAGAGTTTTCCTTTTCTTTTTCTTTTTTTTTTTTTTTAAGAGGAGAGAAAAGGAAAGTCTCTCTTTTTTTATGGCATGTCCTGGCTGGTTTGGAGTGTGTTTTGGTTTTTATCCCTTCTTCCCTGTCATAGTGTGGGAGTACAGAAACCCCTGGGTCAGCTGGAGGGTGTGAGGTAGCAAGTTGAGCGGTTTGCAGCCATTGCCTTGAACACGGGCGCCCTCTCTTTGTGGGCATCATCCCCCATAATAAAGGGTTCTTTTTATTTTCCTTTCTCCACTTGGCAAGTGTATCTGTTGGATGGTTTTAGTCTGCCTTGTGTCTTGGCCCATGCTGGCATATGGGCTGTAGACAAACACATTCTCCATGTTGCAGTGTGGATGTATTCTGAATAAAGATGATGGGCTGGGATGCCTGAGCTGGGTCAGGTGGTAGCATGTCCACACTTTCTTCTTTTACCCTGCCTGTTAAGTGAATGCTTCAGGGCAGGGTGCTTGGCTCTGCTGCTTGTATCATGCTGGGGAGCAAAGTGAAGGTGCTAGGGATGGTTTCAGGCTGTTGGGGAAAGCCAAGAATCTCTTTTCACCCTGACATATCCCCAAAAATACATATAGCCTCTTCTTTGTGTTGTTGCAAGAGACATTCCTTCATTTGAAGCATCCAAGTGTAGGGTTGAGTGGAAAAGCAGACACTCCCGCCAGCCCTGCAAACTCCCCAGCTCAATGGGGCTGAGGACAAGACAGTGTATCCAGGTTTTGCTGCTGCTGCTGCAGAGAAGTGTGAATTTGCATGTGAAATTAGCCCTTAGCTCTGGTTTAACTTCTTGACCAAGTCTAGTTTCCTCTTAGAAACTCACAGTGTCCTGCAGAAGGTGACACATAGTTTCTGTTATGTGTGAAACAAGAATGTTTCCCTGGGGATTGTATTTCTTTTGAAGTGAAGGTGGTGGCTTTTCCTCTCCTTTATTCCCTTAGCAGCAGCACTTGAGCAAAGTGAGTGATTTTTATTTTCAATAGTTTGAGATATTATGTGGTTTTTTTTTTTAATGCCTGCCTGTTGCTTTTGCTGGACAACATTGAACTGTGGCTCAGGAGGGGTTTTAAATCCCAGCAAAGCAGACAGACTTCCCCCATGGGTGACTTCTTGCTGGCGAGGTTTGAGGGAGAGCCATTTGTGCCTGGTTTTAGGAAGTGCAGCCCTGCACCATACAATTCATTTCAAGAGAAGAAGGGTGTGGGCTGACTTAGCTTATGGGTTTTCTGAGCCAAGGTGACCTAATTCATTGCTGCTTGGCCACCAAAAAGGTGAAAGGGAGTTTCGCTGTTTCCGAGCATCGTCTGAGCCCGTGCCGCCACTGTGCTTCCCACCTTGGCATCGAGTGCCCTTCTCTGCACCTGCCTTCCCATGCACATCCTGCCTCTCTGGAGCCTGCTGGGAAGAGCTAGCAGGATGATGTCCCAGGGCACAACCAAGTGGGATAATACATAAATCTCAATCCATATACACTCCCAGCCCCAGGAGTTTCCCATGTTGGCTGTGGGTTGAAGGTGCAGTAACCATTTGATGCTTTACTCTTTGTTTCTATCCCCCTTGAATAAAAAGAAGGTGAGGAACAGCTCAGTATCCACAGCTTAGTGCCAGCAAACTCCACTCTGAAGCCTCACTGTTGAGCTGGGTTTCAGCCACCCGACCAATGGCAATATGGAAAGGGTAGGCCACTAAAGAGGCTGAAAAGGGATCGTAAGGAAAGGAAAATGCATAATGACTGCATTTCCTCTTGGGAAGGGGAGCTAGAGGAGGTGTCCTCATTTCTCCTGACCTTTTCAGGTGGCCATCATGGTGCCAGCCACGTTTATTACACTGGATGAAAATCAAGAGATGATGTATCTATTGCAGGCAACAATCATGCAAATGCCCTGCACTTTGATGTTCCCCTGAGAAGAGCCTGTTTCCCAGCCTGCACTGCCAACGCCAATTAACCCTGAGCGAACCCACACCTGCCTTTCAGGCAGCTTCTCCTGCATCACCTAAACCTCACCACGGAAGGTTTAGATTAGAGATTAGGAAGAACTTTTTCACCGAGCGGGTTGTTAAACACTGGCACAGGCTGCCCAGGGAGGTGATGGAGTCCTCATCCCTAGAGATACTGAAAAGCTGTGCAGCTGAGATGCTGAGGGACATGGTTTAGTGGTGGGCTTGGCAGTGTGGGGTTAGCAGTTGGACTCCATGAGTTTAAAGGTCTTTCCCAACTGAAATGATTCTGATTGTGTGATTTTATGATTCAACAGATGCCACAGCAACAGCTCAACTGCCATTTCTTCCCTTTACCTCCCCTTTCTTCCCCCTGAGAAATGTGGTTTCCCTTGATTAAAAATCAAGCAATCACCATGCCCCAGCACCCAAAGTTTCCTCCACAAAGGCCAAAATTAATGTTTATTGTGGGGGCTGCAAGCCCGAGCTCCGCTTGCCTGTTATCTGCTGGACCACAATCCTGCCCATGGTAGTGGCTCGACGCCCAGACATCTCCACAGCAGATGTTCTGCTGCAGAAGTGCTTATAAATTAAGGATTTGAGGGTTTTATGGTGTTTTTTTTCCCTTGTCCCTGCTAGGAGTCGTCATAGAGAGGGTTGTTGTAGTTGCCCCAGGAGCCGTAGTCGTGGTCATCCAAGAGCCTGCCGTAGGAGGAGTGCCTGTGGGGGGAAAAGCAAACCACCCAGCATCACCAGCTGCTTGGGTGCTTTATTAGTTATTTTGCCACAGGGCCAAAAAAGCCCCACCATGCTAGTCCTCACTAGGCCAAGCTTTGGGATATTTTAGCAGGAAGCACCAGGACAAGAAGTAAGCACAAGGAGGATTTTGCCCCCATTGAATTTGAACACACTAGGGAATAAAAACAAGACCTTTGCTCTTGTCAGTTGCTGGCAGAGCCTCATTACTGATGCTCAGCACTGGGCTGTACTGCTGTTTATTGTCTAAGCCACAGCAAGAGCCATGGCAGCAGCTCGCCTTTGGGATAATTACTGGTTATGACTCTGCTGAGCAGCCTCTCCAGCATTTGAGTGAGGCAGTTTTAAAACGAGGAACAGAAACCTCTTCTTTTTCAACATAGGATAGAAAATGCTGCCAGAGGGGGACTAGAGGCTGTACAAGGCCCTACTGGATTTGGGGACAGCATCTCCCCAGTACTTATCCCCCGAGCATCACCCTCACAATGGGAAGAGGGGCTGTAGCCTCCTGAAGGTGGGGGGCATAGCTCGAGCACCCCAAAAACAGCCTTACCTGATCTTGAGGTACGCTGCTGCTCCAAAAACCAGCACCACCACCACGATGACCGTCACAGTTATGGCCACGATGCTCCCTGCAAAGAGTCCATCAAAAAGGGCAGTGCTCAGCCTCACAACATCTCAGCCCCAAAGCACTCACCACACACCCCGGCTGCTCCCAGTACATCCGTCCCAGCTGTCTCGGTGCGCATGGGGACATTCCCTCTGCTTCCCAAGGCTCCTAGTGAGGATGTCAGGCACCTCCATGTTTTTGCAATCACTCCCTTTCCCATAAAGGTGGGACAGGTGGATTTGGGATAAAACCCAGCTGGGCTTTGCTAGAGGACCATAGACTTGCCTGTCCCAGCAACAGGCAGCATTTAGTGCTGAGCCAAGGCTAGAAAATGTTCCAAATCCCTCCCTTCTCTGGCACCTTTAAGCTATCTGAGCTTGCAGAGAGGACAGATCAAAGCTAGTGCCAACTTAACACAGTCTCTATGAAGGAGAAGCAAAACCTACATCTTCCTAACTCAGGCTGCACCCACCCTCCAGGTACTTGTTTCCTCTCTTCCTTAAGTGTTTCAAGTCAAATTTGCATCTCAGGATCTTGTTCACCCCTCAAGAGCAGCTGAGGTTTGGTGGCTACACCTCCTTGTCTCTGCAGTCAGAGCAGACAGCACGGGCTGCTCCCGGAAAGCTCGGCTTTCGCTGAACGGTGGGTGCAGAGGTGGGACCACCTCCCGCTTCTGATCAGGGCAGGGGGGCTGCCCCTTGAGGCTGGCACTACGTGTTGGTAAGGGTGCGGGGAGCAGGGTGCTCACCTGCGCTCAGGGCGTGCGGCACCTCTTCCATGGTGACACCGGTGGACAGCGTGGTTTTGCCGGTGGCCACGGGCTCGGCTGCAGTGGGGTTGGGGTCAGTCACTGCAGGGGATGTTGGCTCCACGGCCAGGCTCGATGCCACGGGCAGTGTCCCCAGGGAAGGGACAGCCCCGGTCAGTGCTGGTGGCTGGGTAGTACCAGGGCTCATGAGGACAGGCGTTGGGGACAAGACCGTCCCAGGGGATGAGCGCAGGTCGCTGGTGGGGAGGGAGGAGGAGGAGGATGCAGCTATACCCGTGGGGCTGGGAGAGGCCCCCAAATCCATTGGGCCTCTTGCCAAGCTGGCAGTATTTTCTGTCCGAAGGCCTGGGGCTGTCTCCAAGGTTGGTGGCACCGAGGTGGGGCTGGAGGCTATGGATGGGCTGTCTGCTGTGGTGAGGGAGGCAGGAGCAGGGGAAGGTGCCACTGTGGGGGCGGCATTGTGGCCAGGCCCTTCCACTGGCCCAGAGGACACCTCATCACCAGCAGGTCCTGTGGACGTGGGCAGTGAGGGCGGGCCAGGAGCTGGCACGGGGACAGCAGCATCCCTGGAGCTTGGCCCCACTGGGATCCCTTCTGAGGGCGAGGGAGGGCTGGCAAGGCTGAGAGGCGATGCTGTGGAGTTCTCACACAGTCCTAGGAGTGACACAAAGAATTGTTAATAATGAGGAAGCCATTGGGGCCACCTGGGGTTTGGGAATGACGCTGGAAATTAGTTTATTGGTTTTGAAACTGTGGACCATCTAAAATAAAGAAATGTGCAATACTCCTGCATAGCTACAGGCAAGGTTAAAACCAGACCAGTTGTCCTGAGATGGGTCAGCACCATTTTTCCCTAAGGCTGGGTTTCTCCCCCCAGCCTCAAACACCCCCTCCATCTGCCCAGCATCTCTTCTCAGCAGCTGGCCAAGCAGCAGGCAAGCAAGCTCCTCCTCAGCAGCAACCACCACACAGCTGGGAATAATAACACATGATGCTTTTTTCCTCCTCTCCCCCCCTTTCCTTGTGCATTCATTTGTCTCTATTTGTTTGCATGAAGATGAGTCATTTTTGCCCCCTCCACCCCCATCTCCACCAGCAGGCTGCTAGGGCTTCTTCCCTCCTTTCTGCTCTCCATGGCTAAACTCAGCACTGAGCCAGCACTAGCAACTACTGTGCTGAGGGAGGAGCATGCCAACACTGAGTGACACGAGGAGGGATTTGTATTCCCATGAATTCATTTATTTCTCCCCCTAGAGCATCTCAAGCCCCACACTGGGAAGAGCAAGAGCTTGCTCTGGTACAAACAAGCCACAATGAACTGATTATTAAATGAGTGTAGAGGACAAAACAACTCAGTAGAATGCTGATTTTGTGGGAATCCTGAAGTCAAACTCCTATCTTGGCTCTAGAGACAGAAGGTTGGGGTTTATCTGAGGAACAGCAGCAGAGAGCACAGACAGCTCTCATGGCAGCTTGTTATGAACAAGAGCTTGCAGATCATGCCTGTCTGGTGGGCACACATAAGGCTCTTTCTCCCTCTCATCAAGCCACCTCCTAAAAAGATGTCATGCCTGTGTGTGAATGGTGAGGCACCACACTGGTGAACAGAGACTCACTAAAACATGTTTTTGAAGTGCTTTCAGCCATCAGTGAAAACAGAAGACTTTAAGTATTTAATATGGCTCCACTCCACCTGCATGCCTTCAGTGAAGAACAGCAGGAGGGACATCTTGGCTGAGGATCTCCAGCTCACTACAGCAAGCACTGGGTAGGTAGCACATCTTTTATGAAGGCATTTTTTGTCTACAGACGGCAACCATACTTTTGGCGATAGATTTCAAGCTATCTTTGAGGTACAGCTATTAGAGCCCAAGGCATTTAGGAGCAAAATTCCCTGGCAATCCCCGATTTTTTTTTTCTTGGCACTGTAGATACCCTTGTGAGGGGTCTGTGAGGTGAGATCGGGGCCATGGGCTCTCTTCTCCCAGGGAGGGACACTTGGAGATGCCTGAGCTTTCACCCTCAGGCTTTTGGTCTGCTGAGGTGCCAGGCTACCAGAAGACCTTGTGGCGAGGGACAGGAGATAGATGACAAGCTGCTGTCTGGTTACTGAATAAGCTGCTTGGCTCAACAGCCATGGTTTCCACACCCAGCTCAACCGCAGCAGCATCCAGACATTCCATCTCCTCCCTACCAGCTTTCCAAAGCATACCAGGCTCCTGCAAAGGATCTGCTGTAAATAAGGCATCTGTCTCCTCATCTCAGGACCTCTGCATCTCCGGCTTCCTTGTTAATACCTTGGAGTTACTAGCATGTGAACTTGAGCTGCATTCCTGTGATAATCCTGAGCTTAAAAGCTATTACTTCAGATGAATGCACCGGTTTTCTCAGCTTGGCTTCACCCACAAGCATCTCACTAGATTCCAAACATGCCCACAGGGCTGGCTCCATCCAACAAACCCAACTGATGGGTTCCCACTCCTCCTGTCCCCTCCTTCTGCTGAAGCTGGTGGCTCCTTTGCTCAGTTCAGGCACTGCAACACCAAAATATATCCAAACATATCCTGTGCTTCTCTATGCCCTGGCATAGCTCTCCATGCTGATGCGCCACAGGCACCCAGTGCCAGGTCCTATACAGCACAGGCAGATCCCAGGCCAGCATGATGAGACCTGCCAAACATCTGCAGCAGCATCTGTAAGGGACCAACATCATTTTGCACACCACTTGCAGTGGCCAGAAACAAGCTGCAAGAATCTACCTCTTCACCACATTGATACTGAGGTTGGAGTGGTTAATTTGTGCCCTTTTTGCTTTCACACTGGTACATGAGTCCTTTCTCAACTGGGTTGGTACATCCTCACGGCACCTTCCCCACACTCACTTGAGGAGAAGGCCCACACTAGACATAGCTAAGCCAGGGCAGAAATCAGCTGCCATGTGGTAGCAGAGGGTGCTGAGAGTGCTGACAAACCCACACCAAGCATCCCTTGACCCTTGGTGTTCTTGAGGTCAGGGTTCAGCATCTATCTATTTCTGTAGAAGCATCCTTTCTCCATCACACTTCAGCATTTCAGATGTATGGCTTGCACACAAGTAGCTGGCAAGTATAGGAATACCCTCTCAGGGTTGGTAGCACCTTGAGAGTTTATTATCTCTCTGCAGAAGTAGTTGATTCCAATCTCTTGGACACAGGCAGCTCACCACCTCTCTACAAAGCCACCCTGGCATCCCACATTGCCTGCTCACGGCTCTGGGTCAGCATAGCTCTCATGATCTGCTTGAACTTCAGAAGCAAACTGAGAGGGCCCTCAGAAAGCTGGCAGTGCTGCTAGCCAGGATGAGTCAGGAAGATTCCAATAATATCTAAGGGGTATAAATTCAGAGGGTGAGCCAAAATGGGATGCAGGAGCAAGCGTTGGCTGCTGGCTGAGCCCTCCCAGCCAAGGATGTCACAAGTCACAGGGACATTTCACAGGAGGCCAAGCACAGCCAAAGGCAGCACACTGCTGAGGGCAGCCCTGGTTTTCCCCATCTCCCCCTGCTCCTGCACAGCCATTGCCAGCCAAAGCTCCAGTTTCTAGATCAACAGTGCTGCATTAATCTCTACTAGCCCATCCTGTCTGTGCCAGTCCTCTGCTATTTTCTTGTTGCTGAGCCATCACGTCCATTCGGGACCCCACAACCAACCTGGGACCCAGCTCACACCACCTCACACACAGGCTATGCCCTCTAGCAAAACAGAAAAAGCCCAGCCAGCATCCCAGAGGTGATGCCAGCTGCTTCTGAACCTGGTTAGGATGAAGGGATAAAAAGCACTTGGCTAAGAACTCCCTTGGCTGATAACTCCACATGTTCTCATGCCACCATGCCCAGCTCCTGCCCCACAGATGGGTGCTGTCTGTCCCCAGGGAGCTGCTGAGTGACCAGAAGAGCACCCAGCCTGTCTGTATCCCAGTCGTCTACCAACACATCTAAAAAGGTAAACAATAGCCAAGGCCGGGGGTTGTCCTTGTTTCTCCAATACCTAGTCTGTAGGAGCTGCAGCTGTGGGCAGGAATTTGAGCAGTGCACTAGAAGAAGGGACAAAAAGCTCACTAGACAACTTTTTTTAGGACCACATGACTTCAAAGCTAAAATAACCTCAAACAGGAGTTGTCAGAAGGATGTGAGCTATCCAAGGATGCCAAGCATAGTTCAACTCTGAGGAATATGCCCCTCTAATTCACTTAAGGCAGTTGACCACCCTGCTGGAATCCAGCTCAGAGAGAAGCAGGCAGGAGACTGCCAGGACAAGATAACCACCTGAAACAACAGCAGTGTCACACTTGGCAACCCCACATGAGCTTTGAAATGTCCTTTTTCTAGGTTGCCTTCTGGAGGGACACAGCAAACAGCCAAGAAAACCCCTCAATGGCTATCATACTAATATCTTGCTCTTAGGGAAGAGCAACCTTAATCCCATGCATCTCAAGGCACGAAGCCCCCACCTGATGGATCACCTCCCTCTCCTGTTTGCATGCTGTTTTCCTGGCTTTTGCAAGCCATGCAAAAGTGGATGGTCTCCCCTTGCAAAAGCTGAATGTTCTCTATGCTGGAGAAATAGCTGCCTGACCTGGCAGTTTCACCAGCACTGCTTTTCTCAGGCACTCCAGAAGCAATGGCAGCAAGCTTTTAAGTTGTTCTTCCAGCTGAAATGCAGCATCAAAAACAAGAGAGCATCTCCAGCTCAAGTGAATGACATCAGATGGAGCAGCCATGCCACAGCAAACAAACATCCACTGATAAGGCAGAAATGGAGCTTTTAACAAGCTTCTCCTTGTGACTCATCACAACTGATGTAACTACCAGGAGGTCTGCATGACCTAACCCACACACCACACACCTGCTCTCAGCCCAAACTAACCACAGCATACATACCCCACCTGCAGGAGATGATACAGGGACAAGAAAAATACCTGTAATACTAGTATTTATTCTCCCTCCCAGTAACTTGCCCTGATCGGAATTAAGGAATATCACCACTCTTTCTGAACTAGAAGTGGAACAGCAGCAGCAGAAGAATAAACTACCACAACATGGTCTGTTGGGCACCCCCAGCATAGAATCACAGAACCATTTCAGCTGGCAGAGACCTTTAAGATTGAGTCCAGCCTTTGTCTCAGCCCTATCATCCACTAGACCATTTCCCTAAGCGCAACATCCACCCATCTCTTAAACACTTCCAGGGATGGTGACTCCAGCACCTCCCTGGGCAGCCTGTTCCGATGCCTGACAACCCTTTCAGTGAAGAAATTCCTCTTCATATCCAGCCTGAACCTCCCCTGGTGCAACATAGGCTGTTTCCTCTTGTTCTATTGCTTGTCACTAGGGTGAACAGCCTGACCTCCACCTTGCTACAGCTTCACTTCAGGTCGTTGTAGAGTGCAATAAGGTCTCCCCTGAGCTTTCTTTTCTCCAGGCTGAACAGCCCCAGATCCCTCAGCCATTCCTCATATGAGATGTGCTCCAAGGTTGGGTACCCCTTTCCCTGCCAGGTCAGCAGCTCATTCTGAGGCAGGCACTAATTAAAGCATATGACCAAGACCCTACCTGAACACCATATTATTTTTTTGAACTAGAAAAATAAACCCTACTGTAGGAACCTCACTAAATACCTACAGGAGCTATACAGATTACACAAAGAAGGATGTTGGTAGAAGTGTATCCTCAGCTCCAGACAAACAGATACATTAAGTTTCAGATCAACACAGGAAACGAGTAAAAGCAATGCCTCACTACCAGTCCAAATCAGGTTAGAGACAACCTGCACACAAAAGAAGTCCAAGAACTCCCCCACACTATAGCTATATACACCTGCCACACATTGAGGCAAAAGAATATGGCCACAGCCCAATCTTCAATGGGCTCCTGTCCCAATAGGCAGAGGGTGCGTGGGTGGAGGGTCCCAGGTAAGGTTTGTCTGGCTGATTAGGGGCTATTAGCATAGTTGAGGGCTCTGACATAAAAGGTGGTGTCTGGAGCTGCACCCTCTTGGCTTAGCATTCCTGAGAGTATGGGGAAAACATTATGGATAATTAGCTATAAATGAGAATCCTGAGGAAGGAAAGCATCTGTATAGGGGTGAGGTCTTCTTTTAGCTTTCTCACAGGAACCTAAAAGCTCTGGTAAGTTGATGGGGCTTGCTTTGGGAGATGGCCCCTCTTTTTTGGCCTTCTGCATGTCCTATTTTATGCTGCTTCTCAGCAAGTAATGATGACGGTGACCCTGACTCCTCTGGTGCTGCAGCCTACATCAGTTTATTACTAGGTTAATTGATGCAAGGCACTGAGGTAACTTCTGCTTAAATACAGGATGAGGACTTCCTGTTCATGACCTTGTTGGCTTGGCTTTGGTTTCTGTGGGTGGGGATTTCAATACCTTGCACTGTTGCTCTGCAGTTCCCTTCCCCTTTGTAGTTTTTCTTGTGCTATTGCTTCTTAGTTATGAAGCTGGTAACATCTAGCTGCAGCTGGAAAAAGGTCTCCCTTGTAGTGGCTAAAACTAAATAAAGCTGGTTTTTGCTTTGGGTTCAACTTGTTTTTCAAGATATTCATCACAGAGCTGCTTCACCTTCTCTGTCATCATGTAATTTAGGCTTTGGTGTTCACTTCTCTCTAGTTGGAGGGCCCGATCTGTAATAAACAAGGGTCTGACTAAGCTCTGTACTCTTATATTGAAGAAGTAAGAGAGGAGGATGTGGTGGTTGTACAAAGCTTTGAACCTGTGCTTCTCCCTTTCTAGGGCCTTGTTGGAGATGCTTGCTTTGTTAGCCCCACAAAACAAGGATGATGGGGTGGTTTGTGAACAGCTTTGCAGGGTCAAAACTCCATCTCAGACTTCCCAGGCTTTCTATGCTATCCCAGAGGAGGCACCCAGCTGCGTTGGCTCTAGGAAATGGCAACCCTTCGACAATTTCTAGCTGCTGTTGAACCTTTGTAAGTAAATCAGGGCCAAAGTGGTGGACTTTTGAGTCTGGCAAAGCTCCAGTGCTACACATACATGTTGGTGACCTACAATGCGAGAGCACCCTGGATGATGTGCTGCTTCCCTGCTGACTGCTCACCTCTTGCTGTGTCACCCTTCTTTTTAATGCCAGGTTATGCTGGTGATGGTACAAAAACTGATTGTGAGAGGAGGAAGAAACTAAGCGAGAAAACCAGAAGTCAGAGCATCAACAGGTAAAAGGCAAAGCTGTCCAATAACTGCATAAAGAAGCCAAGGCCATCAGATAAAATCTGTCTGCAGTTGCTCTGATGTACTGGCAAGCCGAGCTGGTTTCCTGTGTGATTAGTTTGCTGCTGCTGCATAGTCATTAAGTGCTTTAGGCCTAATTACTCCAAAGCCTGGAGCTTTCTCTAGCAAGAGAAACAGCATCGCAATGGAAATCCATGTGCTGTCTCCCTGTGTCCCTCACCATCCAGAGGCCCCGTCCCTGGGAGTCAGGCTGTCCTTCACACACAGCTGACCAGGACACCCTAGAGGTGTTCCCCTGGCAGCCCTCCTCCAAGATGGAGTCTCCCAGGAACTGCTGATGAGTGAATCAATCAGTATTCACCTCCCTGGATGTAGGAGGTCTACCAGCACCTCTTGTACATGCATGGCCTGCCCTTTGCAAAAGGCAAGAGTGAAAGCCATGTGGCTAAACACAAAGCTGGGGGCTTTGGACAAGCTGGCAAGGAGAGGCTTCAAGTGAGGTTGTCACTGGGTGGCAGATTATGGCCTGACCTGGGAGGAAAAAGCTAATGTGGGAGCTGAGCTAACTCTGGTGTGCTTCTCAGACCCTGAGGAAAGCTGTTACAGGCAGGTGGTTCTTGAGGAACCAGCTTCACCATCCTGCAGTGTCTGCTCTCCCCAGCTAAAAGTGCCTGAATGATGCACGGTCTATATGACCAGCTCTTTCCTCATCTGAGGAAGCTTTAGGTGAGTGTCCACATCCTCCTCAGGCAGTCATCTGCCTGAGGAGCAGCTGCTCAAACCCAGCAGCAAGGGCAGTTGGCTGCACAAGGAACCCACCCTTCACTGCAGCTGCAGAGTTGTGTGGTCACAACACCTTCCATGCAAAGAAAACACATTTCCCCCTCCCCACCCCCAACGCTCTATTGCTTAATTGTTCAATTTGTGAAGCACTTAGTTACAATGAAATTACAGCAGAAAAGAAGATGAAGGGGACTCTTTTTGTCCTTACGAGAGTGACAAAGCAACCTGGGGCTACCAGTCAGCCAGAGATATGTGAGGACCTGGGGTGGAAAGCCTCTGTACTCCTGGAGGACACCCCTGGCTGTGCCCCTTGGGGGTGTGCTGGCAGGCTGTTGCCTCCTGTGGTGGCTTTAGCTGCAGACTGGGCACAAGAGACCTGCTGGACACTGTGGGACCTTTTCTTCTTGGTGTGAGCTTTGCTCCCATTAAATAGCTCATAGCACCAGCTCTTTATACAATTATTTTTATTTGGTTTAAATAAAAAGAATACTTTAGGTAAGGCATGATATGTTTCTGAAACATGCAAATCTGAGTTATGCTGTGGTTATTTCCCTGGGATGTTACGCTATGGGAAGAGAAACACTTTGTCAGCTCAGCTCCTAGAGCTGGAAGGGTGGTAGATGGACTTGGGCCCCCCACAATACATTTTCCCAGGCAGATATATCCTGGTTGTGACTCTCAAGCCATCCAGGCATGTGGCAAACAGTAGCTCTGTCCAAATGATGACACACTACTTAAATAATTTTCCTGGCTAGCTGCTAATTACTGCTTCTAGGTGCAGCTTTCAACATGCATCAGCCCCCTCGCAACCTTCCTGAGGGGGGGAAGCAGCAGGGTTCAGCAAAGGAATTTCTGAGCATCCTCTAATATTAGAGGCCAAAGCTATTGCTTGTTTGGGCTAGGATAGAGGGTAATTAACTACCCATCTCCCCATCCTTCAGATCACAGAAGGGCAAGAAAGGCCAGGAATTTTAAGTGTTGTCTCCTTTGTGGCAGCTCAGAGCAGCCCATGGTGCCAGGCTCTGAGACGCCCAGAAAGCAGTTCTTCCTCCCTAGAGGCTCCTTGTGGAAGTACCCAAAGTGTTTAGAACTGAAAGCTGCCTCTTGCAGGTAAAGTGTCCTGGTTGGGGAGTGGAGTGAATTGCTAAGGGGGAATGCAGGCTCATGGCTACAGCAACCAGGTTTTTGTATGGGGATGGGCATCATGTCAGAGAAGCAAAGCGGAATTGAATTTACATCCAGAGTAAGAAATAACACTAGGATAAAAGCTTGTGCAAGATGCTGCTATGTCATTGTGTGGCCAAGCAAAGCTCAGTCTTATCTGACCCCTGTGCCGTCCTCTCAATCACCAAGTCCTGAAGAATGAGCTCAAAGCATATTTCAATCATAGTTTTTGTTTTCTTACAGCTGATAAGTTATATGCATTTTAAAGTATTATCTCTGTGGGGTCAAAACAAGTTTTAGAAAGCATCTGAAAGATTTGGGGCCTGGGGGGTGGTTTGGGAGCAGTCTGAGAGCTGTGGAGCCATACCCCAGGGAAATCTTTCCCAGCTCCTCGTCTGAGCCTCGCTGGTACTTGATAAGAGGCATGGTCGTGGGAACAGCTTTGGGTTTGGCCTGGGTGCTGGGAAAAACCCGCCTCCCAACCCCGAAGCAGCAGAGGGCTGCCTTCCAGCAGAGGCTGACTGCCTCCCAACAGAGGCTGGCTGCTTTGGGGTGACAGATAAACTGTAGCCAGACAGAAGCCCCAGCATCAGAGCAAAATCTGTTCACCCCAATCCCTCTCAAATGCACTTGCTTGGAAAGTACAGAAGCATGAGCTTGGTGGCAAACTCCTCTTTTACAAGCAGAAGGATTTAGCCAGCTCTCCCTCCTCTTGCACTAGTGGGGTCACTTCATGGGAGATCTTCCCCCAAGCCAGTGTGGCCCAGCATGGTGGTTTATTGTCCCTGCAGAGGTGGCCTCCCCAGCTGCTGCTTTGGGGACACAGCTGTGGGCTTTTGCAGAGCAATCAAAAGCTCATCCAACCTTGTCCCTCCACACTGCTCTGCTGCACGATGACAGCAATTTCATAATCACAGCTTTGCCCAGTGTATTTCTTTCTCCTTGTGCGTGTCCCTCTTGCTTGGTTATGCAAGTGTGTTTTTCATGTTTCTGAGCAAGCAGAAATGCTCTTGGTGATATTAAAAACCCAGCCTGGACAGAGGAATAACCTGTGCATGCTGTCATTTGAAAGTGCTCACTGTCACCCCAGCCAAGGACTAAACTGTCTCCTCTGTCTTAGTAGGGGAACAATGTCAAACCAGGTGTTGCTGTGGAATGGGGAGGCTGGGAGGGCACAGTGAGAGAGATGTCGTTAGCTGATGAGGGAAATGCCAGGTGCTGGGCGTGCAGAAGCTTTCTCTCAAAGCCGGGACAAGCAATAAAATCCATAAAAGCGCCTTCAAAGCAGTGCCCGTGCTGGGAAGGGGGATGTGAGGCTGGGGCGTGAGCTCTGGCCTGGGCAAGGGAGCTACCTGCTACGAGAAGCCAGTGGTCCCTCTGAAGTTGTCCCTCTCCTCCTCCAGCTTCAGGCCAGCTAGGGATCCAGCTGGGGACCCCTCTGCTGGGCATTGGTCGAAGAAATGAGGGGGCGAAACGCTTCTCAGCCGTGAGCCCTGGTGTCAGGGCAGCCGTGGGAACGGGCCGGGGGGTTAGTGGGACCAGTGAGGAGGGGTTTGCGCTGCGGAGCCCTTCTCCGGGCATCCTGCCTCAGCCGGGAGGGAGTCGGGCTGCCCCCCGTCCCCATCACATCGCTGCCAGCCCGACAGCGGCGGGGGCCCTAGTACCAGCCCCCCGCTCCGGTAACCGACCCCCCACCCCGTCCCGGTGCGGCCACGGGCTCTTACCTGCCGGGAGGAGGAGGAGGGCGAGGAGGAGGCGGCAGCAGCAGCCCATGGTGCCGGCGGTGGCGGCCGCGGCGGGAGGGACGCGCTGCCCGGCCCCGCCGCCGCCCCGGTCCGGCCCCCG
>WBNH01003963.1:26979-39018 GCA_013401255.1 Urocolius indicus
GGTCCGGCCCCCGCCGCCGCCTCCCCCCACCGCCGCCGGCACCGGGCTCACAGCGGCACCTGCCGGCACCGGGGCTCCGACACCGGGCTGCGCCAGCGGCGGGGTTTTGGGAACGGGGACTGGAGGCTCCGTGCCGGGCTTGGGCACCGGGCACCCAGCATCGGTACCGGGGGCTGAGCACCGCGCCGGGAGCCGGCCCCGAGCACAGCACGCATCGGCCATGGGATGCTCTTGCGCAGCCGATGGCATCAGGCAGGCGGTCAGGGTGCCCAGCGGCACTGCCCCTTGCTCCTCTCAGGGCCCCGCCGGCTCCTGCCTGAGTGGAACTCGTGCTTTTAAATAAATAAAGGCGCTGTGCACCCTGACAGAGAGAGCATCCTTCTTCCCTTGAGGGGACGGGGGGCAGATGCCCTCTCCCACCACGGCTGGATGAGACTGCCCCTTTCTGCCACAACTGGGGGGTCTGGGGGCCGTGGTGGGGGACACTCAAGGTACGTCCTCTCAGTAGAGGAGCCGGCCCAGAGCCAGCAGCCAGGGCACTGCCTCTCCACAGCTCTCGATGCCCAAAGGAGCCAGCCAGGAGACACTTGCAGCACAGCAAGAGGCACGAGTGCCGTTAGGTTTTACCTCTTTCCTTCTGAAAAACACTTCGCTGTGTATGAGATGTTTTCGGGCTGAACTCGTCTTCTCTGGGCTTTTTGCTGCTCGCCACAGAACGCGTTGTCATTGAGCCCGGGGCCGTGGCGCGCTGTCTTTAACCGAGGCTACACAGCCATCTAGTCTGTTGCATTGCGCTGGCTGCCTTTTCTCGGGACAGATCCTGGCTCTAGGCCTAAACCAGCAGGACACAAAATCCAGGTCAGCTGGTGTTTCTGGAGCAGACAAGACACCGGCTATCTTGCTGTACATCGGGCTGCATCAGCATCTCAGCTCTCCTTGAAGCCTTTCCTCCGCTTGGGAGGAGGGAAGATAATGCTGTTATCGCTGCAGGAACTCAGTGTCGTGGGAACCGCGTGATAATTTCCCTGCTGTTGGTCTCCCATCCTGGTAGTTTGGTGGGTTTTTTTTACTTTCTTCTACAGAAGGTGCTCTGTGTTTCCATGGACAGGAGGAGGGGTGCAAACCCCATGCCTGAGCTGGGTGCTGGGGTGCCCAGGGCTGGGCTGTGGACTCCCGATGCCATCTGCTGGTCACCTCTGCCTGGTCCCATCAGCATGGGCACCTCACCAGGGCAGCCTCTGCCTGGCCGCTTCTGCCTCGTCTCAACTACCTGTTCTCATTAACAGAGCCATCACACCTGCCCAGTCACCGTGGCACGGTCAGCTCTGCCTGGCCACATGTGGGAGGTGATACCTGCCTGGCCACACAGGTCCCTGGGTGTCCCCCAGGAAAGCCGTGATACTTACAACAACTCTGAGAGCAGGGGACATATGGCCAGTGAGAGACCTTTTTTTGGAGATACCTTCTGCTAGCCCTTCCCTGTTCTGAACAACAGAAACCTTTGCCTCCAGTGATATCTTCTTTGGGGCTCCAGCTCTTATAAAATCTCTTTCAGACTCTTTTTTCTCCCTAACTTTATCCAGCTATGAAGGATGCCAAGGGGAGACTGTTTTCTTTTGATGGGCAGAAGTTTTGCAGCCTGTTCCCTGCTTTTGCCCGTCCCATGAAGATGAAGCCGACTCCTCTTGGGTGGCCCCATGCCACATTCAGGTGCACGCTGCTGATTTCTCCAGTCTTGCCCAAGATCATCCTGTCCCCAGCGGAGTTTTGCAACGTTTCCTTGGTGGTTTTGCACACCTTGCCTGCTTTCGAGGGGCTGGAGCAGGGCTCTCCCCCCGCCACCGGCCGGGAGCCAGGGTGGCCCCCAGCCGAGGGGTCGGCAGTACCGGTGTGCCAGCCTTGCAGCTGGGTTTTTTGGCTGCCCCGGGCCACGGGAGCTGGCTCACGCCCTGGCTGGCAGCCAAATGGCATGGCTGGGTGGCTGCCAGGGCTCACATTAATAGCTGCCAGCCTGCGGTTTGAGGTCACTCGTTCTTTCCAGTTTTTCATTTCCCACCTCCCGCCTTATTTCACGCCTGTAACGACCCTGAGCAAGTGGCAGCCCTGACACCCCTCCCCGCCTTTGCAGGAGGACTCTTCCTTTGGACAAGGACAGCATTAGCTTGTGGCACTGTATCCCTTAATGAACACTCCCAGATGCCAGGAGGGGACGTGCCAGAATCCTGGGGGGACACCTTTCACTCCCGCGAGGCTGTTCTCCTCCTCGAGGGACCAGAAAACCGCCTCCCAGACATCCCAAGGCCAAAAAAAAAAAAAAAACCCCAAAAAAACCCAAAACCCAAACTCAAAACCCAAGGCCAGTGTGCAGAAGGCTTGCGCCAAGGCACAATCCCTCGCAAAATAATTTGTAGCTGCCGTCATTCCCTGCCAAGGGCTCTGGAAGGGTGTTTTATTAGTAACTCGCTATGAATAAATCTCCCTTTTCATAACAGGCTGGGCAGGGATAAATGGCTTTGGGGAGGAACGCCCGGAGCCTCGCTCGGAAAGCGGGCTGGTGGGATGGAGGGGGGCGTGCGGCGGCTCTCGCTCCCCGAATCCCCAGGGAAGTTGTGGGGGAACAGGCATCGGGCGCGTAAGGGGCTGCGCGGGGCATCCCCGGGCCGTCACGGGAATGATTCCTCCGGTGGGGTGGGAGCCGGGCAGCTGGAGAGGAGGAGGAGGAGGAGGAGGAGGAGGGCGGGGGTGCTGGCAGCGGCCGCCCCCGTCCCGTCCCGGCGCGGCCCGCCCCGCCGGAGCCGCCGGGCACCGGGCAGGCAGCGGCGGCGGCGCGCATGGAGGCGGCGGCGGCGGCCCCGGCTTCGGGAGGCGGCCCCGGTACCCTGCTGCTCTGCCTGGCCCTCGCCTCCGGTAAGCACGGGGCACGCGGGGCGGCGCGGCTCGGCACCGGCGGTCCCCCTGCCCTGCCACGGTCCCGGTCCCGGACCGCCCCGGCCCGGCTGGATGCACCCCGGGTTGCTCCCCGCTGTCCCAGCCCGGTGCCACGTCCTCCGTCCCGGTCCCGTCCTCTCCCGGTGTTGCCCGTGTCCCAGCCCCCTGCTTGCCGGCCCCACGCTGCTGATCCTCCACCTGCTTCCCGGTGTCATTCCTGTGCTCCCCGGTGTCTTTCCTGGCGCTATCTCATCCCGTCCCGCCGCTCCCACTGTCTGATCCCACCTCTCCCTGTATCCCAGCGCTCACGGTCCCCACCTAGGCGTTTCTCCACTTCCACCCCACTGATTCCCTGTGTGCCCTGGATAATCCCACCCCAGTCCTTTCCCCATGCCCAGCTTGGTGTTTGCCTGTTCTTGTGCTCCCCCAAGCTTCCCTGTGCCCATCCCCATACTCCCCCAGCTCCCATTCTCCTCCTCCCCACCATCCCATCCCATCCCATCCCATCCCATCCCATCCCATCCCATCCCATCCCATCCCATCCCACTGCTGCCCCATGCCCATGCTGGTTTGTCTCTGAATCCCTTAGGGCCAGAGTGTCCTGTCTGGGCCCTGGAGTGGGGCTGGGATGCTTTTGCTGACTGTGGATGGAACACTGCTCACAGATGCCCAAATAGTCTTGTTTCACCATCCTTGGCCACACTGGGGATGGGAGATGAGGGGCCAGTATCTGTTAAGTGTGCGAGTGTCCCCCTGTTAGTCTGTAAGGGGGGCAGTGCTGCAGGCAGTTGCCTTCTCCAGGCAGCCAGGAGATAACCACAGACAGGGCTGAACATCAGCCGGGCTTAGCAATATCTCCCAGCAAGAGAGTGGCAGCCCCTGGGGTTTTAGGGGAGTCTTCCCCCATGACAGGAGCAGTTTGGGTTTGGCCCTTTGGCAGGGCTGGTGACAGCAAAACCTGCCAAACCTGTGCTGGCAGGAGGAGATCAAGAGTAGCTGACTTGGGTCAGGGCTGGGGTGCCCATCAGAGCAAGGCACTTTCCTAGGTGATTGCTCTCCTGAAATTCTGGCTTTCCCAGGGCAGTGTAGGGGGTGTTATGGCAAAATAATCCAGTGTTTGGGATGCTTTCCTGCGTTATCTCTGGCTGCTCAGGAGAGGCTGCAGCCTTAGATAGAGGAGCCAGGCTTTCCATGCATCAAAGAGATGAGGTTGTTTTGCACCCACAGCTCCTGGGTGCTGGGATCTGGGTGTCAGGGGGAAAATACTGCAGCCCAGAGCTGATAATGCTGCCAGACAGTCCTTGCCACGGGGATGCCAAAGCTCTGCATCTGGTTGCAATAAGGGTGGGGATCTTGTCTTGGTGAGGATCTTTCCGTGCTGAGCTGTGAACTTGGTCACCATGGGTGAAGTCAGCCTCCCACCCTGCACCGCTGTGTGCCCGCACCACCCACAGCTGCTTCCCCAGGAGGCAGCCGCCCCGTGGCTCATCCCCTGGCTCCCACTGAGCAGCTCCCACCCTGCTGCCTGGGCCAGACCCCAGTGGTGGGCTACCTCTCCTCCCTGTTGGGATCTTTCAGTCAGGGCGGGGATACTTGCTGGTGGGGAAGCCCCGGCAGAGGCTCAGCCCTGGCCTCCTTGCAGCTCTGTTACCCGAAGTTCGTCATTAGCACAGCAGTGGCTATATATAGCCAGGAGGGATGCGTGTGTTGGGAACATCTCTGCCGTGGGACCAGGGGAATGAAACTGTCTTGGCTCTGTTGTACAAACTCTCCCCTCTCTGTGAGGCCTCGGTGTGGCCAAGCTACAAAGCCGGGTGGAAACGCTTCCTCGCCTTGGTGTGCCATGCCACAGGAGCCACCCAGCACCCTGCCCCATCAGGCAGGACCTGTCCCCGCTCCCCTGGGTGTCACTGCAGCCGAGTGAAGCCCTGGGGAGGGCTGGGCTGGGAGCAGGGCCGTGCTGAGTCAGTGTCGGTATGCCAGCAATCCGGTTACCACTGCCCTGACATGCCAGGGCTGTGCTGGCCCTTAGCCATAGCCACAGCAAGTGTGGTCACCCCTTTCCTGGCTCGTTTTGTGCCAGGCAGCCCTCGGCCTGGTGCAGCAGTGAAGGATGTTGCAATGGGGATTTAGGACTTGCACACTGGAAGCCACTGGGCTTTGCTGGTTGCTGGGTGTCAAGTGCTGCAGTCTCCTCACTCCATGGCCAGTGCATTTTTCAGCTGCTCTGAAACCCAGGCTCTTCAAAAAGGGCCGTGCAGTGGGTCAGAACTCCCTGAGGATCATTCCCTGCATCCTCCCTGGGGAAAGGAGCTGCTGGCTGCTTGCAGGCAGGACTGCGTCCCCCAAAACCCACACTAATGGCTCCCCAACCCCTGTGCTGGGGCATTGGTGGGTGGAAGAGGCAGGCAGGGACCAGCTTTCCCTTCTCCTCACCCCTGGGGAAAATCTGCTGCTGCCAGGGAAGGGGGCTGTGTGCACAGCTGAGGAGCCCTTTGCCCATCCCCTCCCTGTGGCTGCATGGGGCGGCGGTGGTGGTGATGCCGAGGCTCTGGCTGGCTTTCCCTGCTCTCAGCTGCCTCTGCTGTGTTTCAGGCTTGCCATTTTTCAGTTGCATGGGTGCTGACACCAACGTCACGGCCAGCCATGGCACGGAGGAGCTTGCCTGCGGCGCGGCCGAGAGCTGCACAGGTGAGGGTGCTTGGGGGAGCCGGTGGCATTGGGCCGGAGCTAGGCAGTGTGTGGGAGAGGGCCAGAAGGGAGGACGGGCAACGTGTTTTGTCTAGTGTAGCCGTGTGGCATCCACCAAGCCGGGAGGCAGCCAGGGCAGGCACACTACAGCCAAGGACACAGACACCGGTGGCTCTTTGCAGCTGCCCAGGCTTGGACCTGCTGTAGGGATGGACCAGCTCCAGGATGCTCCTGCCTCTGGGCAAAACCGTAACCCCCAGAGAGGGGGGATTTCTTTGTCCTTGTCACCCCCAGGGAATGTGACACAGCTGAGGCGGCAGAGTCACTTCTCCAGGTGCCCAGAGGAGTACAAGCACTACTGCGTCAAAGGGAGATGCCGTTTCCTCGTGGCCGAGCAGGCGCCAGCTTGTGTGTAAGCCACTGCCGGCGGCGGGGACATGCAGCAGTCAGGGGTGCGCTACCCGGCCTCCTCGGGCAAGAGGGAGCCTCGGGCACAGGCACTGTGGTGATTTTCAGACCCCTCCCCCCGTCTCCTCTGTGCCATGGGGCAGGTGCGAGCGAGGATACACGGGGGCTCGCTGCGAGAGGGTGGACATCTTCTACCTGCGAGGTGACCAAGGCCAGATTGTCATCATCTCCTTGATTGCTGCCATCGTCACCCTCATCATCCTTGTCGTCTGTGCCTGCCTCTGCAGTTAGTGAGTGAAAGAGGAAGGGAAGGGAAGGGAAGGGAAGGGAAGGGAAGGGAAGGGAAGGGAAGGGAAGGGAAGGGAAGGGAAGGGAAGGGAAGGGAAGGGAAGGGAAGGGAAGGGAAGGGGACAACCCCAGACTGGGAGGGAATCCTGCCAGCTCAGGACAGGTTGAATTTGGGCTGCTCTAGCCTGATGGGATGTGGCCTGTGAGGCTGCTGGGAGGTGCATTGCTTTGGGGCCATGTGTAGTCCCATCCGGAGCTCCTGCACTGTGAGAGCAGAGGGAGGAGGAGCAGCATTGGTGCCACACCTCATTTGGCTTTTTCTGTTCATTTTTGTTTTAATTATCCGCCCCTGCTCCTCAAGCCACTGTCGGAAGCAGCGCAGGAAGAGAAAGGCAGAAGAGATGGAGACGCTGAACAAGACTTTGCCTTCCAGAGGCGAGGGCGTGCTGGAGACGGGCATCGCGTGAAGGTGCCCGGGGCTGCGCGGAGGGGATGGTCGGGGTCCCCGCTGGGGACATCGGCTGAGGCCAACGCCATCCCCTCTCTCCGCAGGAGCTCCAGGAACCCGCGGGCGGGTCCCGGACGGCGGCACCGGCCGGCTCGATGAGCGAGGGATAAAACTTACAACCGGCTGAATAAAGGGGCGACGGAACGGAGTCTGCGTGCCGCGTGGTCCTTATGGGCCCCTCTCGCCACCACCCCCCAAACTCCGGCACTCTCCTCCTCCGGCGCATCCTGTCACAGGGGCATTTGCCCGCCATCCTGCCTGTCCCCAGCCTTGCCCGGGCCAGCGGCGCCCGGTAGCGGAGGGGCCGCAGTGCCGCCCGGCAGTCGCCAGGGGGCGCCGGCGCTCGCGGCCCGCCGGGACCCCGCGCGGGGCTGAGCGCACCCCGGCGCGCTCCGGCCAGGAGGTGCCGCCGTGCCGTGGTCCCCGGCGCGGGGCGGCCGCAGCCGGCGCGTGGGAACCGGGGACCACGCGCTGTTCCAGCCGCCTCGCGCAGCCTCGGCGTCCCGGGACGGGGCCGGGCGAGGGAAACTGGGCGAAACTGGGGGGTAAATGGGTGAGAACGGGGATAAGATGGGTGCACCGGGGCCGTGGCGCCCCTCCTGCCCCCGCTGGCGGGCTCTGGCACCGCGTCTGCTCTCGTTCTCCGCGGGGGCTCTTGCTGAGGCTCCCTGGGCAGGCAGCCGCTAGCCCTGGGCGCAGCCTGCGCTGGCAGCCACGGGGGAGGGGTCCATTTCCCTCTGCCCCGGGACCGAACCCCGTGTGTGCCCCCGAGGGACTTTCCTGGTGGGGTTTGGCCCCACCTCCATGAGGTCCCCTCTTTGGAGTCAACGGCCCCAGCTCGGCCTGGGGGGCTGGAGGTCCTGAGCAGCTCCTCGTTTGCACTTTGGGGTCAGCTTCTGCTCAAACCAGCAGCTGGCAGCCAGCTGTGGGGGCCCACGTACTGCCTCTCCCAGCTGGTACCTGGGGTACCAGGCAGGGCTGGATGCTCCCGGGGCAGCCAGTGACCTTCTGCTGCCGCTGGGCTCCTTCCCCTTGGCACAAACACTGGCTAGTTTCTTCTCCCCGGTCCTTCCCAGAGTGGTTGCTGGCAGGATGGACCTCTCAGCCTGGCGCTGGCTCTGCTGTAGCTGGGGACAGCTGGGAGCAGTGAGTGTTGGAGCTGCTGCAGGGGGAAACTGGTTCCCACTGGTGTCCAGCCCTTCGGCCCTGCCCGGTGTCATCTTCACCAGGGGATGCCCCAGGGCCAGAGCCGGCAGCGTCGGACACTCTTGCTTTGACTGAAACCTTCCTTCTCAGCTCCAGCCATGCTGTGGTGGGAGCAGCGGCCACTCTGGGACTCCCACTGGCTCCTGCAGCCCCGTCAGTGAGATGGTGAAGCCGCCTGGCTGGGCACAGGGACTGATGCCGTCATGGTGCTGCTGGTGCCTCGGGAGGTGTCAGTGGCCCAGGCTTGTGCTGGCACGTGGGGAAGGCTCATTCAGGCACCTGGATGGGGAACACGGCTCCAAGGTGATGAGCACAGGGGACACCAGTGGGGACAATGTGCCTGGTGACACAGTGACCAAGTACAGCTGCGCAGAGGGACCTGGGTGCTTGTTGGGGCTGAGTCCCTGCAGGGTCCCCAGGGATGGAGGGACTGATGGGGTGTCACCAGCCATGGGAGCAGGGTGCTGGGGCACCAGAACCAAGAGAGCATGAGGGAATCAGGCCTGGCTGGTGTTCAGGGAGTGGTTTTGTGCTTGAGACATGTTGGCTTTGCCCTGGTGGACCCCGCAGTTCCTGTCCCCACAACTGCCCCCGAGATAAGGACCGGCAGGCTGGTGCTATGTGTTTGAGGAGGTGACAGTAGGTACTGGTGAGGTTGGGTCTAGGTCCTCCCTACACTGTAGCTGCTGGTCATGGGTCTGTGCCACCGCTGCTACTGTGCAGGGTGAGGGGTTTTCAGTCAGGTCCTGGCTCTCACGCAGTCTCATGAGAAGTGGGATGTTTCTAGTATCCTGTCCCTGTTTTTCCCTCCACTCCCATCTCAGGTGTGCAGTGCTGTGTTGCTGCAGGGCTGCCCAATATGAGTTGGCAGCAGGGTTTGCAGGGGCAGCAGCTCCAGGGGCTCTGCAGGCAAGACCATGCAAGGCCACTGTGACTTCTGACTGTCCCACATCTTTCCCTCTTTTCAGGTCTTTTCTGGGACAGAGTTAAAACCACAATACATGTGCAGGGAGAAATGGATGGATGGACAGAGGAGCCCCAGCCGAAACCCGGAGCTATGTGGGGCATGAGCCCCAGGAAGGGGCCAGGCTGCCTGTGCTGAAGCAAATGCTGCAGCCTGTGCTTCCTGCACCCACCCAGAGCTGCTGCAGGGACTGTATAGCTGCAGCTCAGAGCAGCTTCAGGTCAGTTGTTGGTTCATATTCCCCTTTGTTTCAGGTCCAGCTCTAGTTCCTGACTGTACTAGTTGGTTTGTGCTCTGTTTTCAGGTGCAGCTCCTCTGCAGCTGCATTTCATTGCAAGTTCTGGCTCATTTCAACTCCAGCTCACCTGTGGTTGCAGCTGTCAACAGCTCGAGCTTAACTGCAGGTTCAGGTTGGTTGTTTCTGCCCCTGTTCATTTCAGCTCCAGATCGTTTGCACCTCCAGTTTATTTCTCTCTGCCTCCACTTATTTCAGGTCTGGCTCATGGACTGCTCCAGCTTGTGTTTGATTCCAGCTGGGCACCACCTCCTGCCTACTCGCAGCTCCTGTTCCAGCTCAGTCCAATCTCCAATTGCTTCCCAGCTCCAGTTCCTCTTCAGTTCTGCTCCAGCTCCTTCAAGCTTGTGCTCGTGATCTTGCCTCTGTGCCAGGTTGTAAATCAATCACTGTCATAACTTGTATATGAATATGAGTTGGCAGCACTGCAAGTGCACTGCCTAATGAGGTTGTGCTTATTGTTCAGTAAACTATTTGAGTGCATGGACACTAGTTGGAAGCCAAGATGGTGTGAAAAGTGCTTGGTCCCCCAAAGCGACTATCTCGGCCATTTAGTTCAGCCTGGTGCATGGCAGCCTCCCAAACTGCACCCCCACCTCAGGTGGCATCCATGCACCGTGCCAGCCCCTCTTCCCTCTCCCAACCCTGCAGCAGCTGCTGCCAACCTGGCCTCTGGCTTTGACCCCAGAAACATCTGAGTGGGTCTCTGTTTCTAAGCCCAATGGTACAGGACTCAGCCCCTGCTCCGGCCCCAGGAGCCCCTTTCCCAGCCCCAGACACAGCCTGTGGAAGGCCCGGCTTGAGCCGTGCTGCTGAGCCCAAAACCGACCCGAGACTTCGAGTCCCCCAGGCACCCGCTGAGCCCCAGCCCCACGTGTGGTGTCGGGCTGGGCCCGGCAGCCCCGGCGGTGTCGGACGGTGCTCGGGAACAGGCTGGAGGGTCCCGTGGGGCGGGCCTGGCCTCGGGTGGCTGCGGGCGGCTCGGGGGCAGACGGGGTCACTCGGGGGCAGATGGGGGGCTTTCTACCCCGCGGCGCCTCGAGCCCAGCGGCCGCACCGGCTCCCCCGCAGGTACCGATACTGGCCCGCCCGGGAACAGCAACGCACCCGGACAGGGTGATGGTGGCCGCCACGGCTCAAGTCTCCTTAGCCTGGCACTCTGCCCCGCGCATACGTCTCTTCTGCCGTGGGCAGAACCGTGCCGGTACCAGGGTGTGTGGGTGTGCGGCCTCTGCTCGACGGTTTCTCCCGGGGCTGCGCGGAGCGCAGGGATGGTGAGGCGGGACCGGCGCTGTCGGAGGAGTCCCAGCCGGTGTCTACCTCTCCTGAGACGGGCTCTGTGCTGGAGACCCGCCGCAGCGTCGGGGCCTGCGCCGGCCTTTCCGAAACGCCCAGAGCCCCGAATCGCCCTCCCTGTGCAGGTGCCGCGGGCAGGCGGCATGTGACTGATGCAGTATGTTCATGAGCCTTAAAACACAGGACTTAGTCCCTCTTCCTAGCCCTCAAACGGCCCAGAGGAATCTGCCGTCCCACTCCCGAAACACAAGACTTGGTTTCACATCCCTGTGACTCATTCTGAACCTCTACATTCAGGACTTAGTGTCTGTTGCTGAGCCCTCCCAAAATACGTGACTCAACTACTGCAAGTTTCAGGGCACTGAAACTGGCCAAATGAGCCTAGTTTCAGACCCCAGAAAACCTTGAAGGGACTTGCATTTTGGGACTCAAAAACAGAGACCCAGTACCTCACCTTTCTCTTCAAGTGCTCAAACGGCCCCAAGGAGCCTGCACCGCACTCCCCAAACACACGGGTTGGTTTCTCTCACAGTCCCAGAACTGTCCAGATGGGATTGACTCCCATCCCCAACAAGCCAGTACTCTGGCTGTTTCTGAGCCTACCCACACAAAACACATGATTCAACTCCGTTTTGTGATCCTCAACAAAAGGTATCATTTGTTAGTCTGAGTTTCATGGCCACAGGTGCCTGCTGTGAAGCCCTCAAAACACAGGACTTGGTGTCTGTTTTCCAAGCACCAACACCTGGGACTTGGTCTCCATTTTCAGGATGTGGAGGTGCCCAGCCCAGGGTGCCCATTGCTGAGCCCCACACAACTCAAGTCTCTTCTTTCCCAGCTTGGTCTGGAGGTCTCAGCAGCTGGACACAGCCTGGGAACAGGGTACTCGGGATCTGAACCCCCACCTAGCCAGTTGTGCCATGCCCAGCTTTCGCTGCTGAGGTCCTTAGGCTGTGTCTCTGCACCCCAAACCTGGCTTTCATCTGGAGTTCTTCGATTCTCCTCCTTCTCTTTAGCACAGGACTTCCTACCTTAAAACCCATCATCGGGCCCGACTCCGAGTCCCAAATCAATCCCTCCAGTCCCACTCCAGCCCTAGGTTAAGCCCCGAGCAGGGGTCCTATCTCCCCCCACTCACTGCCGAGTCTGTGCTGCCGAGCCCCGAAGCCAGCCCAAGGTATTGTGTCCTCAAACAGCCCCGGGCGAAGCATCACAGTCCCCAGCCCAACCCCGGGTGCGAGCCTGGGAACGAGCCGTGGGGACCGGCAGGGCTGCGGGCGGCTCGGGCTTTATTCCCCCGGCGCCCCGAGCCCAGCGGCTCCTCCTCATCCCAGATCCACGGCCGCGGGCGCCCGCACACGCCAGCCCGGTGCGGCCCGGCTCCCCAGCCCACCGCAGCCGCTCGCTGCTCGCCCGCGGCGCGCACACACCCAGCCCGGCCCCCGCGCGGCCGCC
>WBNH01003963.1:42929-69203 GCA_013401255.1 Urocolius indicus
CGCCGCCCCGCCCCGGCCCCCCGCCTCCCACCGCCCTCCAGCCTCCAGCACCGCCCGCCTGGACGCGGCTGCCGCCGGCGGGACGCGGAGCCTGCCCGGACGCACCATGAGCAACCTCCCCGCCGACCGGGAGGGCGGCCCCGCCGACACCGGCCTGCCCGAGGAGGAGGTAACGGAGGAGAGGGGGTTGGAGGATTGGGGGGCTCAGGGTTTTGGCGGGGGTGGGGTCCGGCATCCCCCTCCCCAGCCGCGATCCCCGGCGGCTGCGCTCCGCGAGCGCACACGCACCCCACGCGGGACGGGAGGGTCCGCGACGGAGGGGTCCCGGCGGCTTCTCCGGCTCCGGGAACCGGGGGATGAGGGAACGACCGGCTGGCAGTTCATCCCCAGCTCCCGCAGACAGCTCCCTCCAGCCCGGCGGGACCGCCGCATCCCCCAGCTTGTCCCCCCACAATCACCCCTGCGCTTCCCCGGGACAGACTTCTGGGCACAGGGGAGCCCCACTGGCGACACGCAGCTCCCCGGAGAGGGGGCAAAACAGACTTCCCCCCAGGCGCCGGGGCTAGTGCCGGGGTGCCGGTAGCTACCACGCATCCTGCCGGCTCCATGTGGGTCTCACCCCCACAGACAGACGAAATGCTCTCGTCCCCACGGGAGACAAACCCCACGCCCCGCCACGGAGACGAAGGCGGGTTTTCTCCCTTGCCACCGCAAAGTTCCTGGTTTTGCCCGTGACCTTGAGATGGGAATTTGGACTTTGGGAGAGTGAAAGCAGGCAGATAGGATCTCCTTGCCTTTCACCCGCTGGGCTGCTCCGGCACGTCCACACCGACACTTCGCTGGGGTCTCTGGTTGCTAACGGTGCCAGGATGCACCACAGCTCTGCTCGCCTGCTCTCACCTACCTTGATTTTTTCTTTATTCCAGAGGCAGATCTGGCCTGAAACTTCCCAAAGTTTCCCAAAGTGCTCCACTAATAGGGAATTTTTCTGCTGGCAGCCTTGCTGGGCGTGAGGCAGACAATGCTGCCGAGTCCTTGCGGGTGATACCCTTGATGTGGTGGCTTGGACGAGCATGGTGGTGGGAGACATCCGTGGAGGCCTGTTGCTTTTCCCAGTGGCATGGCACACGCCTGCTCCAGCATGGATAATGGGGACATGGGGCTGGCCATTGCACTGCTGGCCCTTGGGATGCAGCTCTGCCCAATGGCATGCTAGACGAGAGATGTCCCTGGAGGGGGTGGCCATGAGGTGCTAAGGTGCCTCACCATGCTGGGGACACGTTAGGAGGACTCCAGCCACTCGTTCCTGCATGCCACACTGCTCCTGTGCCAGGCAGGTATTTTTCTCTGCGTGAGATTTTCCCAGCCCTGGCTGGAAGAGTTGAGTATTTGCTTTAGTGTAGGCAAAGGTGATTGCCTGCCCAGCTACTTTGTCCTGCCTCTCCACTGCCCAGGGCTTTTCTTCGAGCCTCATGTCTCCCTCTCCCCAAAAAGAGGGACAAGCAGCACCAGTTCTGTGGAGGTCAATCAGGATGCTGCCAGGTGGGACAAGCCCCCTGCTTCAGCCTCTCTCCTCCTGCCTCTTCATCGGGCTGGCAGGAGTCCCGCCGCCTGCTCCTGGCACCCCAGGGTGGCCTCCCCATCCCTTTTGTCTTCCCCCCCCACAGCAGGAGGGACTCGGCAGTGCAGGGGAGCTGTGGGCCTGGGGGGTTCCCCACACGTGAGCGTGGGTTGGCAGCCGGGAAGAACAATTTGGAAAGGAGGTCACGTCACTTCGGCCGGGCGAGAACGGCATGTAAAAGGCTCGACGGAGGCCTTATTTGGTAGTGGAGCAGCTTCGGAGAGCTCGGCTCGTGGCCCTCGTCCCCATCCCATGCCAGATCCCTCATCTCGGGGGACTGGGTCAGGGGGAGGGGACCCTGAGGATGGTTTCTGGGGAGAAGGTGCCCAGCGAGCGGATAAGTTTTGCCCCTGCGGCCCCAGTGTCGCATCCTTCTGTGCTCCTTCTTCCTTCCCTCCTTTAATCGTGGGGTCTGGAGGATTTGGGAGCAAGTCCCGTGACCCCCCGCCCGTGCCTGCCGCTCCTCCGCTCTTTTGCAATCCCCCATCTGCTCCCTTGGCTTCTTGCTATCTCCTTTTCCTCTGCCGCTTCCTCGTTCCAGCCCCAGCAGCTCCGGACTCGCTATTCCCCGAGGGCTGCCGTCGTCCCGCACCTTTGGCTGCCGGTGCAGAGGAACGGCTCCGGGCGCCGATCCTCCCGTATCGCGGGAGCCAGCATCCCTCGGCCTCAGCCTTGTTTATGTCGGGGAGCTGTGTGGGTTGATGGCGTGCGTACACACAGCCCGGGAATCTCAAGGCGGCCGAGGAGGACGCTGCATTAGCGGGGAGAGTATTTACGCAAGGACTAATCCCCGCGGGGCTGGAATGCACCCCGCCGCGGGGGGGGCTGCGCCCGCCGGGCCGGGCCGGGCCGGGCCGGGGCAGGGCAGGGCAGGGAGGGCAGCTCCGCTTGCCCCGATTCACGGCCGTCGCCTTCCTGCTCCCGCCGCGGCCCGTCGGTGCCTCTCCGGCGGCGGGCAGCCAAGCAGCTAATCGGCTGGTAGAGAATTAAAGCGAGCCCCCGCTGAACGGTGGGGGACGGGGAGCTGGGGTTGAAGGAGACGATTAAATGCCTTGTGAATGAATCACCCGGACGCCTTCCGCCTCTCCCCTCCGGCCCCCAGCCTGTTAACGTTTACCGAGGAGGGGAGGGGGGTGGTTTGCGCAGGGCAGGGGACCGTGACCGTTCCAAGGGGCACCCGGCATCCCTCGGGGTGCTGCTGTCTGAAGGGGGTCCAAGGCAGGCAAATGCCTCCCGAATGTCTGCTTACCTTCAGGAGACAATCCTGGCTTGTGGCTTGCTGTGAAAGGGAGGAAGCAGAGGGCTGCTGCTGTTTTGCCATGGACATCTTCATGCTTGAGCCTTGGTCTGGAGATCCCAGACACCTCATGGCCCAAGTCCCTGCCTCTCCTTGTGTGTTTCCCACCCTGACTGTCTCAGCAGACCACCCCCCAGACCCTCCCCAACATCCTTTAAATGAGCCCCAGATGGGACATGGCTATTTTAGGGAAGGTAGAAGGTGATGTTGGGACACAGAAGAGTAGAGGTGAGAGGGCCAGGCCATAGGTGGGGTGGAGATGGCTTCCTAGGGATGAGAGAGTAGTAGAGAAGAAGACTTTCTACAGGGATGATAAAAGGGGACAAAGCAGGAATGAGGTGGCAGAGGTGGGATCCGTTGGCCCTGGCAAATCTGGGAGCTGTGGGGTGCAGCCACAGGAGCAGAGGACCATGGCAAGCAGAATTGGTGTGCCTCTCATGCAGTCCCACAGCTGTCATCCCTGCTGAAGGAAATCAAGGTGATGGTCACCTGTGAGGTCCTGCACCCATAGCCAGGAGCTTCCCAGAGCAAACGTTGTCATTTCTGGCCCAAAACAAACCCTTGCTTTCACCCCAAATTGTAATGAGAAGGAGAAATGCTTCTCCAGGAAAAACCTCTGAAAAGTGTCTATGCAGCAGCATTGAAAGGAAACAGCTCAGGCTGAAGCAGGGGTATTTGGGCTGCAGGAATCCCACCGCCCTGCTTGGCTGCCATTTGCTCATCTGTGCTCAGGAGCTGTAGATCTGGCCGCCTCACGCAAGACACTTGGAAGCACATCTTGCCTGATCCACCTCAGAGGAGGGGTCAGGTTTCCCTGTGGAAGAGCATATACCTGTGTACTGGCTGGTGATTACTCTGATAAGTATTTCCTCCCACCCTGCTCCCTGAGCAGGATTTTGGCTGGGGAGTGTTTCTTGTAGAGGATGGAGGCTGAGCCCCTGGGATCTCTCGGCACAGGAAAGCCTGGAGCAGCTCCCCGCGGGCTGAAGCTCTTCCATTTAAGGGCAGGAGTAATATTTCCGCCTAAAATCTTTCCCTTGGCAAAAGGATATCCGTCCAGCCTGCTGGGAATTATCCCTGAGGACGCTCCAGTTCTCTGCCGGTCTCACTTGATTTTAACACAGCCCAGAGCCTCCCACCTGCTTGTTACCCAGCCCAGTTACAGGATGCTGTCTACACAGGACCTACTCAGATGTCCCTTTGGCTGTGTACAGCAGCCCCCGGCAACTTTTTGTGGGGTTCAGATGGGGTGCACCCATCACCTTGTATCTCCTCCCTTTTGCCCCAGTCCCCAAACGTCATTTTGGGGCTGGAAACCAGCTGGGGGATCCTTTGGAGCCTGCTCCTTCTCCCACTCGCCACTGTGTAATTTTATGGTTTAAAACTTGGCCGACCCGCGTTTGAACTTTCAAAGAAAACAAGTAATTACTGAAGAGAAGCCCTTCCTTTGCAAGGCCAAATTTCAGAGGGTTTTTCAGGGTCTTTTATCTCTCCCATCTCTCTGCTGTGCTGCCATGGGGCTAAATGATCCGATGGGGCTCCTAGGGGTTTGGATTTCAGGGATGCGGCAAATTGGCAGCGGGCTCTACCCTGGAGACGCCTCCGGCCTTTCACGCAGCTCCCCTGGGAGAGGAGAGGGGGGAAACCAGTGTGCTTGGGAAGACCCGAGGCTCAAGGCATGATGGAGATGAGAGGGGACCATGCAGGGGTGGTCAGCCTCCTGGGGAAGGAAACCCAGCTGGAAGGGTGGATGTGTCTGGTGAGTGATTCCCTGGCTAGCCCCTGTACTGAGGTGGGCCTGTCTGAAGGGGAATGGCTTTTTCTCTGCTGGGAAAAGATAAATTTGCCTTCTTTATGTTGAATTTCATTGACATAAGCAGAGATCCCCAGTCCCTGCCAGGAGAAATTCAGGCAGCATCTCCACTAGGAGTATGGGAATGAATGCCTTGGGATGCTCCATCACCCTCTGGTATCAGAAGATGGGCAGAAAGCTGACAGGCGTCCCCCAAGGTGCCTTGGTGGGTGCTTCCAGCCCATCATGGATGGTCGCAGTAGAAGAGGCAGGCTTCCAAGGCTGTGCTAAATTCCAGCTCTGGCTCAGAAAGGGGTAGGGACACTCCTGTGTGGATTCCATCCAGCCTGGAGCTCTCAGCATCCCTCTGAACAAGGCCCTCAGCATCCTTTCCTAGCTGGAGCAGGGTTTGCTTTCCAAGAGGAGCCAAGCGTGGGATGGTGGTGCTTTCATTCACGGATGGCTTGTTTTTTGGCAGCCTCTGTGCTCCCTCCTGGCGATGGGTACCAGCTGCCATGGGTGCCAGCAGCATCAGGGCTGTTGCCACCAGGGCTATGTGCAAACAGCCCTGAGTACCTTTTGTTATTTAATAGATATAGGTCAGCCAGAGGTTTTGTTACACAAAGCAGGAATGTTTGCAGCTCCCAGGCTGGGAGATGGGGTAGATAGCTTATCTGCAAGAAAAAGAAGACATGTCAGCAGAAGAATAGGCCTGGGCTGGCTGTTTCACATGTCTGTCCCAGGGACTGGGGCGGGCAGAGTGCCTGGCCAAAAAAAATAAATTTAAAAAAAACAATCAAGGTTTCCCCTCTCCTCCAGCCCAAATGTGGCAGCTTGGCACTGGGGGAAGGGTGACCTTGGCCTAGCCCCTTCACACCAGCTCTCATGAGGCATTTGTGTGCCTGAAAAAATAAGCTGCATCCATCAAATCCTCTAGATTACCTCCTGGTAGGATGCTATGGGAGCAGCAGGAGCAGGGCTTGCTTAGAAGCAAACCTAGAGCTGAGAGAGACGGCAAGGCAGGGACATCAGTGGCATGGACACCGTCCCCAGGTGCCCCAGCGAGAGCAGAGCTGGTGAGGGATGGCAGCCAACATCAGACACACATGTGGGGACACAGCAGGGCTGAGACCAAGCTGTCAGCTCTCTCCCCAGCGAGGTCTGAGCCTTAAAAACAACCCTGGGGCCGTGTGCAGGGTGCATGGGTGAGGGGGTCCAGGTGGGGACAAGTTAGGGCTGTCATCAGCTAAAGTGTTTCGATGAGATCTGGGGGATTAGGTGAGGGGGACTGGCAGCAGATCTAGCTGTTGGTCTCCCGCACCATACTGCTGCCTTAGTTATGAGCTGGTTGTAAAGCAAAACTATCCTGGCACAGGTCTTACCCAGGCGGGGTTTGCTTTCCCCCAGGGAGCTCCATGTCCTCCCTGGGGGTCAGTGGAAGCAGGGTTTCTGCCAGCCACACCAGCTTGGAGGCATGGCAAACATTAGATATACCCAGAAAGAGTTAAAACCCCTTAAAAGGTGACTTTTTAAAAGCTTTGAGAAAAAGCTTAAAACCAGCCCCCTCCAAACCAACAAGATGCTGTCAGCCTTTTCTACCTGGGGGACACCTCTGGTTACCTTTCCATGGTGTCTCAGCAGCTTGCTCCACAGTCACCCAAAGGACAGGAACACTCCTTCCAAAATTTGCCTCATTCCCCAAGTGTGGCTTAAGGCTTTTGGCTTTTGGATCCCCTTGGGCTGGCATTGTCCCTTTGGTATGCCAGCAGCTAAGGCTGTGGGAGGCATGGGGTATCCCTAAGAGAGGGCTGAGGGTTCCCAGGAACCTCCTTTCTTCTTTTCTAGGTGAGGACACTCTTCGTCAGTGGGTTGCCTCTGGACATCAAGCCCCGGGAACTTTACCTGCTCTTCAGACCCTTTAAGGTACCAAATCGGGGACAGGAAAGAGGAGTTGGAAGCACAGGGCTGGCCCTTGCCTCATCCCCATGGCCCCACCAACCTTGGTGGGGTCTGAGAGCCCGCTGGCTTCCCCTCAAATATTCCAATTCAGTCATTTTACTCACAGAAACAAGTTTCTGTGCCTTTTTCTCCCCATTGAACCATAGGAAAGTGGCATTCAGTGCTGCAATTGCACCAGGGTTTTAATTACACGTTGGTTTGCGCCCCATTTAGCAGCAGGAGAGCGTTGGCTGGAAACAGCAGCAGTGCTGGCGCTGAGCCTTGGCCAGCTCCCCCTTCCCCGCGCTCACCCTCAGCCGTGGGGCTGCTGGATGATGGGTGCGGGAGGTTTCCCTCCCCAAGGGGCAGCTGAATGGTGGGGAGCTCCACCAAGCACCCCTTTTTCTTCTTTTTCTTGTAGGGGTATGAAGGTTCTCTCATCAAACTCACCTCCAAGCAGGTAGGAGTCTCTCAAAACAGGGCAAGCAGCCCACACCACACTCCCCACATCACATTCCCACCCTCTACCAGCACTGCCAGTCCCTGGAAGCGAGGGATCCCCCCTCTGCTCCCCACGAGTGTGACTGATGGTGCCTCCTCTCCTCCCTCCCCAGCCCGTTGGCTTCGTCAGCTTCGACAGCCGCTCCGAGGCAGAAGCAGCAAAGAACGCCTTGAATGTGAGTGTGCCTGGATGCTCTCATTTTTTTTGGGATCTTTTTTTTTCTCCTTGTTCCCCCATCCCCAGATACTCTCCAAATTCCTCCATCCCAGGGACAGGCATCTCCTGCACCTCCTGGCCTCACCATATCTCCATTCCTCCGGCCGATCCCCATTGCTGCTGCTCATCTACATCACTGCTGCTCATCCCCATCAGGGAGGCTGCACCCCTCCCCCCCCACCCTTCCCAGGGCCCCCTGAGAGGGCTCAAACCCTGAGGATTAGAGCCTTAGACACAAGGCAGTGAGAGATGTCTTTCTCAGCCTCTCCTGTTCCTTCAAGGGGAAAAATCCCAGTTAAAGCTGCAAAAGAAAAAGCAAATTTCCCTTTCCTTTAGCAGCTCCCTCTTACCTCTGCGGAGTTAACCTCCTGAAAACAGTCATGGGGAGAAGCTCTTGGAGCCTGTTCTCCAGTTCCTCCCTGGGTTTTGTTTTGTTTTTGTTTGGTTTGTTTGGTTTTTTTTTTTCTTCCCTTTCCCCTTGTCTTCATTTTCAATGTAAAACTTTTTTTGTGGTTGTTGTTTTGGCTCTGCTAATCCCTCTGGATAAGAGCTCGGCTGTGCGGGATGCCGACTGCCAAATATGGTGCCGATGCTAGAGATGCCGGAGGAATGTGAGCTGCCTCGGGGCCTGGCAAATTAGCTCATTTTGAAGGCTGGAAGTTGACAAAAAAAAAGGAGAATTAAAACTTGGGAGTTATTTTAGTTGCGGGGCTGGCACGCGGCTGTGCCTGCCCACCCGCCGAGCCTCCTTCCCTCCCCGCAGGGCATCCGCTTCGACCCTGAGATCCCCCAGACGCTGCGGCTGGAGTTCGCCAAGGCCAACACCAAGATGGCCAAGAGCAAACTCGTGGGCACCCCCAACCCCAGCACGCCTCTCCCCACTGCCGTACCTCAGTTCATCGCCCGGGAGCCCTGTAAGTACTGGCTCTGGCTCTCCGTAGGGTCCTCCTGACCTGCCACCGTGGCAGTGCCAGCAGGTTGTGGGGTGGCAGGCGTCAGAGGTTGTCTCCATCCTCCTTTGCCTCAGGAAAATGCCTTATTCAGGCGATTCAGTGTTGCACAGAGATGCTGGGCTGCCAGCGGGGGATGCTGGAGGGGGTGGTGACAGGGGACACAAGGTCCAAGTGTTAGCAGCAAGGCCTGCTTGCTGCAAGCACGGCAGTGGCACATGCCAGCTGATGGCCAGGGGTCCACAAAGGCAGCTGCCGGCACCGGAGAGGCCCTGGGAGCAGGCGGCAGCTAGCTCGGCAAGCGAGAGCAGGGACGAGCCCACGGCGCTGCTCCACCATGCCAGGGAGCGTGCGAGTCGTGGTCAGGGGTCTCGGCAGGGGCCTCGGCAGTGTCCTGCTGTGAGCGTGCCAGACCCACAGCCACCATCAGAAGAGCATCTCTCATGGGACGTCCTTCCCTCGCCGTGCTGTTGTGGGTAGGCACGAGCCACAGGCTCTCCTTCGTCAAAGCCGCCTTCCCCAGGGTAATTAAAGCCCTCAGAGATGATTCACCCAGCTCGGCCTTCCCCGGTGACAAGCCCAGCCCACAGCATCACACGCTCGTTTTCCCAGCGGGCCAGTTTGGCACTGGCTTTGCTGGATGGTTCTTCTCTGGGGGAAGCTCCGCTCCCACCCCCATTCCCGCTGCTTTTGGGGGAGAAAGAAGGAGCGGCAGTGCTGTTGAGGGACACGTGGCATGGCGGGGCGGTCACCATTAACTCTCCTTCTTCTTTTCTTGCAGATGAGCTCACAGTGCCTGCACTTTACCCCAGTAGCCCTGAAGTGTGGGGGCCGTACCCTCTGTACCCAGCGGAGTTAGCACCTGCTCTACCTCCTCCTGCTTTCACCTATCCCGCTTCACTGCACGCCCAGGTAATTCAGACCCCTCCACCACCACTGCGCTCACCCTCCACCCACCCCGGATTCCCCCCGGCCCCTCGGTGCTCGGTGCACCACTAACCTCTGCCCGCCTAACAGCCACTCACTGCCCCCTTCCCTGAGATTTTAGAGATGGCACCCAAACTGAGCTGAGCGCTGGCCGCGAGGCACATGGGCAGCACCGTATGCCTCTCCTCAAACACCTCTCTCTGCCTTCCTACCTTCACTCTTGCCCGTGCCAGTCAGGGAGGGAGGGATGGGGGACGCTCGTCGAGGCCGGACCATCTCCATCACTCCTGGCACCCTATGACCCATCTGGCTGCCGGCACGGCCCAAGATGGGAGCTTCTGGATCCTGTGGCCGCCCCTTGAGCATCGCTGGGAAGCAGCTCGCTGGATGCAGGGTGTGAAGCCAAGCAGCTCTGACGGGGGAGAGGGCGAGCAAAGCGCAAATGAAGGACCCATCTTTTATTGACGAGGTGCTCTCTTGTCACAAGCACTTTTCCGCTGGCTGTCAGTGCCCGTGGACCTCAACGGCAGCCTGTTAAAAATTAACCACCGGCCCCGGGAGAGGAGTGGGGAAAAGAAACGGAAATGGAGGCGACGGAGGATTTCTTTGCAGTGCCAGACTTCGGGACATCCCCGGGGAGAATGACAGACCCCCACCATGGGTGGGGCAGGGGCCTCCATCGTGGCCATCACCCCGGCTTCCACTCCTCACCGCTGGCTGCGGCTGTGGCAGGGAGCAGGAGGAAACGAGCGCGGGAGAACGGACTGGATAAGCCGCATCTGAAAAGCTTTGGGCCTCGGCCCGCCGGGATTGAGCTGGGTTATCCAGAGCCGTTGTCGCTGGGAGCCAGGGGCTGGTTTGAGCAGGAGGGTGAGGAAAAGCGCTCAGCCTACAAAGCGGCCGCGGCCTTTGGATGAAACTCCAGCTTTTTGGGCCCTGCTGTTCATAGGAAGAGCGGCGGTAAATATTATTGCAGCTACGCACTTGCCTTGTCAAATAACCGCTAACAGGCAGCACCTGCGCTGCTCGGGAGGCTGGGGAAACAGCCGGCGAAGGAAACAGAGGCGTCAGGAGGCTCCAAGGGCCCCCTAGAACGCAGGCTGAGACCTCATGTTAGGCGCTGTTAGAAATACTCTCTGCTGTGGTTACAGAGGCAGCGTGGCGGGGAAGACGGCAGGGCCTAAGCGGCGTTATCTGGCAGAGTGAGTGCCCATGGGCACAGGCTTTTGGCATCTGGTGGTTCTTTCCCTCCAGGCCAGAGTTTTCTGCAGGTTTTGCAGCTGTTAGGAAGGTATAAGCCCAGCTCCTACTTGGTAGAAGCATGGTTCTGCCTTCTTGGTTCAGTCCTACAAGCGGCGATGCTGGGGGCATGCTTGCTCCCGCCAGTGTTCCTCTCCAAAGCGGAGCTGGGCTGGCTGGGCTGTTTGCCTTTTGACCTCCTCTGGCCTATGCTGGTGGAAGGCCGGGAAAGGGGAGCCCAGGTGGCTCTTACCAGGGTGGACAGCCACCACTCCTCTCACCCCGTGCCCCTGCTGTCTTTGCAGATGCGCTGGCTCCCTCCCTCCGAGGCTGGTTCTCAGGGCTGGAAGTCCCGTCAGTTCTGCTGAATGCCGGGTGAGTGCTGCCTTCCCATGCCTGACCTCTTGTACTGGCAGGGTGGTCCAGGGGCCACCTCTGCCCTCATCCTGAGCTCCCACTGCCACCACGCTCAGGGTCTCTGGCAGCTCAGGATAGGTGGCCAGGCCCTGCACCAGTGAGGCTGCTTTCAAGCAAGCACTGTAGATTCGGGCACCTCTCTGCCCATCTCTGCCACTGCAACCCCAATGCTTTCCCCAAATACCCTGGGGCAGGATGGGAAAGCAGGTCTGTGGTGGCCCATGCTGTTGCAGCAGCAGAGGCTGTTTGCCCTGTGTAACGATGGCACAGTCTTGCAAAGGAAGGCAGGAGCAGGACTGCTCTGCTGAAAGCATCCTCTGCATGGCAAACACATCCTTAAACTTTAATAAAACTCTCCTGGCAGCCTGGGGTGGTCAAAACGAGAAGCGCAGCGTCACCAAGTGCCTGGCTGGCTGGCCAGCGGGAGGGGGCTGGTTTGACGCAGCTAGGGCCTCTTTGGATGGAAAAAGCCTTGCAAGACATGCTCCACAAATAACGCAGCCTTCTGTGAATAAACATACAAAAGGGGACTCAGGCGGAAGAGGGGGAAGAGGGTTGCTTGGTGCTGCCACATCCGCATCCACCTGCAGATAAACCCCATCAGGTCTGAGAAGGCAGCGAGGCTGCCCTGCTCTGCCCCTGCTCTGCCCATGCTGTGGGTTCACCTGGGGAGGGCAGGAGCACAAAGGATGGCTGCAGCCAACCCCAGACTTGGATCCACACAGCACTTCCTGGCTATTTTAGGCCTAGCAGATAAAAATAGGGAGCAGCGAATCTTTGGGAACCAGCAGTTCTTCCAAAATGTGGAACCTGCCAATGTTTCCAGCTAAAATGTAAGCAGAGCCGTATTTGGGAAGGGGAGATGAGAAAATCTGTTGGAACAGGTCCACCTGCCTACAGCAACCTCAGTAGCCACAATGGAGGGTCGAAGACCTCCCGGCTCCTTGCCAGGCTCCTCTGGCTGGGACGGGCTATGGTGCAGCCCAATTAAGGGTTTTGCTGCTGCCATGTCTGCATCCTCGCTGCATCCACGGCGCAGAGCCCATGGGGGCAGGGTTAAACTCCAAATTACCCCTTAGGAAGCACCGACCTTGGGCACCTTAAGATAACCTCTCTCCCCAGCATGCTGACCCTGGCCACGATCACAGTATCACAGAACGGCAGGGGTTGGAAGGGACCTCTAGAGATCATCTAGTCCAACCTCCCTGCTCAAGCAAGTCCACTTAGATCAGGTCACACAGGAATGTGTCCAGGCAGGCTTGAAAACTTACAGAGAAGGAGGCTCCACATCCTTCCTGGGCAGCCTGTGCCAGGGCTCCCTCACTCTTATAGTAAGAACTTTTTTGTGCCAACATCCCTAACTCTGCTGTGTCCTCTCACAGGTCTCAGGTGTGTGATGGTGGCCTACAGTCAGTCTTGTGGGTATTAATGGAGTCTTCCAAGGCGGCTACTGGGTTGGTGCACTCTCTGCAAAACCACAGTGTGCTGGTAAGGCTGCGGCACTGGGGACGCGGCCCCTTGGGCTTCGCTGCTTGGGCAAGGGGGCAGAGGGGTGAGGAAGCCAACACCATGTGCCTTAGGAAATGGGCAGAGAAGCAGTTGTGTCCCTGGCTTGATCCCTACAGCCTGGCCTGGCCCAGCCAGCGCCAGGCCATGGCTCTACCATTATCACTGCTATCTGGGGTGAGAGTTTCGACAGCCGAGGAATGCCTCTCGGCTTTGAATTACCCCGGGTAATCTCATCTCACTCCCGTCCTCGCTTCCTGCCTTGGATCAACAGAGACTGAATTCCTCTTAAGTGCAAAACTCAAACTTAACTCTCAGCTTCCCAGCTGGTGCCTCCCTGAGTTAAAACCCAGGAGCTATGGCCTGAGCTCTCTTCACAGGCATTTCCAACCTTGCCCTGTCCCTGTCAAACAATCGTCCTTGGAGCACAGTCCCTCTCCCTTCCTCACTCTGTTTCCAAAACAAGCCTCCCTCTCCCCACGGAAGAGGAGAGATTAACCACAGCCCCTTTTCTGCTTTGCCTCAGCCCAAAATAGTGGCTGCTGCTTGCCCTTTTTTTTTTTTAAACACCTCTCTGTCTTGTTACAGGCTTGAAAAAAACCAAAATCTCTCACAAGTTTGGATTCCTCCAAGACTTTCCCACAGCCTCTATCACACATCTGCTCTCCTAGAAGCAAGAGAAAAAGCATACCTAGTAATAATATTTTCCTCTTTTACACTGTATATTTGTAAGAAAGAGTGTGTTACTTCTGAAAGCATGGTTTGACAGGCATTGCTGTAGCGTTTGAAAAGTCTTTTCAAACAGAACCATAGGAAAGCGGACTACAAAAAAAAAACACAAAGGAAAAAAAAAAAAAACGAACAAACTGCAAAATGAGAGCAAGTATTTTTGTACCAAACCTCCTAAATAGGACAATCCTACACTGGGTCGAACCGCAGGTGTTTGTGCGTGGCTCTGGAAGGTGCGTGGGGCCGCGTCCTGAGTGCCCCGGCAGCTGCATGTGGCAGGCACGACGTCCACACGCGAGGCGGGGCTGCAGGAACTGCGCTCCGGCTCTATCAGCGAGACGCCTGCGGACACTGACAGTATTACCCTTTGCTTCCCAGTTGTACCAAATGATGACCAGGCAGGACAATCAGAAACTTTCTTATGGTGATTTTTTTGTTTTTACCTTAGGGCTCTGTTAATAGCTTGCTGTGCAAAGCTTTGGTGTGGTACAACAGATCAGGGATGGGCAGAGACAGCCCACATGTGTAGCAAGGTGACAATTTGCCTCCTTCTCCTGCCATGAGTGCTTGAAGTTGTTACGGGCAACGTAAACTGCTGTATGACAAAATAACCAAACCAACTAAACCCAACAAATCCTCGGTTCGCCAGCTTACTCGAGGTAAGGCACGAGTCCTCAGCGAGCCGAGGGCCTTTGATGCCAAAGTGCTGGGCCCAGCTGGGCTTTTAGCATCCAGGTTTTGCCAGACTGGCAGCTCACCGTGTAGCACTGCCATGTTTCCATGGGCAAAAACAAGAAAGGGAGGCTGCTGACACCCTTGGGGCACCATCTGTTACCCTTACAGAGAGAGTACACCAGCACAGAGACCTCTTGACAGGCTGGTCTCTCCTCCTTGCTCCAGGAGGAGTTTGGGGGGGAAAAAAAGGAACAAAGCAAACCAAACCCAAACCTCAAAACAGATTTCAGTTTCTTGCAAAAGGAGGCACGAAATTCTGCTCCTCTCATTGCCTTTCCCTCCCTCCCCACCCCTGCTGCAGAGGAGGCCAAGCCCAGCTGCTGTCCCAGCTTCCCTGAAGACACAGGGTGCCCGTGGCCTCGTTAAAACATCAGAACCTTTTTTTTCTTCCTCCTTCCTGTTATTCTGTGGGTGGGCCAAAATAAGACGTCTGAGATTTTGGCTTGCTGGAGCCAGTGCAAGGTGGGGGAGGAGGGGGAGATGGTGCGATAGGAAACCGCTGGGGTCTTCTGTGAAAAGTGGGATTGATAGAGGGCGATGTGAGAAGAAATCAATTCCCAGACCGACCTCCGAGTGACTTGAACAGAAATGACACCAGTGTTTCCAAGAGACGGACTCGACTCTTTCAGCAAACTTATTTCCTGTACTTTGTCTCGTGGAGAGGAGAGGAGCTTCCACATTGTCTACTCCGCTTTTGGAAATATGTTTAAAGGTACTTTTCTATTGTGATTTTTTAAAAAATAAAACCAGTGATTATTCTAAGTTACGTGCAGAGCATCACCGTGTGCTGTGTATCTGGTTAGGAACAGGGAGAAGGATCCCAACACACACCCTTCGGGGCCTCAGGGAACAGCAGCCTCCCTCCTCCCTTGGGCTATTTGAAGGCAACTGCTCCTGAGGGACATGGGGATGGAGGGGGGGAAATGGGGGAATTTTTCAGGGCAGATACCGTCCAGCTTGGCTTGCTTGCACCTCTAGGAAAGCTCCAAAATCCAAGCTGGAAGGATCAGGAGGCTTAAAGAAATGGTTCCAAGTTTACAAAGATGTTATCGGTTAGTTTTTAAACCTACTAATCTTGGCAGAGAGCACAGGAGCTAAGCTGCGATTTTCCATGAGCTCAGCCACAGCAGAGGCAAACGTAACCTAGAGACCAAGGGCCACATTATTATTATTTTTTCTTTTACGTGCTGAGATTTTTTTTTAAAGAACTGCTCATAAACCCAACGTAGAAAGCGCCCCTCCTTCCTGTGCTCCCACAGCTGTGACCAGCGTCTCCAGGAGCCCCAGCCAACAGGCCAGACTCTGAAAACGCTGCACCAGGAGCGAGCTCCAGCTTCAGCAAACGCAGCGTGGAGAGTGGTGCACGGAGGACATGACTGAAGCAGGCTGCACACTGTCCGAGGGCGGAAGGAAAAGGCACTGTGCTGTTACTTGAAACCCTGGTCTGGCAGGGATGAGCCAGGGAGTAAAGCCCTTAATGTTGGATGTTAATCCCTCCCCCCCAGCCACCGCGAGTCACAGCTTTCTTTCCGAGTTTGAGTTCAGGGGAGAGGCCTGTTGGCAGGCCTGGGGCGGGAAGGGAAGAGAGGGACGAGCTGCGAAAGCGTTGCTCAGACCGGCTGTTGTTCAGAGCAGTGGCAACTGGCCCAGGCCACTGGCCCAGGCACCGCTTCAGCAAGACATGCAGATGTTTTTGGGAGCAGACTCAACGGCAAACATCCTCCAGCATCCTCCTGGACTTGGTCTGGGCACAGCATCTGCTCCCCGACCAACCCTACAAAAGGAAGTGGGGCCTTGCTGAAAATATTTAACCTCCTGAACCATTGTCTTCCCATATATTTCCCCTGTAAGCTAAAACGTTTTCATCTCCACGTTGCTCTTCCGGGCGAGGGGCGGGAGCAGAGAGCTGCTCGCCTGGCCCCCACGTCCCCTTTGCCCATGGTGACCTTTCCCCACACGGCCGGGGGAACATTCCTTCCCAGTGACCGTCGGGGCACTTCCAGGAAGGCCTGAGCTGCTGGCTGAAACCAAGAGATTGCAAAACGGGACCAAGGACTCCCAGGCCAGCGCTGGCATTGATGCCAGGGATATCTCCCAGAGGGTATGAACAGGCAGAGCTGAAAAAACCAAAATGAGAAAATCTGGCAGTCTCATTGTTTCCGTTTTCCCAAGCCTTTCTCTCCCCATGCCCCTAGGGCCAAGGCTAAGCTCAGGGAGTGGGGAAGGCAAGCAGCTCCTTCCCTTGCATCCCTGTGCAGAAGTTTGCTGCTTGAGGCTGCTGGGCAGGAAGCTGGAAGTGACACGGGGGCAAAGGCAGGGAACAGGTCTGCAGAATCTACAGAGAAAAACACAGCAGTAACTCCCCATGTTGGATGGAGGAAGAAGATGGGAGCAGAAGAGCTGGATGTGGCAGAGGATCACACAGGGGGCAGGCAGCAGCGAAGGCAGGCAGCAGTGGCAGGAACGAGGCAATGGTGCTCTCCAGGGACAAGGGGATGGTGTGCATGGTGACAGGCCAGCTGGGGCAGGGAAAGCAAAGGGCAGCTGGAGCTGCCACTGAGGCTGGCCAGGGCAAGGAGAAGCAAGGCCAGCACCAGCTCCCACCGGCCTCCTCGGGAGAGGGGGAGAAGGAATAACAAAGGCTGGGAGAGGAAAGATGAGATAGTGCTGGGGATGGACCAGGCAGCTTTACAGGCTGAGACACTGGTTGGGAGGGAATCATAGAATCATTTTGGTTGGAAAAGAACCACTAACCTCACACTGCTAAGCCCACTGCTAAACCAAGTCCCTCAGCATCTCAGCTCCACGGCTTTGCAATATCTCCAGGGACGGGGACTCCACCACCTCCCTGAGCAGCCTGTGCCACTGTCTAACAACTCTCTCAGTGAAAAAGTTCTTCCTAATCTCTGATCTAAATCTCCTCTGGCACAACTTGAGACCGTTTCCTCTTATCCTAAGAAGGGGCTAAGAGCAAAGAGGTGGCTTTGTGAGGGGCTCAGTGCTCACTGTGGGCTTGCTCTCCGGATTCTCAGAGCTTGGGACAATTGAGAGATGTCAGTCAGGAAGGGTCCCCTGCCAGAATGCTGCCAGGCAAGGCTGCTCTATGCTCCCTGCCAGAAAGGCTCTGTGCAGGATGGGGATAGCTGCATACCCAAGAGCACACAGGGGATTGCACTGCCCACCTACAAGCCTGAAATTCCGCCTGGGGCCGTGCCTGTGGCCCAGACCCTGGTCAACCATACACAGGCCAGGCAGAGCTTGTGCCACAGAGACATTTCAACCCAGGGAGATGAGCAGGGTGCTGCAGATATGTGCCCTGCAACTGTGAGCGACCCAGAGAGCCAGGCTTCAACCCACATTTGAACACCCTCATCTGCTCAGGCTAGCAACCGAGATGACAGTGGAGCTTAAAAAGCCAAGTTAAGAAGTACCATTAGCAGATCTCTGAAATGCTGCTTGTAAAACATGGGGAAGTCAACCATTAGCAGAGTCTGGACTTCATCTCTGCAGTCTCCATAATTAATAACTAGCTCAGGAGGGAATAGAGACTACAACGTCACTGATGGAGAGAGGAGAAAATTGCACAAGTCCTTCAGGCCTTGGATGTAAGCCCAGAAGTGCAGGTATAGTAAAAAAATTAACTTAATGGAAGGACAACCTCCTGCCTTAACCATCCCTTTCCCCTGCTGTGCTTGCACTATGCACAACATCCAGCCCAAGAGGCCGGTGGATGCCAACACGTGGGTCCCAGCAACAGAAGGGCTGATGGGTTTTCAGAGTCATGGCTGGATTTTTTTCTGGGGCTGCTGGATAACACTGCCACACACATATGTGAACCAAAGCGAGAGAAAGCCAGCCAGTGAGAAACAAGGACTGCTCTTGCAGCAAGTCAGGGGGCACTAAAGGAACCGGGGCTCGGACTCAAGAGGGGCACGTAGGTAAAAGGGGCTGTAGAAGGTCTCTGATGTAATCTCTCTCTTGCAACAGGACTGTTGTCAGTATGAGATCTGGGCAGCTTGGTCCTGGGTGATGCTTGAAACCTCTCATGGATGGAGACACCTCTCTACCAGCTTTTTCCACCCCCAGTACCTAAGCCAAGCTTCCCATGTTCCCCTGTTATCTGCCATGTCTGCCAAGAAGCATTGGATAGCATCATCTTACAGGGAGCCCTTCACATCACTGTGCACATGATTAGATACATCCCAGCCACCTCCTCAGCGCAGTGAGCTGTCCCAGCTCCCCATCCTCCTCCCAGGCACTCTGCCCCCAGCCCTGAGGAGCCCAGGAGCTCCAATCAGCCCTCCCTAGCACCCCTGCATCCCTCTTGAATAGATAAGAATTTGCAGGTGTGGGCTGCCTGTTGCTGAGCAGTGTGCAGGGCTCCCCGGCCTCCACCAGCCCTCCCCAGTGTGGTGCAGGCTGCATTGGCCTCATCTGGGAAAAGCAGCTGTGGCTCCGCGACACCCAGCACGACCAAGAAGCTGCCTCCTGCCGAGGCCCTCCTGTGTCCAGACCAGCCCCTAGTCTCTGAGGAACTGCCATTCTTCCTCATCAGCTCCTGGGAATGCCCTTTTTAGGCTGATGCCTCTCTTGCTGACAACCCAGTGGTGGGCCTTGATGATCCAGCCCTGTTCCTGATCTTGTAAAAAGTAGAAAGCTACTACCTGCAGAATGAGGTCCCGACTCTCCTCTCTCTGACAGTTGTTAGTGGTTAGCCTTGCTAGTCTTAACCAGTTACCGGTAAGCACTCAGCCCTACAAGAGACATCCTCCCCCAGATGCAGTAGCTGCCAGAGGCCCCTGAGGCTGTAACACACAAAGGAATTTGGGTCTGGTACATTAGCAGCGACCGGAAAGCAAGCAAGAAAGCTGGAAATAATGAGATGTCAGGACCATAGTTGCTTCTAGTCATCTGCAAATGCAGACCCTCCTCAGCAGCAGGTACTAGGAGCTCAGCTCTCCCTCGTGGCCCTGCACTGCCTGCCCATGCTTATCGGAAGCGACAGCCCTCGCCGGCTACATCCACGTGCAGGGTCTTTATGTCGGTTGTCGGGGCTCCCTGGCCTCTCTCTCCTCTGCTCTCTAAAAGCCTTGAATGATCATGATGAATTATAGATTAGCTCTGGTACACACTGCCTTATGTCAGTTTTCTCATTCAACCATACAAAATCCCGCTGTTTTCCATCCCCTTCCAGAATGATCATCGTAGCGGGGGAGGAGGGGGAATAACTCTTCATTTAGAGTAACTTTTAGGAGAGAAGCCAGTAGACCTCCATGTTTAGAGGTGTCACACCCCTGGGCCATTCAACTTGTACCTTAAAAAAACAACAGTGCTTTTATTTTGGGGGTGAGAAGGAGCAGATGAAAAAACAAACAGGTCTGGTTCACACGTGTAGACACAAAGAAGCCCTAACGAGCTCCTCTTGAAAATTCAGTGAACCCCTTATCCCCGTGGGTGGGTGTGCTGACATTGCTACCCATATGCCCAACGAGTATACCTTTTCATAAGCAATTCCTAGACCAACAAATCCTAGTTAGAAAGGAAGAGCCATCAGCACTGCAACCCAGCTGACCCCACCAGCTCCCTCCTCCAGTTTCATCTTGGTGGGACTGACACATCTCCCTCCCAAGAAGATGACCTAGTGTAACATCAAGGGGAAAATCAGAGAACTGAATGTGAGTCTGCCTGCAGACCTCAGAAGAGCCGTGTTCTCTTGGGAGCAGCTCTAGCCTCTGCTGCAGGTACTGTCCTCACAGCCACATGCTCAAGATGCAATTGTGCAAGTGAAAGGATATAGACAGCCAAGTTGTATCTCAGAGAGCTCCCATCATTGAAGAAGAGCATCCTCCTTTCCCGAGGGCCCTGTCTGTATGTCTGTCAGCATCGCAGGGGGTGGGAGTTGAATGCCTTTGTGCTGCTGGCTGACATGGCAGGGAAAGAAAAGGAAGTTGCATCAGAATGATTGCTCATCTTGCACTCTTCCATTGCTCCAGAGGGATACAAAGACCCAAACAACAGCCTGACTGGGACTGATACACTGAATACCAGAGCTGAGGGAACCCCATCCTTGTTGGATGGGTCATGCATCACCTCAGGAGCTCAGGAGAGCAGAAGAGGCAAGTTCTCACCTGGCAGGGACAGGTACTGACTGCACTGAGGTGAGTTTGCAAAAGGGCCTTTCCAAAATGGGTGAGGCAAAGGTGTAAGCCATGGACTAGGTGATCAGTGTAGGTCCTTTCCAACAGAAATATTCCATTCTATGTTTGACCTTGGTCAAGGGTAGCCCGAGTCTATCTTCTTGGTTTGCATTAGATGCTTCCAAGGGAAGGAAGAAAAAAATGGAATAAGTCCACGGCTCCTAGGAGAAAGCATGGTGCCTTTCAGCAGCCCTTGGCACTGCCAGAATGAGGGAAGGAGAATTTTGACAAAGAAAGCAAACTGAGGGCATGAGGGTTTTGGCTAGTGAGGGAACCACCTTGCCAGACACAGAATACATGAGAACACCCAGAGGGAAGATGAAGTAGGTTTAAGTTTTCCACAGCTGTGAACTCTTATGCTGAGCTTCTGCGAAAAGCCCTATTTAGATATCATGCCGTGAAGAGACTGAAGCCTCTACCACTGCAGCGGTACCAAAACGTTTTCAGCAAACAGACTCCTCCTGATATAGTCCAAGACATTTTCAAATTGCATCATTTGATTTTTAAGAGGTCTTGGTACCAACACGTAAGGACCATCGGAAGCATATTTCATAGAGAAACAAAACCCAACTCCTCAATGAGACGGAGCTCATGTTTACCTTCTGAGCTTGTTTTCTTCAGGACTGCTCATCTGTATTCCACTCCTCCTCTACTGGACCCATCTGAATTTCCCTTCAGCTGTTTATGAGAGTGTACCTGAACAAGCTGTAAAACTTATGATGCTCTGTCTGCTAGTATGGCAGACGGGAAGCCCTTCCCCAGTGACACAAAGCATCCAACCCAGTCTTCCAACTGGACGTCAACTGGACTGCTTGGTTCCTCTCAGGACTGAAGCCTGACAATGCCAGCACAGCACACAGAGCTCGTAGTTAATCTTCCCTTCCTGCTCTCCTATTTTTTGTCTTAAACATATTTTTAATCTTTCAAAGTAGCCAGAGGCATTTTCTTTGGAGTCTTATCTTAATCACTTGAGCAGAGAAATAAAACAGGTAGCCTGCCTTACAGTCAGCTTGGCAAACTTTGGTTCACAGAGAAAGGACAATGCCATGTGAGATAGCTGGGAATTTACCTGTCAACCATCCCCAAAAGGTACAAAAGGCAACTCAGAGCTCACTAACAGCAAGCACCACCCCCCATCCCTCAAAAAAAAAAATCACTGTTCAAAGATGCAGCAGATGGAAGGAACCACTTTTTTTTTTTTTTTTGAGCCAAAATGACAGGAGAGAGGTGAACAGTTCTGCAAACGTGCCACAGGTGCTTTAAAGCAGAGCTGTAATGGAAAACTCAAACACTTCATAAGGAATTGCTTGTGGTGACCTCGAAGATACAGGAACGAAAAAGTTTCAAAACCAGCTGGAGCAGCATGCCTTTTAAAAGAAAACAAAACAAAAAACAAACCACAAAACATATATATAAAGCATTACACATATATATATAACTGAAGAAGCCTCCTACTGGCGTTTCGCAGCTTTTTAAACAGGGCTGATGTCTGTTTCTCAAAAGAGCAGTTTTTAAAACCAGAAGGATAAATTAAATGCTACACTTACAGAAGGATATTTCTCCTCCTGTGCTTCCCCAAGCAGACATAACTCATTCCCCGTGACAGCAACAAAGCCTTATTCTTCCTCTGCTCGTGTGTCCAGATCCAATGGTCTCTGCTTCAATCCTAACACATCAAGCAAGACAACAGCTCACGTGCATGCAGCAGCAATCTACTGTCGGTGGGATATCATGGTCACCTCTTTTATCTTTGATTCTAGCCCTAGAATAGCAGAGAAACAGCTCCTCTCCCACAGGGCTGTGAAAACAGTATCAGCATTGATTGACTCTGGTTCAGTATGTAAAAATAAGTTACAAAGAGGACATAATTTGGCCACGTTCCACCTTAGTCTGTACTGCACAGAACACCAGGCATCTACAGGGAGCTTTCATTTAAGGTGGTTCCTTCTCCCTCTTCAACGAAGAATGATAAAAAGATGACAGAGTTAGCCCAGAACTGTAAGTCATTGAGAATATAAAATTATAGCAAAGATTCCTTTACCACCTTGAAAAGGAAAGTGCCACAAACACAAAAGACGTTGATTCTCTCTTTCAGGAAGCAACGCTGGAAACCAGCATTGTAAGTTTATTACTTTAAAAAAGAAGAACTTGCTTCAGTGTTACACTGTCATTCTATTTCCCTCCTGTCCATAAAGTAGAACTGTGTAACACATGCATCCACTACAGTGACTAGAAATCGCTGAGGGCAATCTCTGATTAGCATGAGGAAGCTACAGCTGCATTGCCATCCTGCAGCCTGCTGGGAGTTTGGAAGAGGGTGTTTTTTTTCTGAGTCTGAGCCTCAGATATCACCCCCTGTTCAGTCCCAAGGCAAGGAAGAAGTCTACAGACCTTGTGTGTATTTGATCGTGCAGGAAACTTGCCTGCAGTAATTTTAGGAAAAGTTTTTTTTCTGAAATAGGTAAAAACAAATGCTGTGTTCAATTCCACTAGAAAGCCCCTTGTAAGTAATTCCAGGTAAATACCCATTAAGCAAGGTAAAAGCAGAGTTAAGCACTGAATGGGAACTCCTGCATTACTTGCTGAGCACCATTTATCACTCTAAAAGAGGCAACTAGTGAGAAACTCTTACTCCAAGACACAATTCTCATTAGCCAATGAAATTAATCCCTAATTTTAGTAGTCCATTTAGTAGTTCTCTGAAACTGACCTGTTTCAACTCGGCAGTTGCTGGGATGGGGGAAAACACATCACATTACTATACACAGTCAGTCTTTCTGCGAGCAGCCGCTGAACCCGAGTGGCAAAAAGCCTGCATAAAAATTCATTGTTTTCTCCAGAATTCAGCTGGTCACTGTTTGCCAGGAACGACATCAGAGTAATCTTTCAGCACTCCGGCCAAGTGGTCATTGTGAGTCTTAAACCGACGTTTCTTCTGAGAAGCGGGCTTCTTCCTCCTCTGAATAGGTGCCTACAAGAAGAAAGGAACAGCAGTCAAACACCTGCCCTCCAGCTGCTGCATCTGACCTGATGTGCGACGCAGGGCTAGTCAACACTTCTGCCAAGAGCAGCCCTGCCCTGCTTGAACCAGCAGTGGGCAGGAGGAGAAAGCGCTTGCTTGGTTTTGCGTTCAATTCAAACTCAGGCAGGGAGTGGACCTTGGGGACAGAGCACAGACTCCGTATCCCATACACAGCTGGCATTTTTAAGTGAAGTTTCCAAACACTCCCATGCAGCTACAGAAACAGGTACGTGCCCCATAATTCTGTCCATAATGATGTGCTCCAAGCCACATTTAGCATACAAGGAATCAGTGAGGCGTGCCCACATGACGACAAGCATTAAAGCATCTAGGGCAGTGACAAGCAGAAACCAGGAACAAGTACTCTACGTGAGGGCTCTCATCCAAGGACAGTTTGAAGCCAAGTGCAGAGACGACACAGTGTATCACGTACAAATAAAAGTAAGCAAGTAAATGTCTGAAGCCAGGAAGAAGGTATCTTGGGAGAGCTTGCAGCTATTCTGGCCTCCCAGTAAAACAGGAGCATATTGCACCCAGCCTGGAGAACAGTGTGTGTGTGGTTGGAAGCCTGTTACACTGTTCCCATTGGGATTTCAAAAAAGTTATTTAGCAAAAAATAAAAAATTAACCCTCCTCCCCAAGTAATTCTTCTTCTACTCCTAACATATTTTATAGCTTTGAGCAGGAGCTTCCACTTTGGAGCTCACAGGGATTTCTGGCATTTGCCCTCTTCTTAAATACTGCTTGGATTACACTGGCTCAGATGAGTTATAAAAACATTGACTGCTGGCTACAGCATTGTTTTTTGCAACTTCTTAAAAGTGGTCACACTTCCCTGAGCTACACAAAGCAGCTGTGCACAGGCTCAGCAACATGTTTTGGAATTAGTGCTGCGGGGTCAGGAAGGGGGAATCTCCTAGAAAGATCTGCAATTTGTTTCTCTTACTATTTTCTTTGGTCCAGTTTCTTGCATGGAAGAAATACCCTGTCGTTTCAGATACTCTTCAATTTTCTCCTCATCCATAGAGTCCACGGGGATGCTCCTCCACAGCTTCTGAAACTCTGCAACACAAAACAAACCCTTGTTTTTCAGCCCAATCGACAAACCTTGGGCAAAACCCTTGCACAAATGGAAGGGAAAAAAAGAAACTCGATTTCAAATGCTGAAGTTTTTTGGCTTGTTAGCCTGTGACTATAAGGGTGCAGTGGCTGCTGCCAGCAGACAACCCTTAGCACAGCCTTTAAACCACTCCAAACGCTGGATGCACTTCCAAAAAACAAGCAAAAAACCCAACCCCAAACTTCAACCATCGAAACAACACAACACCCCCAACGCTTAAGGAAGAAAGATGAGCTCATTCTCATCTGTGCTAACTGCACTCCAGCATCCGGAGCAGCCACAGGCAACATGTGCTTTTCACGTTAATTTGCTGCAGCCTCTTTTTGCCTGCATCTCTAGAGCTGGACAGACTGTGAACGTGTTTTATACGCCTCAGTTCAAAAGATCACGGTGAAGGGTAATAACTAACAATACATGGCAACTTCATTTACACATCTTCAGCTGCCATTGTCTTGGGAGACTTGTCATCTCACAGTCCAATTTACTCAAGATTCAAGACATTTATTTCAACGGATTTCAGGTCATTTATCACTGTAATGTAGCACATACCGTGTGGTACAGATAATAAATTACTAAAATTCCTCTGGTGTTAAAAAGAAGAGAGATACCTTAAAAGCCACAGCAGCAGAAAAAAAAAAAAAGAAGACAGAGACAGTAAGTCTTAATTAGAGCAGCTGCCATCTGCCTGCACACTTTCTGCCTCATGTAAAGTTTCGCAGAGCCTCTGGAATGCCTTCTCCAGGCAGCGGCTGGTACAATCCTACCTCCCTTCATTCCCCAGGCAGTCAGTTAGATATATCCTGTCAGCAGGTTTGGCTAACAAACTATAAATAAAACACGAGGCACACATAGCAACACAAGACTCAATTTTTCCCTTTATTTCCAGATAAATTTAGTATACAGTTGTCAAAACAACCCCAACTTCTGCATGCTTAAGAAGCTGTCCTCTGCAGCAGGCGACAAAACGCTCCAGTGATGGTCTGCCGCAGATACACCGGCTTTAAACATGCTGCAACAAAAGGGTGCTGTATCCAAGGTGCACCTACCAGGCTTGGTTCCTGCACTTGGACCAATTCCCTTCCTAATTCAGCTTGGATTTTGATGAAAGTACATGTTCTAAGTCCCAGGTCTTTCTTCCCATTGCTGACAGTAAGGGGCTGTTCAAGCTTTCCAGGAAACAAAAAAAAGGAATTTTGCCAGTGAACAACAACAGTGTTCATTTTTGGCAATGCAGTATTTTTGAAAAGAACTTACTCCTGTCAAAACACCCCTCTGGGTTACTCAGAGAGAGGGCTCAGCTTGTCTCTCACACAGCACAGCAGGATCATCGAGATCGCTGTTTGCAGAGAACTTAATGGCAAGAACTGACAAGGTAGTCAAGACATTCTCCATCTGCTCATCCATTTTGAGCGTGATTCTGAGCTTTCAGCACAGCTTGTGGTGCCTGCTACCATAGATCACCCCTCACCTAATCCTGTGGCGGCAGGTGGAAAAGGTTGTGTTATGAACAAAGCCCAACGTGCAAGAGGGATCTCTCAGCGATGAGCACTCAGATTAAGTCCTAACAGCAGGAGCCTGTGCAAGGGTCCTAACTGCATCCTCTGGACTAAGCAGAACATGCTCTTCCAAGCTATTGCCTTTCTCTTAATGCCCCCTTCCCGACCTGGAGAGCCAAGCTGGACTCTGGGGACATTGAGACCTTGGAAAGATGAATCAGATGTCAGGTGTGCAACTGCAGTATCGCAATTTGTGAGTAACTGCATTTAAAATTGTGTGTTTCTACAGCTCCCATATCACACAAAAAGGTTGCATGTAAATGCATGACTATTAACCAGACTCTGGTGAGAGAGACTTTCACAGAACGATAGGGGTTAGAAGGAACCGCTAGAAGTCATCCAGCTCAATCTCCTGTTAAGGCACTTTGATCAGGTCACACAGGAACGCATCAAGGTGGGTTTGGAAACCTTCAGAGAAGACTCCACTCTCTCCCTGGGCAGCCTGGCTCACCCTCACAGCAAAGAAGTTTTCCCTTGTGTTCAAACAGAATTTCCTGTGTCCCAGCTTGT
>WBNH01003964.1:0-19372 GCA_013401255.1 Urocolius indicus
ATGTGGTCTCACAAGTGCAGAGTGGAGGAGAACCTCCCTTGGCCTACTTACCACAGCCCTTCTAATACACCCCAGGATGCCACTGGTCTTCTTGTCCACAAGGGCACATTGCTGGCTCATGGCCATCCTGCTGAGCACTAGGACCCCCAGGTCCCCCCTACATTACTCTCTAACAGTTCATTCCCCAACCTGTACTGGTTCATGGGGTTCTTCTTTCCCAGATGCAAGACTCTAGGCTTGCCCTTGTTGAATTTCATTAGACTTCTCCCTGCCCAACTTTCCAGCCTGTCCAGGTCTGGTTGAATGGGCAGCACAGCCTTCTGGTGTGTCAGCCACTCCCCACAAACAACCTGCCATGCTAACATGTTGCCACAGCTTCTTCTCATCTTCCTAAAAGTGGAGTGTGTGGTCAGGAATGCAGAGAGGTGCTGCAGCCTGACACTTGAGAGAGAGAGGGAGTTCAGGTTGCCAGCAAGCACCCAGCAAACAGAGCACAGTGGGTCCTACATTTGCATAGATTTACACAAATTTGCATACCAGTGTGCAAAGAGAGCAGCTGGGAAAGAGGAACAGAAAGACTCCAGAGTTTTATTGTTTTAAAAAACTGTTCTCCCTTAAGCACTTCATTGTTTAACTCACTCCTTCCCCCTCAGGTTTGCTGTTTTGCTTCATTTGCTGATGAATTAGGGACAGCTGGATGGGCCTGAAGGTGCAACTCCTATGACTAACCCAAAATACAGACATCTTGATAATGGTCCTAGGGCATGTTCCCCATTTGCTGTGATTCTTGCTCTTGTAACTAAGCTCAAAATGTTTTACAGTTGGCTTTGGCTTTTGGTTTTGTCCCTCCCTCCCTCTGTCACTCTCCTCCCAAAGGTCTTGTGACTTTGTGAAATAGGAACTTCCTTTGTTTTAGGATAATCCTTTACATACTTATATATACCAGTTCTGGAATGGATGGATGCTTCAAAGAAATCACTGGATTTTTTTTTTTCCTCTAAATACGATGTTAAAGACTAGTTTTCCTTGATACTTTCAGGAACAGATTAAGATAATTACTGAAACCCTCCTCCTCTAAACCAGCTTGAGGCATTGTTTTTGGCGAAGTTATAAGTGATTGAATATGAGGTTATAATTGAGAATGTTAAGCAGCCATAACTTTAGTTTTCACTATCAGCTCTATCTACAACACTTCACAGTACTTTTTGACATAAAATGTAGACTGAGGCCATGAAAAGAGCAAAGCAAAGAAGGCTTGTATTTATCACTTTGATATCATTCTTATTTAAGCATTACTTAACTAGCAGAACATCAGGCAGAGTTTGCTGCTGACTACAGCTTGAGATTCAGAATCACTGCCTCTCAAAAGAAATGATGACCTGGTAAGTGTGCCCACATCCTTACATAACATCAGTATTTACAATCAAAGGGCAAAATTGTATGGATCCAAATATGCTTTACAGACAGAGAGCTTTGTAAAACATGTAATGAGAATCTTTATCTAATAGAGGGTGGCAAGGATCATGTGAACCTAGGGTAATGAAAAAATGGTAGTAGCGTATGTTTCGCTTCAAGAGCCAGATGCTGGAGGCAAGTGATTCCACTCTAATTTTCTTTCTCTTGCTCTATTTTTTCCCCTCTTTTTAATGTATATTTGTGGTCTTTATTGCTATGGAGGAAAGCTGGAAAATGTGGTCCCCACATACTCTAGAGGCTCAACATCTATTGCTTTTCTTAAAGAGAATTTCTTGATTTAGCGGACTGTTGTGTCTGGCTTATGTTTTTTTTTTAATCCCTGGTTGTGTTAGGAAGGGACACAAGGCTTGACAGTATGACAACAGAAGCAAGGTTGTAGTGATGTTAATACGTACAGCTGTAGCTAATGCAGAATTAGGTGCTTGGAGTTGCACTGTAATGTCCTCAGTACAACTTAAGATCAGCTGTAAAAAACTTCTAAATTGTTGTTCTGACACTTACATGGAGTTGCTGCTGGGGCACAAATCATACACACTCTGATATTCTCTGATATTCTGAGGGATAATGCTAATCCTCAGTATCCATTCTAAGTATCTTACATGGACACTTAGAAAGAATACAGGTGATTGACAAAATTCTTCCATCACAACCACAAAGCAGTAACAGGACTGTTTGGAGGAGGCTAAATCAATGAGATGCTGTGTTACCGTCAATAGCTCCAGAGAACTGGCATCTTGCTGGAGGAACTACTGTGGAAAGCATGCACAGGAAGATGGTGAATTTTAGTAGTGCATTTCTGAAAGAGAGAAGAATTGTTTTAGTTATTTGCAGTGAGATCTTAATGGCTTTATAATACACTTTTATGATCATCAGGGAAAGGCTGTGTTTAGAAAGAGGTGAAGGACTCATCATATGATTTACTATAAGCATGGGATTAATTCTGCCTGACATCTACAGACTAGGATGGTTGTCTAAGTTAAGTGCATTGTCCAAATTCCTATAATCTTTGAAGAAATGAGTAGGTTCACAAAAAGGGATGAGCACACAGATGCTCCCCCCTTGCCTACAAAGAGATAAATTACACTGTTAGATAGTCACAGTTAGGTGAGATGAAACTGGGCTCAAGCATCTAGTTGCAGGTGTCTAAGAGATAAGCTTTTTGCACAGTCAATTGAGAGGGAATGGTTTCTTCTGAGAATAATTGTGAGCATTTCAGGTAAGCTCCCATTTTAAATCATTTACTGAAAGGGCGATCCATACATTCACCCATACAGACTATTTACATTTCTAATCAGGTGCTTAAGCTAAAACCTGAATACTCACTGACAATGTGACTCATAAAAGGACATATATTTTTATAGTTCCTGAAGATATGCCTACAAAAGGCAAGATTTTGTTGTAACACCATTTTCTAATCTTCTCTTAATAGAAGCTTTCATATCAGTCTCCAGCAATTAATGGTATATATTTTGGCTTGACCATATTTGTACTCTTAAAGAAAATGCTTTTATGTTACTGATTATCAACAAATAAACATTTTGATCTCTTTTACAATTCCTGCAGAAACAGAAATAATATGTTTTATATCTTAAGCTCTTGCAAGTACCGGATTTTATAAATGCATAGAACAAAAAAATCCAGAAATAAAATTAGGGCAATATCCATGCTTCCCTATCAGCTCCTCTCAGGCTGCTGCAGGGCAAAGGGCCTTTTCTGCATTAATTATGTCCAGTGTGCTGAAAGGTTTGGCTACAGTCTTAGCCAATATAGCTTGGCGAGGGTCTGACACAGCTAGCCAAGCCTCTCTCTCCACTGACTTGACTACCAGGGCTGACAGCTGCCAGGTCCTGTTGTCCTCAAACAGAATTTTTCAAAGGTTCCTTCTCAAACTGTTGCTACTGACTGTCACAGAGCGAGTCCCTCTTTCTAGGTCAGTGGTTTTGTGTATATTGCATGTATTTGCCAGCCCAACCTTGTAAATTCTGTGCCCAAAGAAACTGCTTTGAATTAAGTCATTCTATAATTCACATGTGAGTATGAGCAACATTTAGCACCCTTCTTTTGTCCCAGTTGAGATGATTTTTCAGACTTGGACTATGGTAAGCAGCTGATCTTTGTATCCATAAGATTGCCAGGATGATGTGTAACGGAGCTCACATAGCATATGGCCTGATGGTTTGAGAAGGTGCAAAGTTCTTAACCCTGCCACTGCCTCCCAGAGGTGCTGAATTTAGAGAAAAAAATTAAACGTTGCAATACGGTTTCAAAATTATTTTCTTTAGACAAAGAATCATGTCTGTCTTTTGGGATGACAAAATATGTCATGTAAATCAGGGATCTCCACCTGTGTATCTGGGATTGTGTCTTTATTGGATAACACAGTCTTCTGCATCACTGAATGCTAAGAAAATATCTGCATAGGTAATCCGGAACGCTGGCATAGATGGAGCATTTGCTCTGCTGATAACTTTCTGCTTTGTGGGCTGCCAACCTTAGACTGTCCTTCTCTCATCTCATTCAGAATTCTGGCTTGCTTTATTAACTGGAGGTCAACTTTATACTGCCATTGATTAAGTTATTCACTAACACCTGTTTAAATTATATGTCCAAATTTGAAACTTCAGTAATGAACTTGCCCTGAGTTCTGGCATGCAAATGAAAGTCAAAATCCAGCCTTCACCTAGAAAGGAATTGTACTTGTAATAAGGCAAAGAAAACATTGAGCACAAACATCTGGATTCTGCACTTGAAGTCTAGGTTGATGAAAAATTATGAAAATGCAGGATAGGTGTCATGAGGTGTAGTGGAAAGGGTGAAATGGGTGAAGATTATGTCAAATTAAAAAGAGGATAAAAATCATCACTGGCTGTGAGACAAGAGTTGCTGTCCTTTATAAATGGGAAAGTATATGTGTGGCCATGTTTCCTAATCTGAGAATTCAGATTAATTTCAATATTTCTCTAGTTACATGAAAAGATAGTTACGAGAGATATTACTTGGGAACTGAAGACTTGTTTGATTTACTAAACAGGAAGGGTTTAGCTGTACTGCCATCGTAGAATCGTAGAATGGTAGGGGTAGGAAGGGACCTTTAGAGATCATCTAGTCCAACTCCCTGCAGAGGCAGGTTCACCTAGATCAGGTTATATAGGAACGTCTCCAGGCAGGTCTTGAAGACCTCCAAGGAAGGAGACTCCACAACCTCACTGGGCAGCCTATTCCAGTGCTCCGTCACCCTCATAGTGAATGTAATATAATAGTATATCTTTTTGTTATTAAGGTTAGACTGTCATTTGTTAAACCAAAAGATCAACAGTTGTGTTAGTAAGGAAAAGTTGTTGCCCACTTCTTACATCTTTCAGTCTGATGCATGCACTAGTGTCTTCTGCTCCCTTATCTTTGTGAGAAGGGTAAAATGCTGCCCCAGGGCTGTTTGCATAGAGATTTGTTTGAAATTTGAGATGAACAGAGCCACTGGAGGGGAAAGCTCACTGCTTTAGTCTGTAGGTGAACAGCAATGAACTGAACTACAGAGAAGGGTTAATTTGCATAACCTGTGTAACCATAGCTATCATATGGGGATGTCTGTAACTCACTCTGAAATGGTTACATTTGGGAAAGGAACTTATAGGGAAAGGGAAAGGCTACAAACTACTTCAAGACTTTGCATTCCTGATAACGAGAACTGTTACTTGTAGTCTTATATAGCAATGCTTGTTGTCCTCAGGTGAACATTGCATATAACTTGAAAAAGTTTTATGGAAGGAGGGAAATTGCAGAGAGATTGTGTAATTAAATTGTTGAGCAGAGCCTCTGCAGCCTTTGCCACTGGTAGCATCCAAAGTCATTGTAACTTTGCTACCTGTTGACAAGAAGTTAAGGCCAATTCCCAGGGCCTTGAAGGAGATCTGAGAAAATTTCTTGTCTTCAGCGTTGCAAATATGTGATATTCTGATCCTTGCTTGCCATAGTGGCTGGAGAAAGAGAAGCAACACTTTAAAGGTCCCTTTCACAAGTGTCTCAGTTACTAACCCTCTGCTAACATTTATCTACATATAGGTGCAAACATAGGTATGAAGCACATGACCTATTTCTCTTACTGATATTCTGTTTCTTTCACACTTGAAAGTTTTCTAGTTTTATCGATAATGGATAGCTGTAAGAATAAAGGTATTGGATGTTGATGATATTCAATAAACTTTTCAGTGATCCTAGGGATTTCTTGGGAGATCCTCAGACGTGTTCTCACAGACGGTACTTTATTTTACAGAGAATTCCTGGTTTTTAATCTGATTTGTGTGGCTTTTGACTTTTCTTGATGGTGGATTACATTTTGGATGCAAAGCAGTATAATTTAAAAATACTACAGAACTCATGGTTTTGTGTTTAAAATGATTTCTGTTTCAAAATAAGCACTAGCAAATATACTCAATAGCAGACTTCTAAGAGAATTTGTCTTAATGGAATCAATTTTAGGGAAGGGAATTGCAGAATATCCTGGACTGATCTAGTGAATGATAGGACAAACATCAGTAGGATGGCTCAAGCCTGGTTAAATTTCATTAAATTGTGCTGAATAGCAAAAGTCATATGAAAGGTAGGAACTGGAAGATAAAGAAACAAAATAATAAATAATAGAAATAACAGCATTAAATAATAGAAATAAAAGCAAATAAAGTGAGATAATTTATCTTTGCATAAAGTGCCTCATGTAAGGCTTTCACAAGACATGCTACTTTTTGTTGAAGATCAGTCAGGAATCGGGACACAGCAACAGACATAAGACAAAAGGATCCTCCCAGCTGAGAAAAATGTTAAGGTAGGGTTGTTTTTTTCTTTTCTTCTATTTAAAAGGGCATTTCCAGGGGTTTCCCTATCTGCTTAGCCCTTGCTCTAATAGTATTCTGATTCTTGTAGTGCCCACATCTAACCACTGTGAAACACAAAATTCTGCTTCTATGTGTAACAGCTAAGAGTAGCAGCAGCATGTTTATGAGTGCATATTGTTTTGCCTTATTGAGATAAACTTTTCCCTGAAGACAAGTTTTCATTTATCTTCATGTTAGGTCCAGAGGGAAATTGTCTTAAGCAGAGAACAGTTAGTTGTAGGAAGTTTTGTATGTTTGTGTCATGATTTAAAAAGAAGAGTATGTCCAGCAGGTCGAAGGAGGTTCTGCTCCCTCTCTACTCTGTCTTGGTGAGGCCTTGTCTGGAGTTCTGTGTTCGGTTCTGAGCTCCCCAGCTCAAGAGGGTCAGAGTGCTTCTGGAGACAGTCCAGCACAGGGTCATCAAGATGATCAAGAGACTGGAGCACCTTCCTTATGATGAAAGGCTGCAAGAACTGGGGCTGTTTAGTCTAGAAAAAAGGAGACTTGAGGGGAGATCTCATTAATATTTGCAAATGTCAAAATGGTGGATGTCAGGAGGTTGAGGCATCACTTATTGATGTTGTAATTAGCAACAGGACAAGGGATAATGGGATGAAGCTGGAACACAATAAGTTCCATTTAAACATAAGGAAAAGCTATTTTACCGTGAAGGTGAGGGAGCCCTGGCACAGGCTGCCCAGGGAGGGTGTGGAGTTTCCTTCTCTGGAGGTCTTTAAAACCTGTCTGTATGTATTCCTGTATGACCTGATCTAGGTGGATCTGATTTGGCAGGGATTTGGACTAGATGATCTCTAAAGGTCCCTTCCAACTTCTACCATTCTATGGTTCTATGATTCTATTATTTGGTGTAGTCCACTGATGGTATGTAACCACACCTAAACCTTCAGACTTTGCTTAATGCCTCTTTGGAAACTTTTGCCAGATGATGATAGGGCAGCAGAAAAGAGGCAGACAACAATGGAAAGGTTAACTTTACTGTCTATTTTTAAATGTTACAGAAAACAAGATAAATCATTCAATTACAACAATAAGCTTATGACACTCTTATTTCCAAGCAGTGAAGAGCATAAGCAAAGTAATACACTTAATCATTGCTATGTGCGAACAGCAATGGTGATTACATAAGATACATCACCAATTGCCCAATTGACATGTTACCATCATCCAGGTCCAGGTTTTTATATTTTTGAACAAAGTCTTACGTAACTTCATTGGAGGAACGTCTGGTTTCACTCTCCATTGAGACACCACCTGAAGTTTGGCCAAGGCTTCAGGAGGAACCAAAGGAGTTTCCTCGTTTTCTTGATTTTTCTTCACATACTTCCAACTAAGTCTGAACGTTTGGTTTCTCAGCCTTCTGGGCTCCCCAGCTCAAGAGGGACAGAGAACCTCTGGAGAGAGTCCAGCACAGTGCCACCAAGATGATCAGGGGACTGGAACATCTTTCATATGAGGAAAGGCTGCGGGAACTGGGGCTGTTTAGTCTAGAGAAGAGGAGACTGAGTGGGGATCTTATAAAAATTTACAGATATCTAAATGGTGAGTGTCAGGAAGTTGGGGCATCCCTTTTTTCAATGGTATCTAACAACAGGACAAAGAGTTGAAGCTGGAACACAAAAAGTTCCATTTAAACATGAGAAAAAGCTATTTCCCTGTTCAGGTGAGGGAGCCCTGGCACAGGCTGCCCAGGGAGAGTGTAAAGTCTCCTTACTTGGAGCTCTTCAAGTCCCGCCTGGAGACGTTCCTATGCAACCTGATCTAAGCAGACCTGCTTCTGCAGGGGGGTTGGACTAGATGACCTCTAAAGGTCCCTTCCTATCCCTACCATTCTACGATTCTATGAACACTAGCCTTATATACTCAGAAATAGATACATATGGCGATAAATATATTCTCATAGACTTTTTTAGCTTCATCCTTCACTAATGATCTGAAATTCATCTTTGTCAACAATTATAATTTGTCTAAGCTACGTCTTTTGCTAATGATCATGCATATTTTACTTATGATAAGCTACTACTTTTGTATAATGCTTGGTTGGGAGGCTCAACTAGATGTCAACTTTAGTTCGGGAGCTGTTGCTCGGGCCTCAGCACTTCAGAAACATGACTTTTTCAGTCACTAATGTTTTGATGCTGTGCATTGTCTGTTTTTTGGGTTTTTTTTAAGAAATTAGTGCTGTAGAAACTATTTATTGGTTATAACATGTTATCATGCAGTCACTACATTAATATATATTATGTAGCCAAACCCCTATCCTTGTTAGAGAGTTGTTCCTGATTGGGTTTTTTTTACCAGTTTGTTACCTTAGGTTATACTTTTCAGATTAATTAGAAATTAGAATCACTTACAGTTTTTAAAATTCCTCAATAATTTTTACAATTCTTTGTTGTAGGGATTATGTGATATCTAGTTAATAGCTATTAGTGAACAGGCTCCTTTTGACCACTCCCGTTTCCTCTGATGAACTGTGAAAAAGCATAGAAAGAAATTACTCCATACCTCAAATTCTGCCTCTGAGTTTAAGAAAGATCTTTCTCACCTTCTTCAAATAGATCTCATTTGTCTAGTCTATTTTCAGTATTTTTAACTGTTGCAGGAATGGTATCGTCCTCTTCTTTTATTTTTAAAGATGTTAAAAACATTCTAAGTAGAAGCTGAAAATGTGACATGACATTCTCTTGATGCTGAAACATTTAATGACCAAAAGATTGTCTTCTTTCTGTACTACTTTTATTGCTTCTAGTAGCATTATAGCACACAGGGATTTGCACTAGAAAAGAGGGAGAGCAGCTTGCAAAGATTGTATTTTATAGACTGGACCTAAAAAGAGCAACAGAAGATGCTGCTTTTTATCTCTTTACCTGTCACTTCTAAAAGAAAAAGAAGGCTATTCTATACCTTTATGAATATTAATAAATGGGAGTGGCTGATGAGATGATAAATTGGTGTCCAAGAGGTAGTGCTGTGCTTCCAGAATATTCTCTCACTAGTATCAAAATTGCTGAGACACGACAATTTTTCAGGATACAATGAACTTGTTTTATCTGTCTGAAACAAAAATTTTCAGTTTGAGATGTTAGCCCATACATGAGGTTTAGGTGATATTTGGCTTCACAGTGGCAAATAGAATTTTGGCATGATATTTTTGTTGCTTGGGTTTTTTTTTTTTTTGCGTGTGTATATGTTTTGATTTGTTGGTGGTTGTTTTTTTTTACATGCTTAAGAGATATATAGATGAAAATTTTAAATCTAAAAGTAAGGCATAAAGTATATTGTATCATTCAGCATCAGGCCAGGTGAAAGCTTTCTAAAAGTTTCTGTTCTACTTCTTTTGAATGTATTATTCTTCGCATCCATTAATAAATACATGTACTCAATATATGGTACATTAAATTATAGTTTTCTCACATTAAATGATTGAAGAGTATTTAACTGGGTTTGCTTTACTGCACAAGTACTATCCCATAAAAAGTCTTATCATTAAGCCCAAAAGTCTCATTTCTGTTAGCAACAGTTTCTTTATTAATGTTTACTGCAGTGTCTTCAGAACTGAGATTTTATGGAAGAAGTTAGAGATACATTGCAGTTCCATAAACAAAGATTGTTTTAGTAATATATGTTTTAGTCCTGGGAAAATAAAAGCAAGGGAATAAAGGATAACTTTTGCAATTATTTTGCTCAGGACACGGCTGAAGGAACCAAGCTAGAGTAAAGTCTATTACATCAAGGTTGATTATATGAACTATAGTTGCTAGATATCGTTGTGAGAACCACATGCAAAACCAGAGGCACTATTTAGTTAAATAGAGCTGAATGCATGAGTCTTGCGATGGTTTCAACCCCAAAATGTATAAACATGGTGGCTTGGAGTACTATGAGCAATTCTAGCACTCCCCTGAACCCAGGAAACGCTTGTGGAAGCCTTAAGATTACTCTTAATAGGAGAATTTCAAGCCAAAAGTGCTATGTGTAATTCCTTGGAAAAAGAACTCCTGATAGGCAGCTTTTTTATTATAAATTTGTGCTAAATTGATATATTTACAGTAATTACAGGGACTGATTTAACTAATATACATATAATGGAATTGCTAGAATTAAAGATGTCAGTGGAACCTTAACTTGGTTTTCTTTTGCATATGCACTATAATATAGTCTTTAATTATGTGAATGTATACTGTTTATTCATACCGCTATATCTTTGCATATATCCAGATTATTTTAACTACAGTATTTACCTGTAGGTCATCTAATGCTCTGAAGTATTGGTAGCACTTAGTTGAAATTCTGGGACAAAGTCAGACTTAGCTTGTGCTCTAGGAATTTTCATACCCTGTAAGTATTCTATTTTTTGTTTTATTTCATTCTTTATATCTGTACTATACTCTTTGTTCACCTTTCAGATGAAGTTGTGTTTATGTTGTAGATGTCTTTTTTTCTGGAAATGTGAAGGCCAAGATTTAGTTGTATAGAGAGTTTAAGGACAGCGTCAAATTGTTGGTCAAGCAGGATCATACCCACAACACTGTGCAGTGTTGGGTTCAAACACATACAATAGTGGTAAAAAAGATGGAAACAAGGACGATGCCTCTGTTGCCATTGTCAACAACACTACCTGGCAGTCCAGACTGATCTCCCAGCTCACTGACCGCTGAGGGGAATGGATCACTGCATACATGATATGGATGATGCTCATTTTCCACTTTATTGTTTATGTTATGTGCTTATATCTGCTGGCATAAGCACCTCCTCTCACTCTGTCCCGTGCCAGACCTTTCACTTCCTCTTCACTCCTTGTGTTACAGTCCAAGATCTTCTGGATGCCTACCACAATGCCTCATTCATCCTCTAACTAGACATGAATCAGAAGAAATTTTGTTACATGAGATCATCCCCAAATAATACTACCTGTGGTGTAATGGTGCTGTGGTTATGAGAGTGACAATATTAACTGTTGTATGATTCAATGCCTGAGAGCCATGAGTTCTCTGATAGACCTGGCTAAGATGTTGCTGTGATGGAAGTGTACCTGAAAGCACTACTTGCCATCACTGAAGGACGTAGGAGATCATTATTTTAACCTTAAATTTGCTGTCTGCATAGGTTGACTCCCTTGATAAATATTTTCCGCTAAAAATGTAGATGTAAAAATCTCATAAAATCTCTTTCAAGCTTTTGAACTCTTTCCTTTAAATTGCTTCCTCTCAGCATTTGTTTGCAAAGATGCAATTTAACACTGACAGTATTTTTTCCCCAGTATTCTCTCAATCCCTACAATGGAGCATCATCCTCTCCTGCTGATATTGGAGATCCTGAAGCAATTGCTTGCTACCTAATCTATTTAAACATATGTCCCCCTCCAACATGATATTGGTGACATACTAGCTGTACTAGATTAAAATGAGCACTTATCACATCTGTGTTGCTTGACAATCACAGTGTGACCATAAGATCTCCTACTTATCATATATACAGTGCATTTTAATCAAATCAACCATTAACTAAGATTGTCTGTGCAAGTTTGTTATCAGTAAGGCTTTTTTTATCAGTATAAATCTCTGAATGATGATTTTTATCACTGCAAATATATTTTTAAAAAAGCAATTGAAGTAATAGATAGGAAACATATTGCACAAAGCTATTACAAATATTAACTCCCCATATGCTTCAAATTCATTGAAAACCCAAATTAACAGTACAGCTAATTTTTAACAAGCCTGCACAAAATCTAAAATTTTAAATATAAAATACATAAAAAATACAGAGATAACTCTAACTTGGCAAAATAAGGAACTTCTTTCTGAAGCTCCCAAAACTGTGGTTATCCCTCTCCAATTGCTTGTGAATGTTTCACAGCCTGGAATATCACCTTAGCCTTTTGGCTTGATTTGCCATAGAAAGGTAAACTCTGTGGTCAGTAGTGACAGTTAGCTGCAGGTTATTTTATTTTACTTTTTTTAAATAGTCTTCTAAGTTGTGGTCTCTCTTGCCATTCAGTTGAAGATGTTGTTCTTTGCACAGTACATCTACTTTAAAACAGTAGGCTTTTGCCTAATTCTAGAACCATTTTTCTACTCTTAATTGAATGTTACAATTCAGTGAAGCCTTATCCTCTATTTGGTTTCCCAGTTCCTGACAGAGCCACAGAGCATGTGTACTGCCTGCTGACATGAAACACCAGCTTTCCCAGGCTGTGATGCTGACAGTACTCAAGCAAAAGCACAAGTATTATGTATTTAGAAACTCAGTAAAACATGCAACACATAAGAGTCAAGAACAGCAGAATAAAAAAAGAGAGCCTCTAATGTCTGTAATGGCAAGATCATTTGCTATCACTGATGTTCACTCTTTCAGTGAGAATTTTATGTGCCTTTCTACATAAAACTACACTTTGGAAAAATGTAGAGTTTTCTTCCACCACAGATTGACATCCTCCATTCTGTTTAGTCTTAAAAATGTTGTGCAGAATATGCACAAATCAGTTCCACAAAACTGAATCCGCCCCCCCCCGCCCAGCTCATTATGTTGAGGAACCTGTGAAAATTTTGTCACTGATTTAAGCCACAACACACAGCAGGAACTGCTATAGAAGACAGAGATAGGCACAGGCTGCCCAGCAAGGTGGTAGTCACCATCCTTGGATGGCTTTAAAAGACGTTTAGATGACATGCTGAGGGACATGGTTTAGTTGTGGACTTGGTAGTGTTAGGTTAGTGGTTAGACTTGATGATTTTAAAAGTTTTTTTTCCAACCAAACAATTCCATGAGACTATGAAAGCAAATATCCAAAGGGCACGATATTCTTTCCACAAAGAATATGCACAGATAATTCTGTAGGAATTTCATTTAGATGAAGCATCCTATAGACTGCATTGGCAGAGATTTTAAGATGCTTCTAGGTAATGATGAGGTTAAACTCACAGCTCTGGTAGACTCTGAGCAGAGTGGTTGTTTTTTTGGCTCTGTGTTTTGGTTTTTGTTTATGGGTGGGGTTTGTTTTGTAGATCAGCTGTATGTAGATGATGGCCATGCAGTACAGTGTAGAAATACTTTTTTCCTCTAATAAACTCCAAAATCTTCAGCTAAAAATACTTGGAAGAAATGCAAACTGTCGCTCTCCTCCCAAAAAATATCATAACTTGCAAGATATGGTTTGCAATGAGCTCAAAAAAGGCAATTTGCATCTCCACTAGTAAACAGGGCTAGAAATTGGCCAGCCATGGCTGTGTTTTTCTCAGGGCTCATACAGTTCTTGTGCTGATACTCTGTTGCTACAGCTCAAGACAAAGCTACAGTCATTCTTTGACATCAAAGGAAACATTTACATCAGGCTGAAGTTCTGCAACTGTTCCTGGGCATATCATCTCTGCAGTGGCATTCTCTAGTGCCAGATGGTCCTTGTTCGATTGTTGGGAATGACTCTTTCAGAAAACTGTTGCTCTTGAAGCCACTATTCACATCTTTCAGCCACCAAAAGAGATCTGGAAATGAAAGCAGAGACACATAGCATGGACACATACCATGGATCCTCTCACAAGTCATTCAACCAGGAATACTCGGTGGTGTCATAGAAGCTGGTCTGAAATCTGCTGCTGTTTGATGATAGAATGGAATGTTAGTAACTACCAACATTACTATATGGCAGTGTATGGCAGTCATGCTAATCTACTAAGAGTTTGAGAATCATGACATATGCTACAAGGAACATCAATGAAGATAATGAGGATCTGTGGATGTTGATCCCTAGATGCAAAAAGTAGCTGATTCTCCTTAACTTATGTTGTTATTCCTGTATGCCATCAAACTCAGAAACACCTAGGCAGGCAGTAATACAGAGATTATGTTATCTGGTTGTGTAGCTGGGCTCATATATGAGAGAGCATTCTCATTATATGACTTAGTAAATACAGCTGTTAGTTTGGACAAGCCGGTTAGTATAAAGCCCTTACAGCAAAGCTTTGTAGTAAATATTCTTATATAGACAGGGCTTTAGATAAATAAATCACCCTCTTGTGACTTTTCAATCTATGATTTTCACAACTTGTTGCAATGACATTGGAGGCACTGCTCATAGGTATAAAGGGATATCTCATTCACTAAGCCATCTGAAGTGATGGTTTACATGTACTGTCTTGTTTGTATATATTTTGAACTCTGCTCTGACACTGATTCTTACCATTTCCTTAGGAGACAGCATAGACTGGTTTCTTTCTGATTTACTTAGAACCTGGAAAATGCTGGCTTTATGTTGACAAACAAGATGTTTGCTTTCACTGAATTGAGCCAGGCTCAAGTACAGGCTAAGCAGGCAATTTAGGGCATATGTGGATTTTGACATAATCTAGTGCCCCAGGAAGGCAGGTTGCTACATCTACTAAACCAATGAAGAGCCTCTAAGATGTCAACATTGACTGGGACTGTTAGTAGTAAGAATCTGTCCTTTCCTACAAGAGAACAGTCTCTGGAATTGTTCTTCCAGCCTCCATCATTACATCTCTTCCCCTCAACCTAGAATTTGACCCATTTACCTTGTTTGTGCTGCTAAACAACCATTAGTAAGCTCCATTAGGAAACTTGAACATAGTTATTGTACAAGCCTTGCTCCCTTTCTTCCTCTCTTTCTCCTTTTGCTCTCTACTCCTCTTGCTTCAGCTACTTTTGCTGTCAGCTAGATGCAAGGATTTATGGAGTTTTTACTCCTTCTCCTTGTTCTCAGCTTCATTTATAGTACATCATTGGTGAAAAATCTTTGTAGTGCTTGAAGTTTATATTGTTTCTTGGATATGTAAAGGGATCCTGAGTGTGATCATTCCCTTTACTGAAAACCAAATGGTACTGATGAGTGGAGGGACTTCGGGAATTATAATTGAGAATCTGGTTGCCAAGTTCAGAATAAAATTGTGGGTGGAAAATTCCACTCAGACAGATGCTGTCTGGTAATTATAATAGTTTCCGTTCACATAGACTCTTCAAAACCACAGAACATGGTCATAATGTGTCCTTGTCGTTTAAAAAATGTATTACTATGTCTGAAAAAACCATATGCAATAACGTTTTAGAAAGCACTGTCCTGCTAAATTCTGCACAACACATATTTTTATTTGTTGACAAATAAAATTTTAAGTGGATAATAATCACAACATTTTTGCAGTTTTATAATCCAGTGAGGACAATGGCATCTTAGATGCTATGTAATCATTAGTTCCAAAGGTAGATGTCCCTTAAAATAAAGCTAATTTTTCTTTTCAGTTGGTGTGATTTAATGTGAACTGCCAGCCATAACAACAAGAGTACATCTTGTACTGTCAGCTTTAATAGAGACTGTATAGATAATTTAAGGCCAACACACAAAAAAAATATTATAGCTAAATTCTACATTTACTTCTCACTCGTTCTCGTAACCTAACCTGAATATCAATATTGGTTTATTTTGTTCTAAACTTTTTTTCCAATTTTCTGTTATTAAGGAATGTATTTTCTACTAAAGATGCAGGCAACCCCATTTTCCCCATCTCCCCATACACAAAAATAGCATATCTGTACTCAAACCAATAATGCACTGTAGATAAATTCATACTGTACCAATGAAGTGTAAGGATTCCATTAATACTTCAATGATATCATCAAGGAAGAAAAAGGCAAAACAGATCCATGGCTTTTACTCTGCTGGATCTGTAATGAAACAGTGTTGTAACAGCTGTTGTCATTTTTTCTTCTTCTTTTTCATGTAGACATCACTTGGTGTATTGTGAAAGTTTTGGGGCTTCTTGTTGTTTTTTGTTTTTTCTTTTTTTTAAAAGATTCCTGACCATTCTTTCTTTCTTTTTCAGTCTCTATTTTTTTTTAAAGAACAATCAGCTTCCTTTTGTTACTGCTGTGATGTCCTTTTCCCGGCTAACTCCAAGACAGAGCCTGAAATGCAATATGGAAATTACTAATATGACAGAGAAACATGAACTTTATACTGTGGAAAAAGTGGTTGTAGCAATATATCAGAGAAATTATTGAATGTTATTGGTCATAGCACAATTTATTATTTTACCAGTGTGCTATGAAAAGTTACTCAGCCAACTCAAAGCTTTTCTACTATATTAACGCTGTCTGGGATTTTAACTGGTAGCACTTTGCTAAATGCAAGCACAGTAATTATTTGTACATTAGCTTCTTGGATTCCTCCCTCCCCACCCCAACCCATCGTCTTAACACACTGTATATGCAGTAATTTGATTTACTGTTTTTATTTTGGACTTTGTATGGCAAAGCTTTCACAGAGGAGAGATGGTTGAAAGATATAAGGGAGGGCTGAGAATTTGGAAACTGTCTGCTCTGCACTTTGTGTATGCTCCCTGCCAAACTCACGTGTAACTCTCATTAATGCTAATGGGATTTAATACATGCTGCAAGAGGAAAATATCCTCATTTATTTTGCACTGAATCAAGTGGTAGCAAAACTGCTGTATTGACAACTCTGGAGTCCTCTATTTATCCACAGAACAGGCAGTGTCAGAATAAGTTTCCTCTTACAGTCTGGTGTCTCAATCCTCTTTCAGGGAGGAAATTCTGAAGGACAGCACAGCCATTGCCATCTCTACCACTCTTGCCAGCACAGATAACAGTTTTGAGATATGGATACCTGTACAGTAACAGCCCAGCCAGGGATTCCCACACTTCACTCCTGATAGCAAAGATTGGAGATGCTAAGCTAAGCTTAGTCCTAGAAGAATAAACAGTACAAATGAGCTTATTCAAATCACAGAAATGTCTTGTCCTCACAGAAATCCTTCAGAATAATCTACTTATGAAAGGAAAACTTTTCACTGGATTTACTGTCTTGGACATAAACCAACACATTTTAAGTAGGGAGGGACTTAAACAAGTTCTGTAAAATTGTTGTTGTTTCTAAGCAGTGTCAACAGATGCAAGTGAGATAATGATGAGTTTAGTGGTGCATGTATTACACATCGACTTCATTTTTCAGTGTTATTGAATGACAATATTAACTTTATGTCTTCTGATATATGTACATGTGTGTATACTGGTCTGAAAAAAAACATTGTGTTGAAGCTCAAACTTTTTGCAGGAATATGTTAAGTTAAAAATGTAGGGAAAAAAGTAGAGAGGAAATTCTGTATTAGGATCAAGGCAATATTGTTTTGATTGTGACGAAAAAATCACATGTGATACTTTCAGCTTGCTGAAAGTCATTCCTTGTACTACCCTACTGTTTGCAAATTTTGCTACTGCTTCCTCCTGAGCCTCCTTTTGCTAGGCTTAAAATATTTGTATACTGCATTGTCTTTCTTCTTGACCCTTAAACCTACATCAGTCCCTTCTAATTCAGTGGCTAAATGTAACCTCTCAGCTTGCTAATGATCATGGTTGTTGGATCATGGCTTACTTTTAAGTCAATGTACAAATTTCTTCTCTCACATTACAATTTGCACATTATACAGCCTAGCTTCACCTTAAGGTTTTGTCTATCCTGTTCTTCCTTGTTTCTTCTTTGTTCTTTTAGTAAAGTCACATAGTTTCTGCCTTTAAATCCACCTACCACCAGATTGTATGTGATTTTTATTTTTTTTTAAACCTGGTACTGATACCTGTCTATGGAAAAATCTCTAAGTACTATGATCTCATTCTAACAGATGTATGCTCTTTTCACATCGAAGTGCTTAGTGTAAAATGGGCCTTATGGAATAAAAAGTTTGAGTTTTTATATTGTCCAAATTGTCATCTCAAAAGTGGGCTGAAGTAAACAAAAAATAAAAATAGAATCATTTGGAAGTTAAAGTGATCTTTGGGCTCTTGTAAAACGTAAACCAGATACTACATATATAATGATTTAATCAGTGTCTCCTTTGTTATATGTGACATTAAAAAATAGTGGATGCTTAGGTGGTGGATAAAAGGTATTGGAAAATCAAAACAACCGTATATGATGTGTTTTGACAGTTGGATACTAGTCTTTTATTTATATTTTCTTCTGTTATGTTGCAGTTAGTTGCTATTTGGGTCATTAAATCAACTTGCAGATGCACATACCAGAAGGGGGACATCATTCTGAAGTTTTTATTTTTTTGAGGATGTTCTCACTGGATCCTGTTGTTGTTGAATTATATATTAGAAATGGAGCTCAACAGAGATATACATTCAACAACAACAAAATTTGTGCTTTCATTTGGAAAAAGCATGTGGTCGATTTTTACAGATTTAGGGTGGTCATCATCACCAGAGCTACTGGCTACAGGCTACTACTTACCTTATCATAAAAAATAAACTGGTCTGCTTCTTGATGAAGAGAACCTAGACTTGTAGAGTGAGGCTTGTTTGCTAGGCTTTTTTAACTCAGCTAAACAGTTCACTTCTACAATTTATTTAATTAACGCTCATTTCATTAGTAGGGATCTATCTTAGCCATCTACCATTACACAGTAAATTGCTTTAATGAATTCTGTGAATCTCTCAAAATTCTCAATCAGATGAGAGGCCCTGCTAATTGTGATAAGTTCAGAAAGTACAGCTTTGGAGATTCATTAATTTTTTTCTTATGAATTGTCTCTGGAAAAACTCTGAAAGACACACAATGCAAAAAAAGGCCGTTAGTAGACCTATTTGTTGTAGATGACCAGAAAGTATTGCCATGGTATGGCCCAGCTAGCACAGCAGCACCACGACAGTCTCTCGCTCAGTGCCCCCATACACCCCCACCCTTGTTAGGATGGCGGAGGCCTCAGCAAAATGGAAGTAAAAAGATAAGCAAGGTTATTGTGGATTAAGACAAGGGCAGGGAGGGCTCACTGCCAATTACGGTTCCAGGCAAAACAAACTCCAGTACTTGACTTAGAGAGGAAAGTAGGAAAGTTTATTCTACAGGAAACAGAATGGAATAAAAGCAAAAAGGAGTAGGATGATGAGAAAATTACAACCAGCACTTTAAGATCTCCCTCCCCCATCCCTCCTTTCTTCCCAGGCCCAGCTCACTGCTCCCAATACCTCTACCTCCTCCC
>WBNH01003964.1:19575-40684 GCA_013401255.1 Urocolius indicus
AAGAAGAAAATCAATGCCCCTGGCTCGGGGTCTATGGTGAAGCGAGTCGCTGCCCCTGGTCCGGGGTCAGCTTTATCCAAATGAGTCTCTTCCACTGATGTGGAGTCTTTAGACATGAAAATAAATCTCAACTTCAACAGTTCTTTCCACAGAATGAACTGTTGACTCTGCTCTGGTACACCTCCTCCTCTCTTTCATCACTGACCTTGGAGTCTGCATGGCTGTTTCTCTCACTGTTCCTACTCCTTGCACCACCACCAGCCAGAAGAAGAAGAAGAGATAGAAGAAAGAAGAAGCAGGAAGAAGATGGAGGAAAGCAGCCTCCTCTTCTGGCTTCTTCTTAAAAAGTGATCGTGGAGGTGTCTAATTGGCTCAGCCCCAGAAGTGGGTCTGGCTCAGAGCTGGGGAGAGTTGCAAACAGCTTCTTACAGGCACCATCTTTAATGCCCCTTCTCCCTTACCAGAAAAGGCTGTCATGTCAAACCATGACAAGTATAAATTTTGGCTTTGAACTTCATTAACCATCTCTTGGATTTTTTAAATTGAATTTAATTTATTTAATGTCTTGTAGGAATGAGGGTCTACTGCAAAGTAGTGTGATAAAAATCACTTAAAAATAGACTATCAATGTCAGATTTTCCTGTTTGCCTTATCTAAAATGGCAGAAGAACAAGGCATAGTCAAGAAAAGTCCTCACAAAATGTACACTAAGTTCAGATGAAACATGAATTTACCCACACTTTGTACTGGAAAGGATTGAACAATATGACAAAAAAGAATGCAGGATGGATAATTTTCTGTTTAATTATTTTTCCTGACCTTTTCTTTCTTCCCCTTCTAACTAACACTTCTCCAGTTTAGTTGGTATTCAACCTTATCAGAAAAATCATGTGGAAAGGAATTAGAGCACTTGCTAAAGTAGAATAGAATATTTCAGCTGGAAAGGATTTACAGTGTTCTAGTCCAACTTCCTGAGCACTTCAAGTCTGACCAAAAGTTAAAACAAATTATTAAAGGCATTGTCCAAGTGCCTCTGATAGGTTTGGGGCATTCACTACCTCCTTAGGAAGACTGTTCTAATTGTTGACCATCCTCTTGGTAAAGAAATGTTTCCTAATATCCAGCACCTCAGCTCATCTTTAAACTGTTTCCTCATATCTTAAAGCCAAACTTTTTTCCTGTTCTCCCTGTCTCCTTAGTAGATATCTGTTTCTACAAGTTGATAGCCTCTATTCACAGGATAGTAGAATGATGTTGCAATAATTTTCCTTTAGCAGTAAGAGACACACTGTTGTATATCGTGCCTTTTAGTTAAAAGAAAAACTGGATTTTGTCATGTGTACATTTATATCTCATCTGGGTTTTTTCTTGCAAATATCTAACTCATGAGACTGAAGTAGGAAATAAAATGAGTGACATGATTCTTCCATCTTGGGAAGACTTTCTATCTTTGAGAAGCAAAGCTAGACAATGGTTGGAGCTGTAGGTAGGCTTTTCTTTTACATGCAAGCTCACTTACATTTGTGGAGTAGTTTTTTTCTCTTTTTTTTTTTTAAAAAGACAAGAAAAGGACAAAAAGTTAGATAATTGACTGTAACATATGTTAAGTGTTTGAACTCTCTTACTTTTTGAAACCTGAAATTTGAAAAAAAAGCTATTCTTCACAAAAGACAAATTATAATCTGTGTGATATTAACAGGCCTATGATCTTGAGATAGCTATATCCTCTCTCTAGGAGCAGGAGAGTCTCTTGGTTAATGCACTGGGATAATCAGGCCATCTGTCTTCTATTCCTGGACTGTCCTGTGTGATGTTTGCCTCATCAATTAAATTCTGTTTCTTTAGCTTTCAATATGAAAAACTGTGATAATAGTTACTTTACCTCACCAAAATGGAATAAGAAGTATAAAATGACTATGCTTAGTATACTTAACAGGTCATAACACTGAGTGTTCCCTAAGTTCTGTAGAAAAAATGGTGCAGGATGTATCATTGTGTTTTCATCCCAAAAGATGGTCCAAAGTCATGTATTAAAGGTTTTCATTATAAAGATGCTTTTCAACTCAAAGCATTCATCATTGATGGGATGCTGGACATTGATGACCTCCCTTCATAAAAAAAAAAAAAAAAAGGAACAAAGTAAATAAAATATTCAGAATGAAAAATTTCTCACTTCCCTCAATTGCGTTCTGAAAAACAACAAATATTTTGAGACAAAAAATGTTGATTTTTTTCATTTTCAAATTAAATTGAATTTTTATTTGGTTTGGTGATTATTAGGTCAGATTCAGATATAGTTTGAGATCAAATTAAAAACACTTAAAAGTAAACGAAGTACAAAATATAGTCTCTGATCAAGTGTCCCATTTTATAACTTTTTTGCAAAACTCTTTTTTTCATTGACTTTGTCAGCATAAAAGGGCTGTAACTGTTATTTTCCTGGCCATATTTGCTATTCTTGAGCCCTACTCCTGACTAAAAAGTATTATTAAAGATTTTTACTACCAGATCTATAATTTTGATATTTCTGTTTGTTTGTTGTTTTCAGACAGCTTTCAGTGATCTTGCTTTTTGTTATATGAAGACAATGGATGCACTGTATCAGTTTCTTCTGAGTTATAAACTTTCTATCTTAGCATTCTGCAGTCAGTGTTCTAGTCATCACCTTAACTGAAAACTGATATTTTATATTTTTTGCCCATATATGGATTGCATTTAATGTAAAGAACATTTACAATCCTTTTCAAATCTATTAGAGAAAGAAACTACTGGAGGCTGGCAATGAGAAAAGGAATTTGGAAACTATGCAACAAAACTGATCAGAACAGGGAAATTATTACTATGCAAGTGATTTTCAGAAAAAGTGTCTGGGTGGAAAACCTAACGAAAATCATAAAATTAGGAGTTGCCATAATTGTCAGGATTCAGAAATAATTTGTGAGTTGAATGTCTCATGTTCAATTTCCTCTGGTATTCTAAATTAATTGCATTTCTTGTGATTCCACATAGCTACTTGTCATATTGAAGAAAAATATGAAATAGTGGGAGTTCCTGATCATTGTCACTGTAGGAAGTTGTAGTATGGATAATATCCAATCCAGTCTGTCTGATCAATATCAAGCAGACACACCTCTTGCAAAATAAAGAGTCACTTAAAAAGGGGGAAAAAAAAAAATGTACCCCTAAAACCTCTACAAGCACACTTTTATTAATGGTTTCTCAGTGGTAAATTTTCATCCAGTAGAGTGAGGAATAAATGGATGGGAAGGCAGGGAAAGAACTTACAGCATTTCTATATATGAATACATGGACAAACGTGTTTTCCTAAACTAAAACTCTTTTTATTGTAACAACACAGGACATGGTGTTGCTGGGAGAGGAAGCTTATTAGACAGAGAGGCAGTTTCTTATCCAGAATGAGTTCTGTCTTCTTAACTTATATCAAGCCCATGTTTGTGTCTCTGAGGACCTAGTTTTATAGTAATCTTTTTTCTTTTTTTTCTTTTTTTAATAGTAGCACTTCATGTTATCTATGAAGCAAAGTGAGCCAAAATTTTTAAGAACGTGTGTTAGATTATTTTGTTTTATCTTAGTATGTTAAATTTTAAAAACCCTTTTAGAATTAATTCATTGTGAAACCCTGGGGATAAGAGCCACGTGTCACAGGTAACCAAATTAGAAGTCCATGGGTTATGAGATCACAATCCCCTAGAGAAATATTTAGCAGTATGTTTACTTAATATCAAACAGCATGTGAAGTTTATTTATTAATGTGCCTGCAGGTTTCTCTCTAATCCCACTTCTCAAAGATGCTCACACATAGATAGAAAAGCCAGGAGGAGGTGAATTGCCCTGGTACAATTTCCATCTATTAGAATATTGTGTCTGCTAAAGAAAAAAGTTAGGGTACAGTACATACCTTACTGACCTTGACCAAATCTCAAGTCCTGTTTTACTCAAAAGCCTGTTGTGTGCTGGTTATGGAGAGCAGAAAAGCCCATGCACAGCAACTTCATTTTAGGATTATGAATCTTAAAGTAAGAAAAAAAAAATTTTTTACATAGTCAGAAAAGCAATGGCTTTCAGCCTAGCAATGAGAGAGAAGCTCACCCCTCCTTCCTCACTCTATGCTGCAGTAATTGAGCTTCTACGGGAAGGAAATATTCCCCCTTTCCTCCCCTTTAACAACACTGGGGTTCTGGTCACCACTTGTAAATCAACCAGGGCAAACAATGAAGTATTTGACTGGGCTCACTGCATGCTGAGGGCCCAGATGCTGCTGACTGCACAACTCTGCCTGCTGGATATCACCCACAGGCCCAGTGGACTTCGAAAGTCTGTTCTATACAGGGCTTGAGAACTGCAGAAGTATGTCTATCTGTATTGGATTTGGCTGCCCAGGACTGCTAGTGTGTTTTGAAGGCAGTGTTACCAATGGACAGAGTGCTGCTCTTCACTTCAGGGAATCTTGTTTGTTGTCCCAGACCTCCCACTAACCCATTGGTTTTGAGCTTGCCTTTATGAGTGTGTAACACAGGATTACTCACATTTACCTCATAGTGAAGTATTTTGAGATTTACTGACAAAAAAAGAGCAGGAGGTAATAGGTAGTAGATTACATTGCTGAAGAACCATGACAGATTAGTTCTTTGTGTTTGCCAAAGCAGCTTCAGCCTTCTTGATCATTTAGTGTCCTGCTAATGCACCAGACAAAACCTCAGACCAAGACATTGTTAAAAAAAGGATTGAATCAACACTTTTCCTCCTCTCTTTTCCAATCTATTCAGGAGACCACTACCTTAAGTGTTAATAAGTAACTGTGTGATCCTCTGGAGAGAAGATCTGCAGAGAGAGAGATCTGGGATTTCTAGTGCATAGCAAGCTAAACATGAGCCAGCAACGTGACCTCATGGAGAAGGCCAATGGTATTCTAGGATGCATCAAGAAGAGTGTGGCCAGCAGGTCGAGGGAGGTTCTGCTCTCCCTGTACTCTGCCATGGTGAGATCTCATCTGGAGTCCTGTGTTCAGTTCTGGGCTCTCCAGCTCAAGAGGGACAGGGAACTTCTAGAGTCAAGCACAGGGCCATCAAGATGATCAGGGGACAGGAACATCTTATAAGAAAAGGCTCCTGGATCTGAATCTGTTCAGTCCGGAGGAGAATGAGGGAGGACCTCATTAATACTTACAAGTATTTACAAGGTGTATGTCAAGGAGATGGAGCAACACTATTTTTCTGTAGTGTACAGTGAAAGGACTCGGGGTAATGGACAAAAGCTGAAATAAAAAAAAATCTGCTTAAACTATTTCACTGTTCAGATGAGAGAAACCTGGCACAGTCTGTGCAGGGAGGATGTGGGTTCGTCTTCTCAGGAGGTTTTCAAACCTGCCTGGACGCGTTCCTATGTGACCTGATCTAGGTGGACCTGCTTTAGTAAGTTGATGATTTTTACAGGTCCTTCCAACCCCTGCCATTATGTGATCAAACTCACAATAAATCTGAAAACTAACAGCAAGAGAGGTATTTTAAAAATTATTATAAAATGTCAGAACTTCAGAAAGTTTTAGAAAATGCTGAGCTCTTTCTGTCTTCTGCATTACAGGCCATTACAAGAGTAGGTGCTGAGACAATCTGGATACCTGTAATCTCCAGACAGATTCCATCAAGCTTCTATCTGTTAGAAGCTGCAGTGCTTGCATTTGGATGTGATATCTAACAATAATGTGGTATTCTATAAACATTAGTGGGCTTGATTTTGCACTGGTCAGCAGAGGTAATAAATTGGTACTTTTGGAAAACAAATAAAAAAGGAATTGGAACTGTCTCAATAAATAGTGCAAATTGTAAATTTCCCAAAGATGCAGTCTTTTGCTCAAGTGTAAGAAACTAAAGATGGCAATTACAATACTGAGGAATTGTGCAAGCTGCTTCTACGGCTAAGACCTAACATTTACTTGACATTACCTTTATATTATTATATATAGTATTGTCTTTTTAATATATAGTGTTACAATTTCTCCTTTCTGTTGTATCAGAAAAAAATTACTCACTGTCTTTGTATATGGAGCAAACCCAAGGATTTTCTGACTCTTTACATCAGTGATAATCTCAAGGCTTCTTTTCAATACTATTTTAAAGGAATGACATATTCACGTTAGGAGAAGTATAGAAACCTGGTTAAAAGCTGAAAATTATCTACACAAATTTCTTTCACAAATTGTTTGTGGTATGACCTTGATTGAGGAATATGCTCTCTAATTTCTCTGAGGCTATTTCCCCAAACCACAAAATAAGAATAAGAACTTTCTACCCCCAGGATGTAGGAAGTGCTGAAGTTCTGAAACATGATTTTAAGGAATTCAGTAACTTGTGCCTCTGAAAACACCATTTTGATGAAAAATGTCATAGCACTATTGCTAAACGCCTGTTTCAAAATGTGATTTTTTTTAATGTTTACCATATTCCACATTACTCCAAGTAATCACAAAATACTCTGTAAGAGACAAATATAAATTTTTTGAGATAGAGGAGTCGTACTTCTCATCTTCTTTGGAAACTTGTGGCTACTGAGGGCATTTTAAATGTTAAATCTCAATAAGAGTCAATGCACATTAATTTGGAGTAGAATTTGGTCAAGTGTAAGTGTAGAGTAAAAGACAGTAGAATTACTAGCTATAATATACTATAATAGGTTCCAGACTGCCTGTTAACAATGTGGGTGTGTCATCTTGTCACAGAAATTTGATTTAATATTCATGTGTTTGTTATTGTATTCATAACATTTCTACCTGCTACATGGATTATGTATTTTTTAGTTTTTGTTTGTAATTTGTGGTTCTTTGGTTGTCTGAGTTTTGATAAGTTTGCAAGAGTTTGCAAATCTCTCTTGCAATGAAAGCTGACCAAGACTGGCTATGGTAAGCCTACCTTGCAAAGCTTTTGTTATTATAGAATGTCTGGTTTTCGAGAAAAAGAAAGACTATTGAGGTAAAGGAAAAGACTGGCGACATCTACATACATCTACTTAACAAGTAAATGAAATACCTTTCTTCCTTCACTGAAGCACAGACTAGTTGGTGCTATAACCGACCAACAGTTTCTAGCCTGTTTCGGGCATATCAATTAAAAGAACATGAAGTTGTGTACTTACTTCACCTAGCTCATATCCACTACAACAAAAAAAAATTAAGCTTCTTGCCAGACAATTTTCATGCTGTTTTATCAGAGGTTATAATACAGACAGTTTTGGGGTGAGTATATGAACTAGAGTGATATTAAGTTAGGTGTCTTCTGAGCAGACAGGTCACAAACAGATAGCAAGCACAAATCAGAAGACTGTAATCTTTTAATTACTGGTGTATATGCATATGGAATCTATTAATTGCTTTGAATTGGCACAGAAGATTGAACTAAGAACTGCACTTCAGACTGTGGTAGCTACATTATATTGGTGTCTAAGGAGTTAGCAAGAAAACCTATTATTCACAATAAGTTAAAGTTCTAATGAAGGCAAAACCCAATCTCAAGCAGCAATTGACTTTTTTTTCTTCCAAAGGAAAGAGAAAGCTCTTTTTATCTTTTGTTTATAGATTGTCTAGATCATCTAAAGCACGTCATGTGTAATCTATGGTAGATGCATTTCTTGTAGAAAAATACCCTAAAAATCACAAAACTGCATTTGAAATTGTACATTCAATCAACTTTAGGCTACAAATAGAATCTTTCTCAAGCATCTTTCAGTACAATTTTCATCTGTCAAGAAGAAATATTAAAGCCCCTTAAACCATCTTGAATTTCCATTTTCATAGAAATTTTCAGTATTTCTGCAATAGTATAAGAATTTTACATTTCTTAATTTTTTAGACTGGAAATTCTAAAGTAAATATTGACCTGGGAGTGATATCGGTGCACAAGTTTTTTTAATTTTTTTTACATTTTGATTAAAGCAGTTAGTTATACCCAATATCAGAATACTTTCAAGTCTTTTTTATGCATCCAGATCCCTTTGCTTTGATAAATTTCTATAGTGAATGAATGGTACTTCTCCATTCTATCATACACTCACAAAGAGATCTGGAGTTTAGCAGTCCAATCCTTTTTAATCCAGATGAATGAATTATCCAAAATTACACCTGAATCATGTAATTCCTAGGTTGGATCAATCAGGTCTTTCTTGCTATGCAATGAAAGACACAGATGAAGATGGAGAAGGTCACTCTCCAGTATTAGTTCAATAATGGACCACATAGAGATTTCTTCTCTCTGCAATGTTTCTGTGGTGGATGACTTTTCAGACATTTTGATAATTTAGTTGGCAACAAATGGACATCAATTCCCTCCCGTTAAATGCATGTGAAGTTTACCTTGAGTGAGTTGTTCTGCAGATGAAAGGATACAGTAGAGCATCATACAAATGGTACAGTCACTGAAAGTCAGATATTTTTCTTTATTTAACTTTTGCCATAGCTATTATAGACTATATGCTAATACACTACTTCAGTAGTGAAATATCTTTAATAGTCCAAAAACATCACATTGTCTTCACAATGACTATGTGCAGGGAGGAGGTGTTGCTGATAGAGAATGGCTTTTTGGATAGGATGGTACAGTGAATTAATATTTCTAAGCAGGAACAATACATAGCCTGATAAGAGATGTATCTTACTCTAAAGAGGAGATATAGAGAGTATGTTCATTAGTATGGAATGCACAAATTATCATGGCATCTCATAATGACTGATGTATGGAAGCCTTACTCATCAAGTCTTTGAAACAGATTGATTTTTTAAAAAAATATTTAAACGACACAAGCTATGCAAGCATTGGCGTTATCTTTTCTTGAACTGAGTGACAAAGTTAGAAGACTATATTGAACTGGAAAAAAGATTTTTCCAACACATCTGTTGATAAATTAATCAATTATTTCTACAATGATCATCACAGATATGACTGTACTGCTACTGTTTTAAACTATGCCATCTAAACCTGCCCTGTCAAATGGGTTTCCAGATACCAAATATTTGATAAAAGAGAAGTCTAAGTCAAGTTGTTTTCAAATGTGGGAGCTTTAACAATGATTTGTGTTACATTTCACATACTTTCAGTCTGTATAATAAAATCTCAACATTGTTCAGCTCTTAAGACATGCATGGTAAATTGCTGAGGTTTCTGAATTAGTTGGTGATTATGAAAAAATTTTGAAATAAGATATTTTGTTTTATGGCAAATGTTTTGCAAGTTTTTTTTCCGAGTGCAGTTAAGCTGTAATTATTTATGATAAAATGTTATGCAAGACTTAACTGAACATTCCTCGATGTGGTTTGCACAATTTGGAAGTGACATAGTAGAATTACCTCCTGCCGTTCTCAGTTGTAGTTGCATTTATTCTATGCCTGCTTTAGTCTTTAAGGTCTCAGTGAGTACAGCACTCTGCTACTAAACTATAATATTCAAATTGAAACTGAGTCTGTGAAGGCAAGGTTTAGAAACGTTATTGTACACAAAGTAGTTATCCTGAAAGATGACAATTTTTAATAGGGTGACATAGAAAATGCATATTAGTGCATCATATGTAATTCTGGATAAATAAACAGAAGTCAATATTCACAACTTCAAGGGTGAATGTGGTCCTGTTTTGCAGGAAGCTTTAATGTCTACTTATTTTCCAAATATTTTTGCTAGGGGAAATAAAGATGACAAGTTCAAGTCTCTAAGGCTATTTTAGGTGCTACAGGCTATGAAGGACACCAACACACAGATGGTATATGCCACAGCACAAACTGGAGATCTGTTTCCTTCCAGACTAGCAGTTGGAGTATTTATAGAGTACCTTACAGTAACTAGAATGATCCTAAAACCATGTCTAAGCAATTGAGTCCACTCTGAAGTTTCTGACCATGTTTATCAGAGCAGGCATCTTAAAATGACCTCCTGGTCCCCAGATCTTTTCAATTAAATATGTGCATTCTTGTACGCTAAATGTTTGAAAAAATGCTCAACCTAGCTTCAATATAGATGCACAGATTTCAGAGTCTGTATGCTTATTTTAAAATATTTCAATACCTGCTAGCATGTTAATTTACAATGTCATTTGAAGGAAACTGATTTGTGATTTTAAAAATTCTTTTTCTCCCAAGGAGTCTGTCCTTGCTGGAAGCACAGCATCCATTCTGTGCCATGATTATACTTGTGCTGTCCCAGTAGAAAGGGAAACTTATTCTTCTCTCCTCTTTGAAATGTAGTTAAGGCAAGATAAGTAATATGGTTTGCTAAAGTCTGTATGTGTAATGGATTGTAACCAAAGTCCCCTGACACGGAGTTTGTGGCTTAACCACAAGACCGTTGTCTTCTATTAAAGAAATGTTAACCTCAAGATAAGTGAAGAAGTCTATAAGCTTTATTATCTTTCAAAGTCTAGCTTAATGAGCTGTGATGTCTGATTTTCAGTAAAGAGGAAAGCACTACGGAGAAGGCTGCAAAGCAGCAAGAGTTATGAGTTAAATGCTGCTTTCCTTTTGTTTCTTGTCAGTGGGCAGAAATGGTTAGGTGCTAATTTGAGAGCATTTCTTCAAACTTTTTTCACATCTCTCTCCATCCAGTATCCACCTTACTGACCACTGGGTAATAAACATTCTTATAAAAAGTAACAGAAATGTAGACTAGTAAAAAAAAATCTGTAAGGATAAAGGAAATGTCCTTATGGTTCCAGTTTATTATTATCCATCATTAATATCAGTACCTTCCTTATAGGTACTGAGACTAACTATTTCTGGTTTAGGATTTGATGACTTCTGTCTTCAGCCCTCTTAGTTTCATTAACTTGACCAGAGCCATTCCACCTCAGAAGTCAGAGGAGTCCATGAGGAGACACAAGTGATGGACAGCTGGCACAGTTTATTCACTACGAAGGAAACATATTTTAAGATTCTTCATCAAATATATCATTACCTAAAATGGGCTTGCCCTCTAGTGTCAGGAAACCTGAAATATGATCTCACTTTTATTCTTTTTTGTCTCTCAAGAAAGATTCTTTCCTATTTCAAGTGGTGGAGCTGCTGCTTTGCATTCTGCACCTTGCAAGTCAAATCTAAGTAGAGTCTCAGAGAGGGTGACCTCAAAGAGGACGATTCCTCAAACAGAGGCTGGCAAGTGCTATCTCTCTGCCAGTGAAATTTCAAGGACCATTTTAGCAGAGTGGTATTTACTGTTATTTTTAAAATATATTTTTAAAAGTCTTTAAATGAGGAAAAGCACCAGAAGATGAGTCTGGTTCATATTTGTGTGATTAGAAACTGTTTAGTATCAGCTTTAAATCTCCTGTGTAGAAAAGCTGCCATACTAAGGCTGGCAGTAAGTGAGATGGAGGACTTTAGGGAGACATTGATGTACAGTGGATATGCTATAAAAATATAGGACTATAATGATATTACGGTGCTTGACTCAAGCTGTAAATAGGCTTCCATTCTCCAACCCCTCTTTCTCCTACTCTGGAAAGATACCAAAACTGTCAATGTTGGTGGGAAATGGAATCAAACCAGAAAGAACAGGTTTACCCTAACACAGGATGAATGAATTCTCTGATAGATTGTATCTTCTTCATTTTAGAGTACTGCAAAGCGAGTGGGAATGTGATGAAGAAGAGAAAGCAGGTTCTTTCCTTCATGGGCTGGTAGAGGTGATGATCTTAAGGCCAGGCCTAGAAGGGCTACATGACCCTGAAACCATGCAACAGACTACTACTAGGCCGAAGATCTAACTCTGTGAAAAAAGATTTGGGTCTTATCCTTGACTTCTGTGATTTTTTTCTTTGTAGATTATGTATTTAGTCATCACAAGTGCACTGTCTGGACTGAGCTTTGTATTCGTGAAAAGACTTCCAAGTGGAGGAAAAGGTATTGCAACAAGTGGTAGAAGAGGAAGGTAGCCAAATAAATGAGGGTTCCAAGGTGTCACAGTTAATAAGATATTTTCTGCAGGCTTCCAACAAAAGGAATGAGAGAGGAGGCATAGGAGATCAATTCCAGTGAAGGATGATCTGCACTTTCTGTACTATCATTGTTAGTTTGTCTCCCTTGGACCTCTATATTTCCAGCTTACCAGTTAGCCACTCCTCCTAACCTTGTCCTTTATGGTACTTCTTGCCAGTCAGGCAGTGTGTGTGTGAGGGTCTTCAGAAAGGCTGTGAGCAGTGATTGATGATAAATTCCCAACACCTGGGTTCCCATGAAATCCCACTCTGGATAGTGAGAGTGTTTGATGGTATATATGTGATTAATAGTATATTTTTCAAAATGGCTGTGAATGTCCTTATAGAAGAGGATATTAATGTTAGAAATCTATTTGCAAATACTGATAGAATCTGCCAAATTTAGGAGAAGAAATAGGAAGATTTGAAAACATTTTAATTCTTGTGATGCCAAGTTTCATTTCTGTAAGGATGTACCTTTTCATTTAAAAAAAAAGGAGCTTCTAATTTCAAATGACACTTAAACTTATCTTTAAGCGAAAGGCACAAAACTTCAACAAACCAAATACAAAAGAAAAAAAGAGAAATCTTATAATAGATTACAATCAAATGTTTAAGGTTGAACAAAATGATGCAGAAGACCAGTATTTTATGGAAGTTGTGAAAATAAGGGAGATGAGCTCACATTTTGGTGTACTTCATCCTGTGCACTGTTAGAACAATACTGATCTGTGGAACCAGCAGGGCTTATGGTAGGTAAGGTTACAAGAAAATGATGTTTTATACTCTGTAAGGTAGACAAAGGTCTCACCCAAACCCCTGGATTTCAGCTTTTCCCTTTTAATCCTTCCATGTCCTTTTTCTCTTCCTTATCTGCCTTCCTCCTCTCTGCAAATCCCCTAAAGTTTCAAAGCTTTAATATCTATTTTTTGTTTACTATGTTTTAGCTATATGTTTTGAAATGTATATGTTATTTGAGACTGAGGAAAACCATGTTATATTCATAAGCATGATTGCTCTGAAAAAGAAACTAATGCATTTCTGATTTTTAACAAAAAAAAATCAAGCCTTCTCATAAAATTAGTTCTTAAAAATGTGAAGTTGTAACTGAAGTTGGATAATTTGGGATCAGTTCATTTTGCTGATGGAAAAACATTGCCATAGAAATCCATTTATCTCATTGAATCTTGTCAAATATCTTCTGTTGCATCAGTGTGTTTGACGCAATGTGAAATTCTCAAAAAATAAAAATTCTGTTATCTAAACAAAATATTTTTATCTCTCTGAAACTAATCAGTGTTAAAAGAATCAGTATGGACTTCTCTAGTCTTATAAACAAACAAACAATATTCTAAATTAGAACTTTCCTGCAAATTACATTTTGAAATGGAAGTATATTTTTTCATTGGAAAATGGTTCTGTCAAAGAAATTTTTTAGACCAATTCTGCTTATAGGCTTATCATTCACTAGACTGAGGCCTGTGAAGGGGAAAGAACAGCAGGACGCCTGGTTCTTATGCCTCAAGCTTGTGTTACATGGTGTCCATGATGTCTGTTTGCTTGCCTAAGATGTGAATGCTCTCCCCTGCCTTTACATAGTCAGTCTGAAACATCTAGTCTAATAAATAAAAAAAATAACAAGCTGAATCTGGCCACGTTTTCTCTACCCATAGTATCCATTCTTACCACTCCTGTGATAGTAATGAGCAATATCACCATGCAAGTTTTCTATTAAATTAAGAGATTCATTTAGAACAACTTATTTTCTCTGTATCTACATGAAATTTGTCATCTTCCTCACTCTAGGTGGCTTATTATTTAAAGTAGGAACATCTTCCCTGTCAAGTCATTGTTTTAGGAATATATATTTCTAATTCATCGTCTTTACATTTCTAATCTTGCTACATTTTTTAATCTGTCCATGTTTGTTTATTTTTTATTTGACATTCAATGAATTTGCTCTGGCTCTGTACTCTTTTTAGTACTGGTTGATGTTTTATAACGTATTGATTCCCAATATTTTAAACTGACCCACTGTTGATATGAGGATCACACTGGGAAGTAAGATGTTTACATCTCACTATGAATAGCAGATAAACGAAATAATAAAGGTTGTCAAAAGCTGAGAAATAAAGTACACTGGGTTTTGTTTGCTCTCAAGGATATATGGCTGTTCAGCTCAGAGCTAGCAAACTTCAGAATTCAAGGCAAGTAGTTATGGACTCCAGCTTTCCTCTTTTAATTCTATTATAACTTGGAGTGGGGATAAAATCAAAATAATGTCAGTCTCCAGGACTATAATTTGTGCACAATATTACATGAAAATAGTGACTTTACTAGTTATTTTCTTCTACAGTTTTCAAGGTGGTTACTTTATAAATAATCCATGTTTAAATGAGCACATAAAAGAAGGAATCTTAATTTTCTTTCCTTGTTGTGTGTAATCCTGTTGAGTTCAGACTCAGAATTTGCACAGATATTGACACAGTGTTTTACTGGTTTCTCTTGCAACTTTCTTCCATGTATAAGCATTTTTATTTTTTTTTTAACTCTACTTTTAAATTGCAACCATTTCCTATTGAACTTAATTCCTTCTGGTATTTACTGCAATAACATTAATCACGATGAACTCATCTGGTATTTAATTTTGATGCAATTTCAGTATATACCATTTTGGAATTAAAATACTTATTTTGTAGACAGTGAAAAATTATTAACTGATTATAGCACACCTCTGTGAGTGTGTGTGTGCGTGCGTGTAGATATAGATATATTGTATACATTAACAGTGACATGTAATTTAAATCTGCACATTTTGCATTATTCAGTAGTAGGATGCCAGCTGCTTTTCTTTTGTACTTTGTGATTAATTTCATTGTCGGTAGATTTTATATTTCTGAAGAGTCTTTCACAGAACTACACAGGATCGAATGAAGAGAATACAAATACTCAGTTGTCAGTGGTGTTTTAGTCTGATCTACAGCACTAAAGTTCAATGGTCAGAGTTACAGGATAATGAGGGAGGAAGAAAAAACAATGAACTGTGGCATTATTTTCAAACAATATTGGATTGACTTCTATCACATAACTAAAAATAATTAATCCTCCTTATTACCCTTTTTAATTTCTACTGCAATATTTTGTGTACTTTATGGAAATAAACACAAGGTGGGGGAATGCTTTGTCTGAATTTGCACGTAATTTTTTTTTCCATGCAAGAGGAGAGGCATCTTTAACTCTGAAAAGCACATGGCTACTGTGCGCTTTTAAAGAGTTTAAGTGCTGGAGTTTTCAAGCATGTTTGCTTTTATATATTGCATTCTTGCTTGCTTGATCAGAATGGCTTAAAACAAGAGCATGTGGAAACAAAAAGCAAGAAGTAGTAGGCATAAAAAACCCCCACAGCTCTCAACTACTAGCAGCAATTATGAGTTCTAAAGTTCTGTCTTTCGTGTTTGTTTGTTTTTAAAAACAATTCAATCAACTACAAAATTTTGGAGCACTCTAGTCATGGAAGTTGCAGGTAGAATTTATACTGCATGTCTCAAAAGACGTAAATTCCCCTTTTTTGTAAAGCATTAAGTCCCTCCCTTAATTAAGCCTTCTGGGGTTTAAATGTGTTGATCTCATTTTAAACTGAGCTCAGCACAATTAGACACACTGAGAAGATAGCAGATAATCAGCACATACAAAAACATTTCAGACATAAATGCTTCATCCTGCCAGGCCCAAAATTACTATTTCAGTTTTCCTTTTTTTTTTTTTTTTTTTTTTCCCTATTGGAGGCATTGGTGGGGAGGGGAAGGAGATGGAGGAGGAGAAAGAGAGAAAGAAAAAAAATTGATTATTTTCAGCTCGTCATACATCTCATTTGTAGTGGGTCAGACCTTCCCCATTCACAATTACCACTAGTTAATCTTATCAGAGAAAAATTCAATTACATTTATCAAGGTTATTCCATACACTCAAGTTATTGCCTCAGAAAAATCGTGTTTCAGTGTTAAGAATGTTGGCATTGTGTATGTGTATGGAGTTTGGCTTTTTTTTTCCCCTATCTTTTAAAAATAAATAATTAAAGCCTGCTTTTACAATGACGTTACTAATATATAGTTATAATAAAGTAATATTTGACAGCTTTGTAAAAGGGATCATTAATACATAGATTATGGAAGTTTAGGAGGGAGGCTCATAACTGTTAATAGACTTCAATTCTCAGCCTACACTGACATTTTAAAAAATCTAGTTTCAAATTTGATAACAGATTACCAGCTAGGCTGGGAGCCAGCCACCTGATTAAGGCAATTTAAATGCTTGCAAAGTGGTGAGATTAAAATCAAATAAGTGCCGATTTTTTCCCTGCTTCACTTATCTTTCCCTGGATTCGTTCCTTAACTACCAGGTGGCAGAGGACTCTGGGTAATTTTCCTCTGCGCCAATTACCCCAGGATGGTTTTTAGGGTGAAGCAGAATAATTACTGCACTATCAATCCAAAATGGGCTGCTTAATGTGTTTAAGAGAGATTTTGAGCCTTAGCAGGGAGGCTGCCTGAAGCGTGCTATGCTTGTGGTGCCAAAGCCCGCTTGGCCTGCTCGGGTAGTTAACTGTTCGCAGAGACGGCAGCACACACCCAAGGTGAAAGAAAACAAGGAAAACTCCTGGGAAGCTGCGGGAAAGTTAATGAGCTGCTTCCAACGCGTGGCAGGCTGCAGTTGCAGGTGGCTGACAAAGCTAGGCAGGTTAAGAAAATAATATTTATCATCCAGCTGCCAGGACCATCTTTATCAAAAGTCTTTCTAAAATCCATACAACACACAGAAAAATGGGTTTGAAACAACATCAAACAACAGCAAAAAAAGGTGTGGGAAACAGGGATGGTACAGGGAGAAAAATGTAGTCAATGATGCAGTGTATCCTTGATGGGTCATTTGCTAAGCTTTGTAGTGAAGCTGATCTGAGATAAAGGTGCATTGATCTTAATTTCTTTTTTTTTTTCCCTAAGCAGAAGGAAAGATGGGCTTGTGGTTATAATGGAGATGGGGAGAGATAGGGGTGGCTTGGGCCCTGGCTCAGGGTTCTGGTGTGCCTGGTTAGCATCAGCCAGCTCATAAAGGTCTGTTGAGGGAGGAGGTGCCTGGCTGAAGCTTGGCTCCCGCTTACTTCCATGCTGCTACATCCACCCGTTGGTTTTAATTGGTGCTGTGCTGTAAAAAGAGGTGCTCTCCAGATGCTCCCCTGTTGATGATCTTTAGATGGGATTCAGCTACTCTCCCCCTAATCCTGTGCCTGCTAGTGAAAAAAATTGGCAGTAATTCCCCCACTTTATGGCTTTCTCCATGCATAACACAGAGAAAGTAACACTTGGCTAAGCCACAGTATAAGAAATAACTCATTAGTTATTGGTTCATTAAAGCATTTGAAGATTATTGGAGAAAAGGCAATGCAGAAAAAATCAAGTGCGAGATGAAGAAGCATTATTTTCTGTTATCAAACTGGTATGTGGTAGGGGAGGGGTGGAAGAGGGGAGCAGGGCTTAAGCTCAGCTGAGACTCTGAAATGACATTACTAAACAGTATACTGTATCAGCCACAAATTAAGTATTATCTTCCATCTGGAGACTATACACTGGATTTCTTTAATTATTATTATCTGAATATAAATTGTGAGTTTTAGCCAAGATTTCTGGAAGGTTGCCCTTGGAAACAGAACGATAATTAAAAAAATAACGTTAAATTGGTGAAGGGATTGCTGCTGTTACTTGCCTTTCAGTGATTTGCTTACACAGTTTTCAACACAATCTCTACATACTTGATGTATAGACTTTTTTTTTTTATTTAATGAAAAATTGATCTGTGATTTTGCCTAGCGGATGGTTTGGACAATGTGAGTTGAAACGTTCCATTTTAAAGAGAAAGTCTCCATTCTGAAGTTGTTTCAAGGTGCTGAGTGACCTCAAGTGGACTTCAAATATATCTAAAAATCATCAGGTATTTCATGAAGATGTTGATACCTCCAAGAAGCACGAAGTATGGGTGTGCATTTTTAACTGGGGCTGTGTAGCTTATGGGTTCATATTCTGCTCCAGTTTCCCACGCAAAACATTTACCTGTGCCCTCACCCTCTGCTGCCTTCCTCTAGTAGAGCAGTGTCCTCCCAGGAACAAGTGTGGAGAGAAGGAGAATCAGTCCTGTGATTTAGATGTCCATTTTTAAACTGACCTTGTTTTAAGCCACACTAGTCTCACCTGCCACTGAAAACCTGTTTGTGTCCACCTCACCAGATGTGACAGTTTATGCAGAAGTGTGTACTATAAGACACATGTAATCCATTTAAAGATTATCACATGAAACCATACTTACTTCAGAGGCCTGTAATAATTACACCTTCACTTGAAAAGTCCCCAGGACTTTGGCTGCTGTGCCACAGATTTATACTCAAACATTTTCATTTGATGCGCAAAGTGTGAAGTACTCTTTAGTGGCAAGACAATTATCTGATTCTACTAATAAATGAATGCACTAGTAGTCATTTTTAATTGAACAATTATAGGATATTGCACTGTCAGTTGATTATAGAAGTCATTTCATAAATGTCAAAAATCTCTTTAAACGAATTATGGAGCTCCAAAATAACTCCGGCAATCAGCCAGCAATAACACAATAATCTGTTTACCCTGTTGTCAGGCAAACTACCGCCATTTTTTTTTCCTTTTGAGGGAGGATTGAATCTTAAGGATTATGCTTCTGCTCAGGCTGTGGCAGCTACCAAGGCTTTGATTAATAGAGATTGTGAGTGTTGTCAAGTGCTCTGACATGCATTAAATAGCAAGAGAAATTAAAGTTGTTTTAGCAAGACATCAATAGCAAGCAGGACATATCTGCTCTTTGAGCAAAGAAAGTGGAAGTCTGAAAGGTGCTTCTAACATGTTCCTGTTTGCAGGTGCTTCACTTTGCTTCAATTTTTATTTTGGCATTGAACACAAATACTACTTTCTTCACATTGATGTGTGAGAATCTGTTTCCTCTCTTTTCCTTATTATACATATAAATCATAGGCTTGGACACAAACACAGGATGGGTCTGCTTCTATCTGTGAATACCTGTGTTTGTGAATGTTATTGACATTGCTCTTTCTGCCTATTCATACAAATGAAGACAAGAATTTTGTTCAGAGGTATTATGGATGCGGCATGTCCTTCCCTAGTGGATTGGTCCCCTTTCCCTCCTGGAGTAGGATATTACATAATAGTCCCAAGAGCAAATTAGGTAGGTCTGTAGAGGTGAGTTCCAGCCATGTCATAACAACTCTTCTGGATAGGCAAAGTTGAATGGAAAGCATAAAAATAAAGGAGACTGGACCACTGGACATCTTTTGCTGTCTGAGAGACAAAGAGAGGGGTGGTATTTTAGATATTTTGGTTTTGATCAAAATAACAGTAGTTTTTGTAGTAATGAAAGTCTTTGAAATAAAATAGAGGTGAAATGCAATCAAGAGTAGAATGCGAATAAATACATTTTGAAAAGCGTTTCCTTTCTGGAGATTTTTGATGTGTAAGTGGGGTGGGGGGTTGTTTGAACTGCTCATATCCAAGTACCCATGGTCTGAATAAAGTCAATGAGATTCCACTACTAAAACTGTTTCTGGAAATATAATGCTCAGTTCTAAAGCTGGTCATCTCAAAATGAGTGATCTTAAAATAGTGGATTGTATTTTGTGGGCCAGTGATAGTAGAATAGATGCACTGGTATATGAAAAAAATCTTTTAATCTGTAGAGATATAGAAAAGATATCTGCAGCTTTGTGTCTGCTTGTTGGCATATTCATGTTTTCAGAGGTTGAAAACAAAATCCTCCGAAATCAAGGTCAGTGTTGGGATGAAAATAATAAGTGATGAAAATAATAAGTGTTTTTTAATCATGTTGGTAGAAAACATCAGTCTGAAGTCTACATGACCTCATGATGTGTTAAGAAAGGCATCAACATAAGATCAGAATAGGAGACCCATGTATTGTCTGTGTCTTATGGAGTAATCCTCTGGACAGCCCTTCATGAGCTAGCAAAGAGGATAGTTTCGGGAATGGAATCAGAAGCATTATACAGATTTGGTATCTCAATTATCCTATGCAAGCTAGGTAAACCTGTGGCTGTGACCATACTTCTATCTGTGGAGTTGGCAGTAGTGATAACAGGATATATTTTCATATTGACCTCTCATTCACTTTTCCCACAAGAGGACTGCTTATTGGGAACAGATGCGGAGAAGCTAAGAGAAGACCTCAGGAAAAGTATGTGTATAGGGCTTGATTGCTGGAGTTTGCAATTGGTGAAAATACTATTGTTCAAGTGCAGAGTTTTAAGTCAGTAGTATTGTAATGGCTCAATATGCTGGGAGCTCCAAATTGGTCATATCTACCCCTTCATGCTGACTACTCTCTAAATAATAAGCCCCAATACTCTGTCCCTATTAATAGGGAGTAAAGAAGAAATGACATCCCTATTTGCTGTGTATTTCCTGAGATTAGCATATCTATATTATAAAGAGTTACTATGCTGGCACCGAAGGATAGAATGGTCAAAAACATTTGGTTAGACAAACAGGAAACTGAAAAGAAAAAAGAATAGCTAGACATTCATAAGGAAATAGCAGATAGTCAATACTAATATTTCCTTTACTTTTATTGTGAGGCTTTTGATATATGGTTTGGGCAATATAAAGTGAACTGGATAGCATTATACTTGATGAGACTGTGTCCCTAAAACTGATGATCTGATTCTTCCCCAACTTATACCTGTGTCACCACATATGTCTTTGCCAGATCTGTGCTGAATATGGACTATTTGGCAGCTTTCTTGCATACACTTTATTCTGAATTTAACTGACTACACAAAGTGCAAGGCAGTCAAGAAGCAGCCTCTGACATTTTTAATTGACATTGAATTTAAGTCATCAATTATTCTGCTCCAAAAGCAGCTTTATTCCTTTGCTATTCAAAACTCTTGCAGGGATCCATCCCTGGTATCTGTCTAGTTATGGCTAGTAGGTGGCTGAGACCTTACAATATGCTGCTGATAGACAGCAGCAAAGCTTTACCCTGTGGTAAGTCTACTAAAAGCAATCTGTTGGGCTTTTTATATATATATATATAT